>OZ026627.1:62844487-63428987 GCA_964020975.1 Hermodice carunculata | reverse complement strand
TCTTGAGACAGTCTTATCCTGTGCCAAGGCTTTGTTATCCCAATTGTGAGGTTGATCAATCTGCGCAAAAAAGTCCGACCAGGAATAATGACTGAACAGGCAAAATTGAGTGTGCCAATAATTGACTGCAATTCTTGCAGAGTAATTTTCTTTTTTGTCAATGCATCTGAGATCAGTGATTTGCATTTTACCAGCTTATCAGAAGGCAGTCTGGCCTCGAACTTTACAGTGTCCAGTTCGATGCCAGCGAATGTCATTATCTGAGAAGGTCGGAAAGTTTTGTGCATTGCAATAGGGACACATATTTTCCTACATGACCTCAAAAACTTATTAAGCTTGACATCACAATCAGTGAAGTTTGAGGCAGCCAGCATGAAATCATCCAGGATATGAATAATTTTTGTGATATCCAGTTTTGAGGTGGCAACCCACTGAATTGCCGTACTCAAGGTTTCAAAAATCATGCAAGATATGGATGCACCCATTGGGAGAGTGTTATCCAAATAAAATTTTCCCTGCCATGTGAAACCGAGCAATTCACGATCAGATGGATGCACTGGGCATATCCGGAAGGCATTAGCTATGTCTGTTTTGGCCAAATAACAACCGATACCAAGTGAGACAATCATGCTGATTGCATCGTCAACCGTTTGATATTTAACCCTTGTTAAGTCTCTTGGGATGCCATCATTCACTGAGCTACCCTCAGGGAATGATAAATGATGAATCAAGCGAAATTTCCCAGGGTCCTTCTTAGGGACCAACCCAATGGGTGAAACTACAAACTTCTTTGTTGGGTAGCTTTCAAAGGGACCTGAAATGCGGCCAGCTGCCAATTCTTTTTGAATTTTTTCAGACACTATTTCGGGATTGTCAATGGCAGACTTCAAATTACTGGAAAATCTAGTCTTCCGTTCACCTTCAAAATGTAACTTGAAGCCTTCCGTGAATCCCAGTATCAAATAATGTGTCAATTTCTGATCATAGCCCTTAAGAACTGCTGCCAGTGCTTTCTGATTGACGGGAGTTATTATTTCCCCTACGTTGGCCATTGAACCGACCTCTGCCCCCCCTGCGCTGGTGCTCTGACCTTGATTGCTGACTCCTGCAATCGGAAGCCCTGTGACGGCCATTGCATTTGGGGCAGAGGTGTGAGAATCGGCACGTACTGTGTTCACAGTAGTTGCCGCTGTGAAAGTTGTAACAGAAATTTGCTGGGACTGTGACAGTGTTTCTAGGGCCCCCGCCCCCTCTTCCTCTGAATGTAGAGCTGGATGACTTTTGTTGCCGTTGGGGACGAAAAAGGACACACTGCGAGAAAAGATTTTGGCTAACCATTTGCCAGGGGTAGCCACAAGCTGCTCTCATCCACCTGAATCTCTTATCGTACATATACCAGTTACTGTTGGAAAAGGACAGGTCTCTGATAATGTCTATGTACTTAAAGATTGAGAGAGCCTCCTGCCTCCTGGCAGTACACGGATGCATATATAAGAAATGCTTGAAGCCATCTGTTAAATGACTTTATATCATGCTTCCCATTTGCTGTTGGCAACTTAATGCAGATGTGTGAATTTTCTTCTAAAATTTCAGCAGCCTGGTTGTCTTCAAACACAATAGCTTTTAGAAGGGAGGCTAAGTCCACATAGCCTTTTGACACAATCTTTGCCCTTGTGGCACTGTCCACACATTTCTCAAGTGTTTCCTGAGAGTCAGGAGCAGCCCAGGCGCCAATAAAGGGGTCAGGGGGGGATCGTGAGGTACCTAACTTGTGCCCAGTACTCACATCACAGGGGTTAGGGAGCAAAGTTCCTTGCGGATGTTGAGAACTTTGTAAGGTGGCCGCCATGGCTGTTCCTGGTGTCTGAAACGTGTGGTTCACTGCATCAGAATCTACATTGTTGTGGCATGCATTCAAACCCTGCATAACAAGCAAATTGTCCATACCAGTGACTGAAACTTGCGGCGCTGTGTTTTGAGCGGCTGTTGTGTTGTGTGGAACCATGCTCGCTTGTAGGGTTGGCATTGATTTCACTGTTCGTACAGTCTGTCTGGTTTGAGGGGCCAACACCGGTGGCTTTGGGGGGCCAGTGGGGGCACTGGATGATGCTTCAGCAGTGTCCTGTATGTTTGCTGCATAATGGACCAGGTGGGCCATATGACCATGGGTGGGCTGCATATTTGTTTGTGACTGGTCATGTGTGGCTAATTCTGGCTGGGTCAGACTTGTGTTGGCTGCACCCTGACTAGCTGCCAGTGCGTTGTTCTGATGGTCCGCAGATACTACATATAAGATTTGGTCCCCAGACCCTGCTGCCATTTCTTGGGATTCCGTCCCAGACACCCGCTCGTGCAGAATGCCAGGTTCGGTGCTCCCAGAGGGGGTAGCAGCAGTGGGCTGAGTGGCCGTTGCAGTCATGGTGCCCCTGCCCTCCTGTAGCATCTCGGCTAGGACGGACTTTATGAGGCCTCTAAGCTCCCCCATGGAGCTCTGGTCCTGGTTAGCATCCGGCTCGTTGCCCTTGGGCGTTTGTTTGGGTTTCTGTTTGGGCATCCTGTAAGGAGAAACAGTGGATCCACAGCGTATGATAGACAAAGGAAATATACAGTGTAGACCATAAGCACCCACGAATTTTGATAATAATTGGTATGACAAAAGTTTTGTATTGCATTGTTGCCTTTGCTTTTTGGCCTGAACAAAAAGTGGGGCAGAAGAAATGATGTTTTACTGTAACACATGTTGTTTAGAGTAAATTTCTTGTGCTATAGAGGTAGAGGTACCTTAGTATAAAAATATTTTCTTGGGTGTTAATCCTGTCCCAAAGATGATTTTTTAATGCATCAGTCATTCATAACTCAGCTCCCTTTCGTGTAGTCGAGGAGCGAAAGGAGTAAATGAAACGGTCAGTTACTGGCTCTCCTTATCCTCACCATCTGAGTGGCCAAAAATTAAGCACTCATTAATGCCCAAATTTTGGCTCATAAAGCAAGGCGGACTGCCACTGACCTTGTGCTTGTCACCACTACAATGACAAAACTGTCTTTAGCTATATACCAAAATGGGCTAAACACACCATGCTAATGACCCGGAGACAAAATGGACTCCCGAGCAAGAGAACGTAACCTCATGCCATTTTTTTTTTTTTTATAATAAATATCATAGCTTACAGTATATTGAAATTGCAGACAGGCGGCCTTTTTAGCACGCAACTTGCTCACTAAGGGGTCGCATGGGGAGCCAATGAATGGACAAGCACATTTAATGCATCATATACAAGTGAAGAAATATGAAAGATATATATTAAAGCATCATGTTCTGTGTCAGGGTGCTCCCTGCAAGCTAGACATAGTCAAGCACATAAGACTATAACATGATATTAGAACACAGACTTGTCGTGACTCATGTGACAGGGTGCTCCCTCAACGTCACTTAAAGCCAACTGATACACACTCATTCATAAATGGAACTCGTGTCAGGGTGCTCCCTGCCTACCGAAAAACATGCAATGTACCTTGTAGAACCAGTATATGAAATGAAAATTGGAATATGTCATGATTTATAATTTACCACAATAAATATATGGCTACTAAGGGCCATATCCCACTTAAAAGCACAAGACTTGGGTGCCGCTGGATTCCTATGGATCCCGACGCCTTCCTGAGATTTTTTCTCCAGGCCTGCGGCAAACATCTTGATGTAGCCTCAGGTCTGTAGTCTGTATTTCTTGCCATGCCCGCCAGGTGGCGGGCCTCAAGCAATAAAGATTATTATTGTGATTTGCGTTACCGTTCTCGCCCGCTGCCCAAATCTCGTTGGCCTATCACGTTTGAAGGAGACCTCAATTTCAAATATTTAAAATTTATCATCAACATGATCGTTATCTTCCTCTAACCGTCTTGTAGTGAACAAAATGGCCCCGCGCACTGCCTTATATAACCTTACCTGACCGTCGGGCGTTAAATGTGTACCGTCCGGCTTAAGAATTGCTTCCCAATTCTCTCCGATACCTCTCGTGCGCCAGAATATGACTTTGTCTTTCGGGGCCTTCTCATACAGGGTCTCGTTAACTTTGTCAACTTTACTGTTATAAGCCTTTACGACCTCTTCAGTTGGCAAGTACCGGCTTATATTCCTCTTAAAAAGCTTGCCCACTACAACGTATCGGGCCTGGTACCGCTCACTACAAAGTTTGGCAAAGCCTAGAATAGACCCGGCAACCTCGTCAGCATCATCCAGACCTCTCTGAAAATCGTTCCCCCCAACCTGGAGGAATACCACGTCTGCCCTTCTTCCCGGGCCCTGGCTTTCTAATAGGGAACGTGCCATTGGGATACGAAGCCCTCCCCTGCACCAGAAGCGTACGAGCACGTCTAATCCAAAGTCGAACTCAAATTTGTTCTTTCCCTCATATGTATCGTCCCTTAAGTTACGGATGAACGAGTGACCCAGAACTAATGCCTCCGGTGCACTGACTGTGACCTGCGCCATCTTGACCTGGTTTACTTCTCCCAATGTTGATTTGCTACGTACTGATGGGTCGAGTGAACAAAAGCTGTCTGCTCGATTATGGAACCTCAATAACCAAAAACGGTGATGAAAAGCAAATATGCCCCAATAAATGAAATCAATGCAGGTACTTAACTTTTCCTTTGTTCGTCCACTGTGATTTTCTTCACCAAATTAAATTAAGTACCTTAATTTTTATTTAAGACAGAATTTCATTTATTGTTGCTCAAGTCTTCTTTATATCATGCGCGTAGTTTTTTAAACAAGTTTCATAATAATCTATTTTGGCTTTGCGGAAAGAGGTTCTCAATATTTTATTGTAGGTACTTCAATTTGTTTTAAGAGTAGAAAATAACGGAGTATCTCGCTGTGTAGACTTTAGTCTTTTATACAGACAGTCTTTATATCTAATCGATCTCAAAATTCCTATTACAATCCATTTTTGTTTTTTGTTTTTATGTTTATTAAATTTAACTAATTGAAACTCGAGATGTTTCTTCCTGGCTTCTTCAACCACAGTGCTGAGTATTTCAAAATTTTCATTTGGATCGGTTGTGGGATATCGATCTATTCTATCCAGAATATTCATATTTTCGAGTTCAGTATAAAATTTGACATATCAGCGATTCCTTGTTTTTTTATCTTCGTGAAGTTAGGATACTTTTCTGTTTGTTTCAACGTTTCTAGGCAGACAAAATTTGGTTGATGGTCTGAGAACTTTTTTACCATTATACCTGAGGTAACATTTGAGTTTATACCATTTACTTTATGTAAAATATTATCAATGAGTGTTCCTTTGGTATTTGAGAAACCAGTTGGGAATGTTATTTTTGGACAGAAACTGTTCGGAAATATGCAATCGAAAAAATCATGGTAAACCTGACGTTCATTTATTTTAAGTAGATCAATATTGAAATCTCCACAGATTGTGATTTCTGTGTTGTTTCTTTCAAAAGACTACAATGCTTGTGAGAACTCGTCTGTAAATAAATTATAGTTTGCAATTACACCTCTGGGTGGTCTGTAAATATTTCCGATGATTATATAATTTGGCAATTGTTCTTTGCTACTTCAATGAATTGACTTTCCCATACCGTAGGTGTGACGGGCAATGACTTATTGTGGAATGTATACTTTTCATTGACATAAATTATGAATCCACCTTTTTCGGAACAACTTTGGCCTTGAGCAATGCATTGATAACCTTCAAGTTGTACAAGTGAAGATCAGTATTATCTTCAATACAGCATTCCTGCAAACATACAGCACCAAATTCACAGTTGTGTAGTCTCAGTTCATAGACAAAAGCTTCAATTTCAGCGAATTTAGCATTTATTGAGTTTATGTTAGAACTGAGAATACAAAAATTGTCCTTGTGTGCAACTAATGTTTGTATCAAATCTTCAAAATAGTATTGCGACTGCTGTATTTGTTGGATATGACCATCTTCATCTTGGTCATTTATAGCAAGAACATTTGTTAATGAATTATTAGGAACTCCACCAGAGTTTTGAAGTATTTCTTCGGTAAGGATCATTTCGTACAAAATACATATGGAGATGTTATAGATAAACTGAAAGCGTGACTGACATTTGTTTTGTACGAAAAACAGAATATTGAAATATACATTTTGTAGCCGAGTCTGAATAAAAGGTAACAAGGTATCACTTCCTCCTGATACTAAGGTCTTTACCCACTCAGTGGGCGTGGCCTGTGTGACAATCATGGGCAGTATGGCCACCAAAATAAAAATGTATCAATATATGTGTTCAATTGTTCTACAGGTTAGCGCTAGTTCGTATATGGTTTGATATTCATATTAAAGATAATTTGACTGTGCATATATAGAATAATAGCCACCAAGGCTAGCTGTTTTCATCAAAAGTCTCGGGAAATCCCCGCTAGTAGCCACTTCCGCGGCCACCCAGCGGCATCTCCCATCACAATTCACATTGCAGCTGATTTCTTAAATGACGGATCCCAGGAATTCGGTTGCTACTGCAAGAACTAAGTGCAGGTTTAAATTGACCAAATATAACTATAACAAATTTGAATAAAAGTTCAATCTCCTTTCAGGAGATTTTCCACGGTAGCCGCTGCCGCTGCCGCCAAATAAATTAACCTTTTGTATTATATAAGTGGCCACCAAGAATACAATGTCCCTGTTCGGTAGCCGCTACCGCTTCCACCCACAGGTATAGATCAATATGATATCATATAGTTTTGTTTATGTGACCACCTGGCACACACTGTCATTGATTGGCTAGCCACACTAGCTGCCACCATTAATTTGAACCGACAAAATAGCGGATCCCACTTCCAGAGTCAATACCTCTGCTACCTGCAGGGGTAAATCGAATAGATCAATTATATGTTAGTTCACATAACATAAAAAATTACTTTCATTGTGCTAACCTAGTTTGGTAGTCACTGCCGCTGCCACCTAGAGTCGATCAGAGAAAATTATATATGTAATATTTTGTTATATATAAATATTAAGGTGATGTATATTATAAAATAGTTTTGGGAAAAATTATGTTTAAATCTAAAAAAAAAAGAAAATTATCAATCAAATAAATAAGCTTCATTGAAGTGGTATCTATGGTCACTGTGCTCATATTCCGAAGTGGACCCCTTTTGGGGTCTTCTGTGTGTCGCATACGGGGTTGCCCTGATGAGACCCTGTCCTTGTGTGTACGGGCCATGTTCAACACGAGTCCCTGTTAGCCTCTAGGGGCCCCGCCTTGGATACGTATCATTCCTTGGCAAGCACAATTTGGCCCACTATGGGCCATACCCGGGACATTTAATTTATGAACCACAAACGACGGGACGGGGGGGGGGGGCTTTCAAAAACCCAACCACAGCTAGGGCACTTTTTCGCATAAATGATATCTTTGTTATAGGAAATTTTTTAATAAAAAGAATGAAAAATATGGTCCCAAATTGGCGTGAAAAGTGCTACAGGAAGAAAATTTAGACCTGAGGGAAATTTTCTTGCATTGTGGGCCATAAAAAAGAAAAAAATGCCCTTTTCAGGGAAACTTTGACAAAACACCGGACATTTGTTAGGAATTTTCGCTGAAAAGAGACCACATATCCACGATCGTCACAAATGCCCCCTCCCCCTCCCCCGGCCAAAAAAACGGTCCCAAATTAGCCTGAAAGGTGCTCCTTCAGGAAGTAAATTTAGACCTTATGAAAATTTTCTTGCATTTGGGCCATAAAAGCGAAAAAAAACCCCTTTTGTTTGGAATTTTGGCAAAATACTGAACCTTTGTCAGGAAATTTCGCTGAAAAGATACCACATATCCAGTATCGTCACAAATGGGAACCCCACCCCACCCCCACAACCAAAGGGAAAAAAACGACCCAGGAAAAGAAATGAGAGAGGACCATTTTGTATTGATGATCTGACTTGGACTGCCGCTCCACCACCATCTAACGTAAAGTCCTTTTCCTTGTTGCCCCCTGTATAATACACCCCTGTATATTTGCTTGCCTTTAAAGCAAACTCCGCTCCATGTTATCCCTTTCAGACTAGGAAAACACGGACATTGGTCTGTTGAGCAGGGAGCCAGTTTGTTTCCACTCTGCATGTACCCGCTTTAGTCATCTATCGTTAGTCTGTTCGTTAGCTGACTTAAAACTCTAGACGAATATGGCAAGCCAACAGGGCCATAACGCATCGGTCTTACGCGTTGCCGAGCCTCCACTACGCGTAGTCGAGCCAACCAATCAGATTTCAGTCTCCACTATGCGTTGCCGAGAATATGTTTTCCACTACGCGTAGTCGAGCTTCGGCTACGAGTAGTGGAGCAACTTAAAGCACCTTTTGGCTGAAGAAAAGCAAACCAATCATTTACGTCCTTACAATCATTACTGATATTAAAACAGCCAATCAAATTAGGGGCTCTACAACGCGTAGCGGAAACATGAAATTCTCTACAACGCATAATCGAGACTTGAAATTATCCACAACGCGTCGTCGAGGCACCCAATCAAATTACAGTCTCTACGACGCATAGCCGAATGGTTGTAACCCATATTTCAAAACGGAGGTTGAACGGATATCAAATTTTACTTTTCAAGACAGCACAGGAGAACCAATTTTTATTGGGTCCTACGCAACGCGTTGTGGAGAACCAAATTTAATTGGTTCCCTCGACTACGCGTCGTCGAGACCAGTAATTTCTCCACGCGAAGTCGAACAGGTCTAATACAGTTTACAAGAGCATGAGTGATTAGATAGTTTGGCTACACGCTATGGGAGGCATACTTTCTCCACTACGCGTCGCCTAGGCTCGGCGACGCGTTCTCGAAGAACATTTTCTCGGCAACGCGTAGTGGAGACTGTAATCTTATTGGTTAGCTCGATTACGGGTTGCCGAGCCTCGACTACGCGTAGTGGAGACTGTGATCTTATTGGTTGGCTCGACTACGCATTGCCGAGACTCTACTACGCGTAGTGGAAACTGTAATCTTATTTGTGGGGTCGGCTACACGTTGCCGAGCTTCGACTACGCATAGTAGAGACTGCAATCTGATTGGTTTACTGGACTACGCGTTGCCGAGCCTCGACTACGTGTAGTGGAGTCGGCTACGCGTAAGACCAATGCATTATGGCCCTGTTGGCTTGCCATAGATGTATCTGGGATATTGACGTTTAAAGGTAATAAGAAAGTGGGAACAAAAAGTGGGGCACTTCTGACTTCATGATTGGGCTCTTGAGCTGTGATGTTATCCGACAATGGTCATGTGATAATTTGCTTTTCTTTCACCATTGCTTTTGACGCAGACCCGGCAGGATACCATTGGCTGAAGTGTTACTCAATTCTAGGGATAATAAGAGATTGTGTACACTTTCCTGCCCATGACCATGTATATGGTTAAGACATAAATAACCTTCTAATGTGTATGTGGGGAGGGGGAGGGGGTACTGCCCCAATTTTTTTTTTGGGGGGGGAGGATTGTGCGGCTCGACTTTTAAAAAACCTACACTTTGTCAGGGCACTTTTTCAGAAAAATTATACCTCTGTTTGTAATATGGAGCTTTTTTAACCGAAATAGTAATAAATATTGCCCAAATTGGCGTGAATATGAATATGAATGAACATCATTGGCTGCACCACAGTATACAAAAAGTGCGGCAGTATGCCAAGCGAAACAAATACAAATTTTTCACACGTTGATTACGACATACAAACACGACATCAACAATACCAACCCCTATATAAACAAAGTGTTGAGACAACAACAACAACAAAAAAGTGATAATAAATTACAAACACATCAGACAACCCTAGGAGACAAGTGCTACCATTCGCACCTGGCAAAAGAAAAAAAAGAGAGATTTCTGATTTATTTAAACATTCTTAGTGCCTTTGTAAATAGGGCCGACATGAGAGAAAGTACCCGATATCGAAATACATATATTTTTTATTTTATAATTGATTTCCTCTGATAGCCATAACTTCTTTCATATAAATTCCAAAATGTCTGATCACTTCATAATTTGATGATTCCATAATAAAGATAATTTTTTCCAGATCAGTATAACCAGAAAATTCTGGAAACATGTCCGAAATTGAATTCAACAATTTTTCTTGGGGTTCACGAAACATTTCACAGGCGACAACAAAGTGACACTCGTCCTCTAAGAGATTACATTGCTCGCAAAGTCTTAATTCTATGGGTATTTTGAGGGACGTTTGTGCCTTCCTTTTTCGATCGCTAAACTATGTGCACTGATTCTTAGCCTTCAGATATTTTTCCTTGTGGTAAAATCTTTGATGATATGTATATAATTTTCGAATCTAAATTCTCTTTCATATAAAACATAGCTTCTCAATTTTTTATCTGCTGCTTCATTATTATTCATTTCCTGTTTCCATTGTTTCGAAAATAAAATTTGAGAACGTTTTTTTTTTAATATATTATCCGAAAAACAGCCCGTTTTGTTTCCGCAGTTGTCCCATAAATGTTTCATGTCTATACCATGTAGCAAGTCCGAAATAGTTGGCAACCACGTACTTTTCCCTTCGAATGACATCATGACATTACACAAATATGTGTCATAGAGAAAGCTATCGGTTGGTAAATTAACAATTCTCAACCAGTTCTTACAGACAAGTCTCAAAATATTCAGTGACACTGGTAATTGGCCAAGTTCACTATGAACTGCTATATTTGATGCTTTGCGATGCACACCTAGACAATGTTTTAAAAACTGATATTGAATTTTTCGTTGTCAAGTTTGAAATATCCTGCAAAAGAGTCAATTGATAGAATTTTTTATGGGAGTGCAGAGTAGGCACCCCATATGAAAAGTGGTCCAAAATTTTGACCTTACTTAGGAATGTTTACCGAATTTGGGATCATAAAAGAGAAAAATCACACGTTACAACATACTGGACCTTGGTTAGGGAAATTTCGTTGGAAAGAGGGGCCTTCAGAGCGGCACATACGCAATATCGTCACCAATGGGAGTAACACCCACCTACGGGGGGGGGAGAAGGGGGGGCTTCTGGTGTCTGCATCACGTCTCGTTCCCTTTAAGATGCTAAGACAGAGCTCTTATGTACGTGCACAATAGTCTTTGTAAATATATACAAATTTTGTCCGCATATTTCTATTGATATATACAGAACGTGCATCGTGACGTTGTCTTAAGTCCCTCGATAAACAAGTAATTCATATAGGCATGCTGCCTGTTTTCCAATAGTTTTTTTTAAATAAAATATGATTAAACCAAACAAATAATTACATTACGTCGATTCATTCTTTTTGTCATGTGGTATGACTAGTTAAACAGGTTTGGTGAGATTGTAAACGTGTTTTCAGCAAAGTTCAGAGAAACCAAACATACATTGCCGTGTGTTCTGAACCTTAAAATCCGTGACTGTGCAATTTGAATATGTGTGCATTTTGTGTTTTTCTGCTAGGCATTTATCATTTACAGAGGATACATTTACAAGCAGAAGGTCTATGGTTAAAGGAAAATGTGGTATATGTGGCTTCACATTTCTCTCCGCAAGGCCGTCTTTCATTCATGTCCAATATATATATATATATATATGTCTGTGTGTGTGTGTGTGTGTGTGTGTGTGTGTGTGCCGTATTCATCATAATAGTAGCACATGTCCTAATAGAAGCCCACACCCCACTTTCAATCCAAGTGCTTTAGGTTCAAAATCAAGATTTTTCCTGTAATTTAGCAAAGGTGACACTTCCAAATGAAAAATTAAATGTCACTGCAGTATATGAATGTTTATTTAACACCTAAATGAACTGTACTGCCTTCAAAACCTTCAATCAAGAAAGTTACTTATTCCATTGTCCCATGAAAACACTGCAAGATCTGGCAAATCTATGCATTAGCACGGCGTGCTACTATTAGGATGACTACGATATATATATATATATATATATATATATATATATATATATATATATATATATATATATATATATATATATATATATTTATATATATATATATCTTTATTCGTACAAAAGTTCAATAACCAAACATATGCGAACTGCTGTTTACATCCAAAAACTACGCGATTTCTGACTCGGTTTTCAAGCACACAATGGTCAAGTCACATAGGAGAGGAAAGAGAAACAGTCTTGTTATTTAGTACAAAGTGGAACAATTATATCTTGCATCTCGGATAATGAAGAAAAACAAAATTGGCTATCACAAGCCCCATTGATGTCAAGGATGACGCCTGCAGAGAAACTGTCATCCTCAGAAACCTCAGGCATGCCGTGGCATACATGATTAGCCGAATTACATATCGTACATAAAAGGATGTCCGGTTAAACAACTAGTTAGATATAATTTTGGGGAGTTAGATATAATGTCGTGTGGTTAGATATAATGTCGTTTAGTTAGATATAATATCGTGTAGTTATATATAATGCCGTGTACCTGGGCATGCCAAATTCTAAACTATCCATTGAGTGTGAAGGATAGAACAGTTGCAGTTGTATAAAGGGTCGATGAAGCCCGTGATAACGTCAGCTCCTTCATTTCATTTTTCAATGATTTTCGAGTCAGTTGGGCTATATATTGGACAAACAGCATGGTATCATACAAAAGGCAAATGCTAGTGAACCACGTCCACGTTACTGAGACCACAATAGTGAAAATGATCAGTGCCTTGGTCACTGTGCTCTCAGAAGAAAGTTTCAATACATTCATACGCCGCTAAAAAATAAAAGAAAACCTTCAGCATGGTACAGGCCTATATAATTTCACTTGTGAAAAAGCAACAAATGGAAGGGGAATCATCGCAATGCAGGCATAAGCATATTTTAAACTTTATTTCACAAACTGTATTTGTGTCTTTTTGCCTAGAACCACTTGCTTGTTGTCATTACCCTATCCCGCAGCTAACCTGTCAATGCCTAACCTATATGCATTTGGAAGTACTCTTGTCCTCATTGCACACATTCTTCTCTAGAATTTTGACATAGGCTGTATTAGCCCAAATAAATTAATTATTGTTAATTATTACTCAGACCGTGTTTCAGAGCATGTACTTGTCCATGTCTCTCTGAGTACCCTAGCGGCTTCTTATCTAAGCTAAATATTCAGCAAAGACAGCCCACAAAATAATGAATAAATATTAACGTGCCAAATGATGAATAAGTGAAGTTTTGCTCATAAATGCAGAGTTTCATTATGACTAAAAAAAAAAAATACCTATCAAACAAAAATTTATTACTAAATCTTTATGGTACGAGCTCAGATAAGAATAATTTGAAATACCCTGAACCAGTATATACCCTTTCCAGCTGAATAGGTTACCTTTGTTAAACCACCTGCCAGTGTATAACTGAAGTAGAAACAAGCTGGAGTATTATATTCAGTCCTTGTGATCGTAGAATATACAGTTACAGCTAGACCACCTGTACAAACCAAGGGAAATCCTAACAAGGACTGCAACAATGGACATCCTGCACCAGAAATGTAAAACAAACCCTATGATGACACCTACTTCTCACTTTGAAAGTTTCCAAATCATAAAGCTCTGTTTCACTGCCATCCATGAGTCACTGTTTCAACATAATCGGTCAAGTTTGTGACATTTCAGTAAATACTGTCAAATTATATATATATATATATATTTGGCATTGAGTAAATGTGTACTTAAGGAAGTCAGGAAATAAAAAGAATGAAAGTCACTAGCAATGAGTCAAAAACATGTTATTGAAACATAACCAGGGCTGATTACTGACAGGTTGTGAAATATGTCACCTGAAGCTGGTATGGCACATAGCAACTCCCTGGTATCCACGCGCTGCACGTAGACACACTTGAAGGGTAAACAAAACGTGTTTCATTCACTGGTTGTAAATGTCTTGTGACACAAGAAGCACCTGCTGCCCCCACACGTAATAATGGACTCGACCTGTTGCTAATAATGTACTAGACCTATTGCTCTTTATTTCGTCCTTTATGCAGGTTGCGTGTTCTGCAAAGCTGGATAAGTTTTCAACAGTCAGTTGGAAGCAAAGGATTTAGGTTAAATCCCGTTGATTGTTAAAAATGGGTATGACTTTTTGTATGTATCCATCTGCTGTATCTGGCTGTGAATTCTAGTTTTTCTCGTTACATAAGTCCTCGCTAGATACTTTAGAAGTTGATTCGTAAAACTATGTTTAAAAGTAACAAAACCGATTAAAGAGTAAAAAAAACGTATTCACATCCCTAGCGTTTGTTTTGTAAATGTCCGTCCCGTATATCTTTTCTTACTTCTTTGTAACTTGTCCTAAATGTGACGTTCAACCATAACGTTTTGTTTTGGCTGCAGTCTATTTAATTTTGTTAATAACACTCCTTTCAGTTTCGTTTCCCATGATTACTGATCCTGCTGCAATCAAAATGTCCACAGCATTATTTAGTACTTTCTTATCTGGCAAATTTGAACATTATTTTTCCAAAAAAAATAACTTTAATTTAGGTTTTTATATCTTAGCGATCGTACCATACTCCACGTCATATGTCGTAACATACGTTTCAGGATCCAACAGTTTGAGGCCCAGTATGACCAATTTTAACCAAGATAATATTTAAACAGCTTCCATGGCGGCAACTTTAATACTAATATGACGAAACATCTGAAATTATGAGGAATTGGCGATGATGGTATACAATATGAGAATGCCATCACTAGTAGATCTATATAGAATTTTTGCGGGAATACACATATTGCTTCCACGTTTTGGTACAATAAAAAATTACCTCGAACGCTGTTAGCTTTCTTTGAATTTTGGACTGATGCACATAATTGTGATGCATAGATACAGTGTTTGGATCATCATCATCATCATCATCATCATCATCATAATAATAATAATAATAATAATAATAATAATAATAATAATAATAATAATAATAATAATAATAATAATAATAATAATAATAATAATAATAATAATAATAATAATAATAATAATAATAAATCTGTATTAACTGCCGAGTGCATGTACAGTAAAAATTATTAGCGCCGTGTCCAGGACACTATTTGTCGACGAAATGAAAATACAAATTGAAAATGATATATTACGATACAGGGGAGAGAGTATATACACCGGCAAATTACTTATATCCTTGCCAGAGCCTATTGTTGGACCGGCGATCTAGAGTGACAGAGACAGCACAGAGATCAGTTACAAGATGGACCTGCCTGTGTTTTAATGAGTTGTTTGAAGTGGTTCACATCTAGGGCCTGTTTTTACTTATGAGGCAAAAGATCCCATAACTTGGCCCCTTGGTATCTTAGAGAGTCTCTGCCATAAGATATAGTATTATAGAGGTTGATGAACTCTTATTTGATTCGGGTGTTACGCTATGTCCTAGCGGCACCGGGTATCAAAGTACATGTATATGCATCGGACTGTGGAACAGAGATGCCTATATAGACATAATATTTAACTCATTCTACCCTAATGGCGCTTTTTCCCGCTAAAATCTTAATATCGTCTGCTAATTGTATTTTACTAATTTTAGGATTATTTTTCAAAATAATTTTGGATGAAACTTGCATGGAGATCATTCCAAATTATATGCCCATGGTCAACAGCTTTCCTTAGCGAGCTATGGGCGCTTTGACTGGGTTTTCTATCAGGGTAGAATGAGTTAAAACACTAAAGGTACAAGTAAAAGATTTTCCTTCTTCCGTGTCTGGAAAACATCAACAAATCCCTGACTGCTCTTCTGGCTTAATACCAAGGAAAGTTGTTTGTCTTACAATTGTACGTGGTATTCTTATGTAATTTATTTTCTCGATTGTCATAGGTCAAGACTTAAGCAACGCATCAGTCTAACATGAAATTCATTCGAGGAGGCGATTTGGAACCACATTATGCTTGACATGTCACAGACATTTACGAATACTCGATGATTCCTATGTACCATTGTATCGCATTATTCCTCCGTACTGTATACCACTTTGTCCAACTAGCAGAGCAACTGCCTTGCTGAATGGCGACAATTATTCCCCCATGACAAATATTATCAAGAGCGAGTAACCAATAATAGCTACTGAGAGCGATAAATAAACAAATTATATACACTGTGGATACTTATCGGTTCCGCGATACGGTTTTGTGCTTCACGAGGATGTAATCATTTATGCTTATGTATGAGAGCCAAACGCGTTGACCAGCTGTACACAGGAACCCACTTCGTAGCGTTACACTAACTCCACTGACGGCGATGTCAGTAATGTTGGGACGCGGAGCCGTTGGAGGTACGGAGAACCTAGTAAGGATTAACTTGAGGGGAACGAGCTTCGAAACAGATGTAGCAACACTCAACAAATTGTCTGGCAGTCGTTTATCCAATCTTACTCAAGAGGATGCTGCGTTCGATGCTAAACTTCAGCAATACTTCTTTGATAGAAACCCCCATATATTTCACTATATACTAGATGCTCATCACACGGGACAGTTGCATTTTCCTCACAACATCTGCCCTGCCTGGGCAACTGAGGAATTACTGTATTGGGGCATTCAATTGGACCACGTGTCGCCATGTTGCCGCGAGATTCTGGATGATTACCAAGAAGAGCAGGAAAAATGGAAGCAACTGGAGAATGCATTTCAGTTGGGAGAGAGTCAGGAGGGCCAAACACAAATTTCCTCCAGTTGCAATGTATTCTGTAGATGGAGATGGAAAATTTGGCAATTTTTGGATGATCCGTCTTCTTCTGCTGCAGCTAAGGTAAAGACAATGGCTTGATATTTTTCTTAGTAATTAACGCTCTCCTAATAAAGCGGCTGATGAAGGTCGCTTATTTCGATTGACGCATGTCGTTTCTTTTATGTCTGAGTGCGAACCCAGACATTTTGTTTTTCGAAAAAGTTTTTTTCTTTCTTCTTTACGACCAAATTTGTCCGAAGTTTTTCTCGGGCACTGTTATTCCGAAAACCACCAAGCTTGTCATCGTAACTGACCTACCTGTGAATTTCTGCATATCTTTTGGAATAGTCATGAAGTTAAAAATTATGCAATTTAGGGGCAATTAAAATGTTAAACGCCCCATATCTTCCAAACTATTGCAGAAAGACACAATATTTTAATGTGCATGAATAGATCTGTGACATATGCCAATATCATGGACAGTAAATGAAAGTTGTACAATTTTAAATTGTACAACTTTCATTTAATGAAGGGCATTTTAGGCTAATTAGGGCATTGAAAATTTTAAAAGTTGACAATCTCCAAAACTATTACAGATAAAGAAGCCATTTCAACTTCAATGTTCAGGTTTGTGGCAAAGCCGCATCCAATCAACCATGAACCGAAGTTTTAGGATTTTATTATATGCAAACTAGGTGAATATGCAAAACTTAAATCTTTAACTGCTTCAAAACTATTACAGGTAGTGGTGCCATTCCAACTTTAATTCATTGAGTTGTGAGATAGCTGCATCTTAAGAACTATGATTCAAAATTTGTGAAATTTTGATTTATGTACATTAAAGTGAATATAAAGAATTTAAATCTGGAATGACCTTGAAACTATTAATTAAAGAGGGTTGACTCCAACTTCATTGTATAAATTTATGACATTTTGCACTCAATGAACCATGAACCGAAGTTGCGGCATTTTAATTTATGCAAGTTTTCAGAATACACAAAATATAAATCTTGAATAGCTTCAACACTATCATGGATAGAGGTTTCTGACATAGCCGCATCCAATGAACCAAAGCTGTAAAAATTTGATTGAAGCAAATTAGGGTAAAAACCCAAAATTTAAATCTTGAATAACTTCAAAACTATTATGCATTGAGGTGTCATCCCAACTTCCATTTGTACGTTCTTGATGTAGCCATATCTAATCAACTATGAACCGAGGTTGTAGAATTAATTAATGTTTAGTGTGAATTAGATGAACACACAAAATGTAAATCGTGAATAGCTACGAAACTATTATAGTAGAGGTACCAGTTCAACTATACTTTATAGTTTTGTGACATAGGTGCATTCTATGAACCATGAACCAAAGTTGCGGCATTTTAATTTATGCAAATAAAGCGAATACACAAAATCTAAATCTTGAATAACTTCAAAATGATTATATGAACAGGTTCCAATACAACTTAAATTTGTAGGTTCGTGACATAACCGCATCCAATGGACCATGAACCAAAGTTGCAGGTTTTTAATTTATACGAATTAGGGAAGTACACAGAATTAAAATCTTGCTTTTCAAAACTATTATAGATAGTGGTGTCAGTCAAACTTCAGTTCATAACCTTGTGATGATGAGGCCACAGTCACCCAATGAACCAAGAACCAAAGTTAGAATATTTAATTTATGCGAATGAGACTGATGCACAAAAGTTAGATTATGTTGAACACTGGCAATGAGTTGCGTTTCAAACTGTTCTCATTTTGAACACACACAGATTTTCTGTGAAGCAAATCTTCATTTCTAGTCTTTTAAGCTCTTCTTTTACATTTTTATTGCCAGTGTCGACGATGGTCCATGTCTTCTTAATTGACACGACAATACTAGATTCTTACTCTTTGTAAAGCGAACTTTATTTCAAGTGCCAGCAAGCTTACAGTTATATTATTATTATTGATATGCACGATAGGTCTGGGGATATCGCAGCCCTTTCGTGACATTTTAAAATACTTTTATCTTTAGGGTATAGTCGTCCGATATGTGTAACCTTTGTAAGGTGGACAGTACGTTGGCACAGGTTGCAATTTTGCACCATTGCAGAAATAGAAAATAAGAAAATTTGGTAATCATGGCCAGTACGAAGAACCAGAGACGTCCATACTATATGCAAGTTTCTAGAAGTACAAAAAATAAGAGAACTTCAAGTCTGCTGATACAGAAATGTAAAACTCCCCAGCCCGTCAATACAGAAATTCCCTTGCACCCCCTTTTCTGGTGCCTTGCAATGCGGTCTAGTGTTGTCCATACAAGATCTTGTAAGCGCATTCTAGTAGCATGTTTAAGCTTTTGCGAAAGTTATTAACTTGTTCTTAGATTTGTTGACATTTAAATCAAATAACCATGATATAAAGGTCAGGTGTAAAATCTGTACACTTCCACCTCCAAGCAAAAATTTATTCGAACATTTTGATCTTTTCTTAATTCAGTTCAAAACGCAAACTGTATTTCGGACAGTTATATGCTAAATGGCATTTTCGGTTTAATTGGTTGCTTACAGGTAATGCTTGTCTTTTAATCCTGAAATTTTAAGCTTCAGAACTGCTATATCTTTTGTTTGCATATATATATATATATATATTTATATATATATATATATATATATATATATATATATATATATATATATATATATATATATATATATATATATATATATATATATATATATATATATATATATATATATATGGACAACAGACGTCTTTCATAACCACCCAATATCTGCCGCTCAGAGCGTAACATTGCCATAACCCGACATCTAAGTGTAGTCTCGGTATGAAAATACAATGTTGGCTCGATTACGTAAGGAAATCAAGCAGAATCTGGAATCCTTTATGACCGCTTAGTTAAAACCCACCGTTGTCACTAGAATACATTTTATTCAGACGTAGCTTTTGAATGTTTCATTGGCTCTCAACTGCATGCAAAATTTTAACAAAGAAATGACATCCCTTCTTGGGTAACAAATTGTAATTTTCTGGTATTGTAATCAGGCATTCCACATGTGCTAATATAGAGGGTGCCGGTTTTTACATATGAATGAAGCTGGATTTTTCATCATCCAGGTGGCTTCATGCGAAACAGGTGGAAGTAAGTGGGAAGTCACCTGCTTCTCCTGGAAGAGAGATTCTGATTTTAATATAACGGTACTGCGAGGAAGGATTGTGAAATTTAGGTGGATGCATCTTCGCAAAGGAGTTTACCCGGGAGTAGTTCACCTCAACTGCAAAATCAATTGGCTTGTAAGCTGTACATTCACATCTGACATCGTCCACAAATATTTTACGGATAAATACATATGTTATTCAAACTGGTGCAACATGGAAAGTAAATTCTTTTCATATTGATTCAGTTTGAATAGAACATACATGTCCCATCCATTTGTGTGTTGATTTGTCGTTTGGAAAGCTTAATTTCCATGATACTGTTGATTATCAAATATTCAACAATGTCACAAGGTCCGAACAGCGCAGCCATGCAAAACAAAATATCATTATGGACTTTTCAGTGAATAGACATGCTGCGGATATGAACTAGAAAAACCAATGTCGACCTCCATCTCTGCCATTTTTATTGGACAGTGGCACGCGACGGTGACGCATGCCCATACAAAAAGTTGTGCCAACTGGCCAGCAGACATCACGTAATGGCAAAGCCTCACATGACGGAAATTATCCAATCATTAACTGCCTATTCTTGGATTATTTAATGACACGAATTCAAGCAAAGGTCTAGCGGCCTGTTTGCAGCTGTGGTCAATTTGACCCCACAGGCCAGAAACCTGTGCACGTTGTGCGTGTTGGAAAACTATTTGGCTACAAAAATACGGTTTCCAAACAAGCAAACACGGATATAGGTTCGTTGTCAATATCAGTCGGAAGCTCCTGGACTTTCAATTTTCTGCTGAAAGAGATTGCAGGGGACTTCAGGTCTTAATGTAGGCCTACAGGCTCATATTGTATTAAGCTTTCTGGAGGAAAAGTGCAACCTACAACACCTGATACATTAGGAACTCGTTAAAACCATCACACACACAACTGACCGAAGTGGGTGGTTTGTTTTGAATCTTTCTTATCATTAAGGGAATAGCTTACGCATATGCCTACACGCACTTCTCCCAGACGATGAAACAAGCCTAATTTAATAACTTTTGTGGTCATGGGATGCTTGAATACGCTAGTAGGCGTTTTGAAACAGGAGTCGGTTTCACCTTCAATTTCATAATGGCCGACTGTGACTGCCTATTACATGTAGCGTTACTATTAGTATGAACGATGAAATTTGATGTAGACCTAACTAGTCGAGACAGCTAAGATACTCTTTGGCTGGGCAGAAGGTCGGCCATGTATTCACACTCAGGGTTCTATTTTTTTTTATCTCATATATATTGTTATTCTGTCATTTTTTAGGGAAATGCGTGGAAAGCACAATGTGTTTACTCTTTATCTTAGCGTGCAAAGCAGACAGAAATGAACATAGGCCTTTGCCTATTTTGTGCACGCACTAGAGGGGGCGGGGCCGGGCATCAGTGCCTCATACAGTGGAAGTTGGTCATGAGTGTGTGAACCAGAATAAAAAAGGAGGCTAGATCTACTGTACTGTGCTGAAGGTCACGCCCATGTCCCTTTGTATTTGGCCTGCACATAAATGGCATAAAGTGGATTTCATGGATGATCATAAACTACTGTTGCTAAATAAACAACTCTGCAAAGTCAGTGTGGGGTAGAATACGCGTCCACGCTCCTTTGCATTATAAATAGTCGTAAATTGGATCAAATGGTTTTCATTGATCATCATTAATACATAAATACTGTTGCTAAATAAGCAACTCTGCAAAGTCTCGCTGTGGGGTAGAATTAAAGCGTTACAATTTAGACTCATGTGCCGAAAGTGGCCCACTTTGACTATTCTGTGCCAGTAAACGCCACTTTGATGTCATCTCACGAATATGTTAAACTTTCGACAAATTCATGTTTCTCAACACTCAATAATTTTGCAAATTTCCATTGAACGAAGGACAGTGCAACCAGTTGAACTTAAACATGTGCGAGGTGAAACAAGATGGTGATTTAGTGCCACTGATTTTTAGTCAAAATGATTTTGATGAATAAGAAATTTTAAGTCAAATCTTTGAAACAGACAATAACGGATAGTTGGGACTGTTTTTGGCTGGAGTAGTTCATGCTTCATAATATGAATACCATTTTAAATTCATTCTTTATGGGCTTTAGAGTTCCCCCCTATTATTATTATTATTATTATTATTATTATTATTATTATTATTATTATTATTATTATTATTATTATTATTATTATTATTATTACTATTATTATTATTATTATTGTTGTTGCTTTAGAGTTCCCCTTATTATTATTATTATTATTATTATTATTATTGTTATTATTATTATTATTATTATTATTATTATTATTATTATTATTGTTGTTGTTGTTGTTGTTGTTTGCTATTATTATTATTATTATTATTGTTGTTGTTGTTGTTTGCTATTATTATTATTATTATTATTATTATTATTATTATTATTATTATTATTATTATTATTATTACTTTTATTATTATTATTATTATTATTGTTATTATTAAACCCCGCAAGCGGGGAAATAAATAATAGTCCTTCAGCCATTAATAATGATAGCACATTTTGCGATACACTTATGTCACACACAAAATGAAATATGCAAAATCATGATGCTTTGTATCTGTAAATAATGTAAGCGGTACATAACAATATGTTACACCCTCCCACCCCCTTGTGACGCTCAGTAACGCTAGTTCAAACATCCCGCAACCCCGAAAGCGTTCCGTAATTTATGAACGGACCCTTAGCAGTTACCGACAGTCTCCCGGCCTCCAAGTCTCCCGCTTTTTCGTGCTTTTATGCTAAGTCTCCCGCTCTCCCGCTTTCTATAAAATTCCTCCCGCTTTTTGTAAAATTAAAAAGTAGTAATATTCCAACGGTGGCTGTAAAGTTGTACTGTTTTGCCGTGTTGTTGTAATATATACACGCGGAATATGTCTATGATGGTGTCTAAATGGTTCAAAATGCAGGAAATGAAGGTGAAAATTTCAAATTTTGGTTGGTGGAGCAGGCTCCCACCCCACCCAACTTATGCTTCGCGTCTTCGGCGCTCGCCTTCCCGCTTTTCAGTACCTGGAGGAGGGAGATTTCCCTCTTTTGACATAGGCCAGCTTGGAGGCTCTGTGTCCCCGACTACAAGAGCCGTCTAGAAAAATGATCTTGTCAGCAAATTTATTGACATAGATCTTCAGAAGGTATGATTCAGTACAAACATACAAATTACATGAACACAAGTGAACAGCAATAAACCGAAATAAAAAAGAAAGAAACTTGTACAGCAAGATACAGGCAGGTGCACCCAGGTACAAAATATCTATATATAATATATATAAGAAGAGGATACATCCCAAGTTCAAGGGATTTATCTGGAATCCTGCTTTTTTAAATCCCGGAGCGAAGTGTAGGGATTTAAAAATGCAGGATTCCAGATAAATCACGAGAACAAGGAAGGTATCCTTTTTATACCATGCCTTCTTTGTTTTCATGAATATAAATGCATTTTAAAATGTATTCACCAAAGCAAATCAGTCCTGTGTTGAAATTTAGCCATAGAAATTTAAAGCAGGGATATATGTGTAAGCAGGTGACATATATATCCCTTGAGAAAACAAAGGAGGCATGGTATAACTTGAGATAGAAATTTGATCGGTTTAATGGCCCAAATGCTGGTACATGGGATCGAATATTTTATTTACATAATGTAAAACATACTTATCATTCATTACCTAAACGCATAATATATCCAAATTTCTCAGTATCACGTAAAGTGCAGAACATGGGGTTGACACAACTCAGTGAACCAAAGAAGTAATATCGGCGTTAGAGTAAAAAGTACAAGGGGTAAGCCCTGTGTAATCGGCACTTGCTGAGCGTCTGGTAAAATACATTTGACGCCATATGCCAAATTGAACAAAAAGACAAAACGGAAGTGAAACACCAAATGCCTAAAATTCAGTCAACTCAATCATACATTTGTAAATGACCGATACATCATGTACTTACTAACTGTGCATGCAAGGAAATAATTGAGATAAACAACAAAATACCCCCAACGTATCGTACACTATCCTTCGCTACTGAATAAAAACTGTAAGGATAATCATTTTGGCTCCATCGCCGAAACACATCTTAATATTTCTTACTGATATGAGCAAATCAATAAACAGGACATCCCTGGCACGCCGTTGTCGGGCACACCCGACATGTATTTGAACATCGTCTGCCACCGTTGTCGCGCAACGCAAGCCAACCTTCAGCAGCTTTCCTCTGGCCTGCAATGACAATGTTTATTAAACATTTATTAGTGGGATTTTAGGTTTAGTATAACAACCCGGTTCTACTACTAAATTGTGGGCACTTATTCTTAATTACCGAAATTCGGTCTTTTTCAGAGGAAAGAGTTTTAGGTAGGATTCAAGTCCGAACCTCCTGTTGAAATAACATTATGAACGGAATTAATATTTGCCACCTCTGTCAATTCCATTGATATTTTTTACCTACAGCGATCCATATACTTGCTGTAGCAGATCTCTAACCTTCGACATAGTGTCAAAAGACTGTTTCCACCCACATTCTTAGAGGTTTCTTGAATACCTACAAAGTCCAATGCATCGTGTATGTGTTGCACCCAACAGTTTTTGTCTTGCAAACAATTGCACACAAACGCACAGTGATAAGCCGGGGAGTTTGGGTTGTAGTTCCGCAGACGAACCCAGTATTTTGCAGAATTATAGTAGGATAGGATAGCTGTCGCGTTCTGCCATCACAGCAACATTGGTGGCTTTACCATGAACTCCTAGTACATATTTACAACATTTTATGTTTAGAGTTTCTACGCATTATATCACTGTTTTGAAGTCCACTCACAATGTGTGGTCCCTCTATACATGACAATTCAATAGGCTACTTTTCATTCTTGATCTTACGTGATGTATCTGAACTTTCCTATTTCTGCCGAAGTAATAAGCTGAAACCTACGAATTTCCGTCTGCAAGTTTTCCCTAAACGCACAAAATGACGGGGAATATTTCATTGAAGGGTCTAGCCCGTTCCAGCTGCAAATTACCCAAGGATAAAAAGGAGAGTCTGTGCCTTTTGGAAGAAGTAAATATCTACGGGATGTCGCTGTATTGCCGCGTGGCGTGAACATGATCCTTCAACGGGGGTATTCTGTCCATCATATAATTTGGTTTAAGTCCGTTTGCAATTTGTGTATTAACTTGCTGTGCTCACGCATGGTGCATAATGACTGCCATCTAATTTCTTTATGAAAAGTTCTCGCACTCACATTTTGAGGTGCGCTAAAAGCTCTGCGGCCGACCGTGTTGCTCGCTCATCTGTACAGGTTGTGCAGTTATCCCACAAGATATCATCGTATGCAGGGATGGGTCGTGTGAAGATAAAATATAATTTTTCCAACTGTTTCCGATCAAGAATATATTTCATCCCTCAGAGGCAAACTACTCCTTTCATGCTTTTACTGTATAAGGTGTCATCGTGGTTGCTCCACGACCCATCATCGGACAGGGTGATTCCAAAATGTTTATTACTGGTAACTTCTAACATTTGATGAATATTCAGCTGCCAGTTGTTTGAGATCCACTGCAAAAAATGGTAACCAACAAACCATTGATCAGTCCAAATGGAAATAGCAGACAAGCCTCCATTTCAGGTCATATGACTGAGATCCGGGTACTTTCTCTTGGAGATAACAAAGTGAGGTATCATCAGCACAAAAATGCGAATCTTGAATTCTACAATGGAGCCTTAATCATTGACATGTATTAAAAATAACAATGGACCTAAGATACAACCTTGTGGGACCTCTACATTGACATATTTCTATGTTGATGACTGTTCGTTTATGACAACCCTTTGTCCTCGGTTTGAGAGATAGTTTTTGAACCATTTGAGTAAAGCTTCCTCACACCAATAGTGTAAAGCTCACACAAAAGACCCTTTTACGCCACTTGGTCGAATGCTTGGCTACATTTAAGGAAACAAAGTTGACAACCTTACCATCATCTGTGGCTTCTAAGATGATGTCATAAGTTTCTAATTATTACGAAACTGGTAAGTCACCTGGCTGATAAGCTGATTGAAATCTTGTTATTTTATTATTTACACAACTATTAAGTAACAACTTGGAAACACATTTTTTCCAACAACTTCCCATCAATGTCTAGTTATGAAATTGTTTAAACTTGTTTTTTGGCAAGGGACTGATATTTGTGTCTTTCTGTTTGTGGGGCTTAAAGGACAATTGCAAAGATGTATGAAACATGATACTAAGTTGCAGAGTCATTGATGTGGCCCATGATTTTAGCAGACGGGGGTTAACGTCCGGCCCACTGGCCTTTGAGGCGTTATATTACAAAATACAGTCTTAAGTAATTCTGCGTTAACGTACACACTGATCGATAATGATATTATTGGATAATCTATGAGAACAACGTCACTTGCATTGTCATCCACCGTACATTGCTGGGCAAAGTATTCATTGAACAGCCTTCTGTGCGTCATCTTTCATGGGGGGGGGGGGTGGACTCTGACTTTTCGACAAGACCTCTTTGACCATTTTTCACCAAATCGTAGGATCATTATAGTCACAGGACTGAACTTTAAGGGTGAGCGATTGTTTAGTTCATTTTTAAAATTCAATTTGGTTGTCTTTAATTACCACTTACAAGGTAAAGGCAAGCAGTCGCCATCACACAAAAAAGCATGTCAAACCGCAATCTAAGGCTGCAAAACATGCTTGATAGTATCCCACTGATGACCCATCTATAAATTCATGTGGCTGTTGAAGCCTAGGATTTTTCTAAATTTTTAATCGAACGTGACAATAGGTTAATTAATTTATGGGTTTAGACATAGATGGTGAGTGGATCGGCTAAGGAGCGCAGAGGGATCGGCTTGTGATGTGTGTGTGTGGAGAGGGCGGGAGCTGTACGGAAGATGTGGCACTGTTGCTCCTGTTTGTGTGATAAGCTAGGTGACTGGTGCCAAAGGTTGCAGGTTCGAGTCCCGTTCGTTCCGAACATAAAATATAATGAAATCTTATTGTAATAATAATACGGTGGCTCTCCGCTTGTCTGCCGCGGTCCTTTGTCACTATGTGACACAGGTGGCCTAGGAAAAAAAAAAATCCATCCATCCTTCTCACACCCTATCCCCGCCTCTAAGGCTCAGGCTTTTCCCATGGGAGCCCCCATGGGAGCCCTTATAAGGGCTACCACCATTCCCATTCCTTCCCCTCCCTGTACTCTGGAGTTCTAATTTAACCTGTTGCCTTCTAACTCTATTATTTCATTCCTTTTCTCCCAGCATCCTACCAGGTAGTCCTGTACATTTTTATTACCTTTCCTGCCTCCCAGAAAGCCACCTTTCATACCTAAAATCCATGCTATACGTTCCTCTTCCTCTAAACCCTGAACCTCTTCTAAACCCTTGTAATTGTAATCTTCTCTGAGCAACTTTCTGAAAAAAACTTCCCTTATCTCTCTATATGCATCACACCACAACAGCCAATGGTCCACTGTCTCATCTGCCTCTTGTCTACATGACTTACACTTTCCATTACTCCCTGTTGTCCACTTTTGATTTCTCTTTTCGAGATTGATTACTCCTGCCCTACTTTGAAACAGAAGCTTGGATCCCTTCCCTCCATCCCAACACATACTTTTCTGTGGCTTTTCTAATACCTTGTATGCCTTCAATGTACTTTTTTCCCTGACTCCTCTTTTCCAGTCTTCTTTCCAACCCTCTGTAACAGTCTTACCTACATATACTTTCCAATCATCCACCTCATCATATCCTTTTAGTTCATATTTCTCTGCTAACGTGTCTATGTCTTTGACCCATCTTGTTTTTTCCTTGGCTACTTGATTGTAAACTTTCCTGCACCACCTGTCTTCACTTATTCCTTGTAAATAACCCCAGTACTTTAACTTAGCTTTGGCAATTCTATCTGTGATTTTATTCCATCCTAACTCTCCTAGGACTGCTTCTGTTGCTGTACATGGTGGTGCTCCTAGTATCCATTTCCCCATCTCATTCTGTGCTTTCTCCATTCCCTGGATATCTCCCTCACTCACTGAAATCACATCTAAGCCATATATCATTCCTGGTATTGCAACTCTATCCCATAATACTCTTGCTGTGTATGCTCTGTTAAAACTGTTCAATGCAGTAGCCTTAATCATTCCTTTTGTGCGATTCACTTTCTGTTTAATCTTCTCCACCTGATAATATATTGTATATCCTCTTATCACAGCTCACAGCTGTTGGATTATTCAAGTCTGAAAGTTGATAAGAGTTACACTGCATGGCGTAAAGCTATACGATTTATATGGAATCTGCCATACAGGACCCATTGTATCTCATCATGCTTATTACCTGACTGACAGGACATATTGTATCTCATCATGCTTATTACCTGACTCACAGGACATATTGTATCTCATCATGCTTATTACCTGACTCACAGGACATATTGTATCTCATCATGCTTATTACCTGACACACAGGACCCATTGTATCTCACCATGCTTATTACCTGACACACAGGACACATTGTATCTCATCATGCTTATTACCTGACATACGTGAAGTACTTCCTTTCGAGTTTCAGTACGCTCCCGCTTTAGAAGTCCATGCATAAAGTGGTTAACAATGAGAACCCATTGGTGAAGTTATGTTTCAAAAAAATAACGGAGGGCTCAAGATCAGAATTTGGTTGCTCTTTAAATTACTTGGTCACCAAATATTGCCTGAGAAAGTCACAGATGTCAGAGGGTTAATCCTGTTGCATTTCTTTGTTGAAGAATGTACATGGACCTGAATCATAAACAGAAAAAAACAACAAAAGCACAAGTCAATCGTGAACTTGCCGACATTTAGATGGCAAGCTAGACTTGTGTTTAAATAACATTGAAGTGATGGAGTTGCTTGACCATCTATGCGTTACCTGACATTGCTCTTATCCAACTGAATAGACGCTCACCTGTTTGTGACACGATGTGTTCCCAGTTATGCGCCTAACGCAGCAATCAAATTGTGATATTTTCTATTTCTGTATGCTACTTGCAATGTTGTACGGGATCTTAGGGGAAATCTCTAAAAGGTTTCTATGCCTATACTAACCGTCTTGCT
This sequence comes from Hermodice carunculata, assembly GCA_964020975.1. NCBI lineage: Eukaryota > Metazoa > Annelida > Polychaeta > Eunicida > Amphinomidae > Hermodice > Hermodice carunculata. The sequence continues at coordinate 63,400,012 of OZ026627.1, read as the reverse complement.
CGCACTATGCCACCGATCTCCTTTCACTCCATGGATAAGTCCAGCACCGATCTTTTAGACTTTTATTCTCGGCTTCTACACTGTCCAAAATCATGATAAATCATATATGTATATATATATATATATATATATATATATATATATATATATATATATATATATATATATATATATATATATATATATATATATATATATATATATATATATATGATTTATATATACATACATATATTATATGTATGTATATATATATATATATATATATATATATATGACAGCGCGGACTTTCATGCGGACATGCAAAAAAGATATCTGAACCTATTTCCACTTCACCTCTGCATGCTCTTTATAATGGGTGCTTTGATAGGCATGCAAATTTTAATATTTCTTTAAAACCATAAGACTAATGTACTCGAATTTTTGCAGCAATTATTTCTCAAAGATCTTATTTTGTGGCCAAAATATCAAACTCCACAAACATATGGATTTTTAATAAAGTTGAATTAAAATGCCCTGTTATACATGTAGCTTGAAATCTATAAAGTTTGCCAAACTTTCCAAGTTTTGAAAGTTTCAGTAACTAGTCTAAAGATCAAGTTTAACCTGCCACTTAATTAGTTCTCGTGCCAGATCACATCTGCGAAGTTCCAAATATGTATTTTGAAATGAAGAGAAATCAGTGATTTATAAAACCTTCATAAGCACAAACAAGAACACTCCACTACTTTACACACTATAGCAAGATGCAGGGTGGCGCCGTAACTTAATACTGCCACACCACTCCTACATGATAACACGATCCTTGCTCTGAAACTACTATAAGTCTCTGCTTTCTTAAGTGAAACTTCAAGTATGAAAATAAAATGAGTCTATACATATTACGCAAACTAAGTATGTGTAATTACCAGGAAAGGAGTAACGATTTACGAAACTGAGTCAGAGTTTTTAAATGATGATAGAACTTTAAAAATGACAATTGGAGCCTGAATGCGTTGCCTTGGCAACAAGGAGTCCGTCGCAATGACTGTCGATGCTGCTGGTAGTGGGTTAATAAAAACTTAATCAAGTCCTGTGTAACATCAGCCCGCTCTCGCCGAGCAAACGCTCCGCGTTTGCAAGTGAAGTCCTGTATAACAACTACATGTTCTTAATATGTAGGTGTACTAGCTACGTGTACGAAATAACAAAATAAAGATATATATATATATATATATATATATATATATATATATATATATATATATATATATATATATATATATATACATATATATATATATGTGTGTGTGTGTCTGTCTGTTTGTGTGTCTGTGTGTAACAGAAGTATTGCCTCTCTTAATTTGTGAATGGCATCGCGACGTGCTGAATGACCTCTGCTCGGCCCAGACTGCGGGGCAATGACTTGTTTGCATTTTCTGCGGCCTTTGCTCTCGGGCGCAGTCTGTCGCGCTTTGGCATGAGCCTCCATTCACAGAACAACCAAGGGGATCATCAGGGCGAACTGCCATGTTTTCACAAAGAACAGAAATAGATTTGACCATTTTGCTACCATTTCATTACATATTAGTTTTCAAATTCTCTTTCCCAATGCCTGGTTGAGCCTTGGGCCGACAACTCAACTCGATCAAAGCACCAAACTTGCCCGAAATATGGTTTTGTCCTGCGTACTTTGAATGGAATTGAACCGAATACGGCAAAATAATCAATGTAAGCTTAAATCTACAGCACCTGCAACCCTAACAATATCCGGATTAGAACCACCTTGTCAGCTTTAAATACAAACAACTTTTTAAAAAATCACAGAATAATCACTATCACGGGTTTCTTGATGAGAATGTTCAATTTCCAGATAGTATTGAACAATTTTCTTCTGAATTCAAGTTGCTTGAGGACACTTTAATACATTTTAAGTGAAAAAAAAAAGTAAATGTCTCTTGAATAAAAAGCAGTGAAATGTACTGCAAGATGGGTAGCTATGAAACCATTCTACCAATGTCTTTAGGTACGTTGAACTTGTAACCGGATATGGATACTTGTACCGGAAAAACCTGCAAAATTAACTTTAACTAGTTCACTGTAACTTACAGTGGAAAATGTTCGAGTGAAAGCTCCCTTTTGGGGGGCAAATCAACATTTTAAGTGATTGCATTGTACAATGTGGTTTAAGTGTTTTATTGGTGATAATCTGGGTCCTTAAGTGTGGAACAAGGAGGACCAAAACTCACCCATTTTCTTCTCCCAACTTTGATAACAGACTTTCACACGAGTTCGTTCTACTGACGCAGTTCTGATCCACATGAAGGAATTACATCAGCCTCATTTTACCCTCCCCCCCCCCCTTTAACCGGCCAATACCGGCTGGTTTTCAAATGTCGTCTGCTTCAGTGTTTTCGATTAATTTCAACAGTGATGAAAAACAGTTTTGACTGAGAATTGTAGATGGGCCCTATCAAGATCACATGCCCCAGGTCAACAACTTTCCTTGGCATGAATTGGGCACTTGCCCAACTCATGCCAAGGAAAGTTGTTGACTCAAGTGTCAATTCAAGGGGAAAGGGTTAAACACCATTAGTTGCACAACGCCATATGTAATCACGTGTTGTTGTACTTGGTCCGTTTAATTACCAGCGCAGTGCCATCTAATGCTGACCCTATTTAAAATGTTGTCATGCTACTGCAGTATTTTATATCGATATACAAATCTAGAGGTCTTGATAAACTTTTATTATTTTTATTGTTATTATTATTATTATTATTATTATTATTATTATTATTATTATTATTATTATTGTTATTATTATTATTATTATTATTATTATTATTATTATTGTTGTTGTTGTTGTTGTTGTTGTTGTTGTTGTTGTTGTTGTTGTTGTTGTTGTTGTTGTTGTTGTTGTTGTGACCTTTTTTTGGTCAAAACAATACTTTGTCAATGCGGGTAGGCCGTAATGCGAATGAAATAGTTAAGTATGGACCTGATCAAAGCTATGTGTAGTGGCAACACGCAAGAACAGGCGAATGTTGTTCGCGTAACGCAAATTGTAAATAACTCATTCAGGAAATTCACATCGGCAAACCAGACAACTTAAACAGAAGCACCGTAATGGCGGTAAGCAGATTGACCTAATCGTGCAGAGTGGTGAACTATAAATCATATCAGGATAACTCTAAATAAGCAGATAAAATTCCTTTTAACTCATTCTATACTGTGGTCACAGGCCTTGGGCAGTGCCAGAACTACTGACTTAAGACAGTAGGCATGTTGGTACTCGAATGAAAGCTCTTTTCATGAAGAATTTAAATATGTAATTGCTGCCTTAACCCTAGGTAAAAATACGAAAAAATCAGGGACTGGTATGGAATGAGTTAATGTGATGCATGCTGTATGCAAATAAAGGCATAAAGGGGAAAGAAGAAAAAAAGGGAAGTCACACACTTTGGTCATGTGTTACGGAGGCAGCTGGCATCCTTGTATAGTACTAAGGTTCTTAATCGACTCTGCAGTTCATATTCTTGTGTCTGCAAGTAACTTATTATCTATACCGGAATATCCTGTGCTGTGTCTGACAGACCTCTGTCATAACCGAGATCTCTGCTATACATAAGACCGCACACTTGGGCTTTGCCATTAGACCTCTGTTCTTGCAGATAATACGTTCGGTCAAAGACCTATGTCTGAACCTGAAATCGATCTTACAAACATCCTCAGGCCGAGGCCTCGTGTGCAAAAAAGAGGTGTACCGAACGTCCCCACCACATGGCCTCTGCAGATGAAAATATGCAATTTTTTGGAGGAAGTCATCTGGTCCTGTGGTAACCAAGTACGGAGAAAGACCGGCTGTATCTTCGCCTTGCTTTTTTCCTTTACTTGCTGCCTGTAAAACTTCTCACAGGGTAAAGCCATGACAAGCACCTAAAATTAAAAAATTATAAGTACAAAGAAAGTGGAGGGTACTTTCTTTTTTCTTTTTTCTTTTTTCTCTTTTTTTTTCTTTTTTTTGTCTTGTTTTTTTTTTTTTTTTTTTTTTTTTGTTTTTGTTTTTTTATTTTTTTTTGTTTGTTTGCTTTTTTTGTATTTATGTTGGCTTGAAGTAGCAAATGTTATAACAGTATCACCACTGCAGTGAAAATAACCTGTAGGCAAATTAAATTGACTTAGGAGGCTCCCATTAATTAGGGGAGGGGCGGGATGTAGGGATAAGGTACCATCATGGTTTTTGTGCCCTCCCCCACCCCCCACCAATTGGTCCTCGTATTTTGTAACACCCCCCCCCCCCCGCGCATGTTTAGTGTCCTTGAAATCGGCTATTAAAACGGTTAATGTCTAGTCCCAGATTTAACTTGAAATTTTGACATGCAACACCACGTCCACATCCATCATGTAAAACTTTGATCTGAAGAGAAATTTCACTCCACCTGTATTTCTCTGGGTAACAATTCTCATGGTACTTTGCCCATTCAAAGGGCTTTCCTCCTGAGTACAAATTTCTCCTGCACTTTTTTTTTGGGGGGGGGAGGCCCCCAAGACCGAAAACTTTAGCATACATGACTCGCAGAAATGAAACTAGTTAGAAGTCTTATAAAGTTAACCACCAAGACTATTCTCATTATTAAAATTTTATATCATTCACTCATACACTAGCAGATATGCCACTGATTTTAAAAATACCCAAATGCTCAAACCATTTCTCCCATTCATACTCCACTTCATATTTTTATCAGATTTGAACTGATGTGACAAAATGTAATTTTTTTAAACTTAAGGTTCAACATAAATTACCTGAATTCAGGTTAAGTCCTGGAAAGTCGCATCTATGCAATAGAGTAGAAAAAAATCAAATGAACAGCATTATAATTCTTTTGGAAACCTAATACTGTTTTATTTACAAAAAATTCACACAAAGATTTACTTTCAGTATGTGCTCCTTCTTGCTCCATGTGATGTTTCACTGGCAGTGTCCATACAATTTACACCAATGCAATGCAGCGAAACCTGTCAATACATGTAATGCTATAGGCCTCCCTGTAAAGGCGCCCCCTTAATTTGTTGGAGCAATTTATTATGCCATGTTGTAATAATATTTGCCTTAAACAATGTTTTTCCAAGTGTCTGCTCTTCGGCCAGCTCTTGTTACAAAAAGGTAGCTGTTGTTTCCTTCGTTGTCCACTTCCGTCTCTGTAGCAATGTCATTTTCACTTTCATCTGTTTCATTGCCACTTTCATCATGTTCATCTAAGTCCTCATTCTCATTTTGACTTGCAGCTTCAACACTGTCCCTTTCATCAGTTCCTACCTTGTGACGCTCACTGTCACGCTCACTGTCACACTCACTTTCATCGTCGCCACCATGATCTTCCCCACCATTCAGTGATTCACGTACATGAAACAGTCTTCTCCATGTAGCAGCCCCGTGGTCCTTACAACTTCTACATGTGGTTCCCTATTGTTACATCGTGGTTGCAAAAATGTCGCCTGCTAAAAAGTGAATATTGTAAGTTCTCTCTGATAGGGTCTGCTGGCTGTTAATAAGAGTCAAAATCATAGAATTGCACATACTGTGGTTTTGTTTATTTTTTGACCATTTAAAATTTTTATGACACCCTCAGTCCATCATTATTTTATGACCTCCTGCATGTATGTAGTCAAATTTTGGGACCCCCACCTCACCCCACCCCCATTTTGGGATGAAAAAATTTTGTGCCGCCCCTCCCCAATCCGGTAAATAATGGGAGCCCCCTAATAGGAGACGGTGCTGAGAACTGCAGGTAGCTGAGTTGTCATAAAGCGAGAAAGAAAGAAAGAAAGAAAGAAAGAAAGAAAGAAAGAAAGAAAGAAAGAAAGAAAGAAAGAAAGAAAGAAAGAAAGAAAGAAAGAAAGAAAGAAAGAAAGAAAGAGCAATTCAGTCTGATGAACAGCAGTTCAGCAATGTTCAACAGTTTCATGGTTTTGGAATGAGTAACCCCTCTCTCCCACAACAAGAATATTTTAAGCAAATGAAAAATTTTGACCGCTTAGTACAGTTAACAATGGCAGTTACAAACTCCTATATGTATAATATATATAGATGTGTGTGTGTTTGTGTCTGTGTGTGTTTATGCTTTTTTTCTTCAAGTGCCAAGGCATCGACAAGAATTATTGTGCCCACGGTATAAGTAATCCAGTCTTGTTCCCATTCTTTTGTGATCACTTAATAAAATTTTAATGCATTATTAGAAGAATTCGCCGTCTTTTTTCCCAAGCTTATTGTATTCCTTTGAAAATCATAAAAATGTTTAATAACTAAATGTGAAACATTATATATATATACATACATATATATATATATATATATATATATATATATATATATATATATATATATATATATATATATATATATATATATATATATATATATATATAATGTTCCACATTTATATCCCAAGTCAACTAGGAGTTTATATTGGTTGAATAGAACATAAAATGTACAAAAACAGATCTTATACACATATGCTTTTTGGTAGTTAAGAACCTATATGCTGCAGAACTCTAATCATGTTCATTTCATGAGTATACTCTGTCAAATTTTGCAAAGTCATTCCAGTTATTGCTGCATATGCGAGGTAAATGGCGTGACCAATCAAATACTCTATCTCTCTCGACTACATAAGCATACATGTATGTTGAACTGTTTAGATACGGTAGCACGATATACTGAAATTTGTATGCAGCGAGGTTTCTGCTTTAAAGGAGTGTACAAAGTGTCAACGTGTAATGATATTGCTGTGGCTCTCTGCTTCTGTGCCGCGGTCCTGTGGGACACAGGTGGCCTAGGAAAAAGTAAGGGAAAGAAAAGGAAAAGAAAAGAAAAGAAAAATAGATGAGGCGCAGGAAACCATGGTTATCCTAATGAGCTCGTGCTACCATGTTTTCCAGGGCCAGAGCCGAGGGAAAGGCGCCAACGTATATACATCAAATTATTCCGTGTCCCTCCCTCCAATATTAATGATCCCCTGAAATAATTCATGGAGATGCTCTGGAAATTGAGCGCTGTCAACTTTGCTGAGAACAGTTGCCGGGGTCCACATAGTTCGTCCGCCTTTACATTTACATTGCATGTCTGTTTTGTGTGGACAATCTATCGGCAGGCTGAACTGTTCAAACAATAAGCACAATAACTCGAGCAGCTGTTGGAACGAAATTGGGAAGCGTAACATCAGAAAGTCACATTTTGCATACTGCGTGGTATTGCAACAGAACAAACACATTTTAGTATGATTTGCCGACGAAACTACATATTTGTGTTTCCAACATGAATCAAATGACTGCGGTGTCCTCACCAAAGGCACAGCAAGGGCGTCATTCAAGTAAGCCTAAATGATATCCGTGTCGGTTCCGACCAAGGAAAATCTACCCAGGTTAAAATGTTTATACATATGCCCAGTCCTTTGAATCTAAATCCAAGATCCAAAACGTGCATATCCAAAGGTCAGCGGGGAGAGATAATTGTCTAAATATGTCATGCCCTATAACTACTTATAGAAAGAAATTACGATAGAGGTGCAGAGAACTGCAGTACAGTGTAGAATCTACAAGCAAAGACTCCAAAAGCGCTCAACAAACACAATATATATGTAAACCACCAGTTTATATCAATGGCATAAGCCAGGAGACAGGAAGCTCAAGTGGCAGACGGCACCACTGCTCGAAGGGTATCTGTTGGCCAATCAATGAATCCTGACCCCCTGCATGGAGAAAATAGGTCTGGTGAGCTCTTTTGTACCGGTGGCGCCCTCTGACTCTTGTCTCTTTGCTCAAGCCATCATGTCAATAATAATCACCACTAAGTTTATAACAAGACATTGAAGCATATGTCAGTCTCATAAAATATCCCTCGGCCTATGATCACCATCATCCAGAATCCAAACACATGTAGTGCATCCAAATTGAAACTGTTTTAGACAATGTCATGTAGTCGCAGCATGATGTTATATAGAAGAATATTAATTGATGTTGTATTTGTGTCTTTTTGTCCAGAACCACTTCCTGGTATGAAGACTGGATTTGAAGGAACGTTTCATGTATCAAGAATGATAGAGTGGTTACATATTACAAGTAGATTGGTTCGAAAGTGTTGCACAGGCCCAAAAGTGCACAGCGTAGCTTTGAGAATTAGTAATCCAATATAAACACCTTGTTACAAGTAAGCTTATGAACCACGACAGGCAGTTAATTGAATTTATATACGGTACGTCAGCAACGATATAGTTGTCAACAGAAACGCCTAACTGTCCCAGCACATTGCCCTTTATTTGTATCTTTATCGTTGTATATTCACTGTCTCTTATTTTGAGGTGAGGCTATCAAAATGGTGCCACGCTGCGTTAAACGCGATGTCTTGTGAGTGTTCATTGCATCTACCCGTAGGTCCCATTATTTCTTTTACACCTGACAGGTCACCAAATGAAACTGACATTCCCCTTATGGGCTTAATGGGGGGGGGGGTCCTTAATGCTGCAATCAAATACGAAATACTCTAGGACATACGCTTGACAATACTAAGATGTAGCGCATTCATACTTGGCTTTTTATATCTATAGTATTGAGATGGATAGGTCTATTTTTGAAACCACTGTATATAATTTTAAAATCTATCACGATTTTAGCGTCATTAAGCTCCATGTTTCATTTTACGCTGCACTTAGTCTGCCCAATAACTAAAGATTTTATTTTATAGTAAGGATAATAAACAAAACTGCAAGGTGTCCTTCCATTTCAGCTTCACCAATTAGAGGAGAATCGTTAGCATCTCTACCAGTGTTTATCTTTATTTTGCCCGTTCAAAAGTAAAGTACCAGCACATGATTACATGAACATGCAACAAGCATTAACATTGTTTCGAAATATAAAGTTCCTACAAAAGTAGCCAAAATATTTTGAGAAAAACGTTTACCGTGATTTCTACTACCTAGGTGGTATTGGATCATCCCACAAAAGTACACATAATGCGAATTTATTTTGTGACCTTATCCCTGTGCAAAATACTGTATAATCATAAATTTTCGCGAGGGATAAATATTCCCGAATTTTCCCCAAGAAATCCATATCTGGAATATTAAACTCGGGAAAATTGTAGCAGATTGAACATGGAGGGAGCCTGCATAAAATTTGGGGAAAAAAACAGAACTCATGAAATTCTGATTTGGAGTATATTCGGGAAAATTTGTACCCCGGAATACAAATGATTATACAGTAGCATCAATATATGGTGGTTATCATATATAACCATTCCGTAGTGTTTCAAATATAAATAGACACAATTGTAGTTCCCAAGTTTACTGCTGATTGCTACCATGGAAATCAGGGATGTCCACCATGTGACTAATTTCCCTTTACAAATGTAAACACTCTCCAGGTGGTGACAGAGTAGATGGTGCAGAGTGCAGAATTTATGAAACGTAGTCTGTTTGGCTGGTAATTGCGATTTGACAACTGAAGTGTTAGTTTTATTTCCGTTTGGTCGTAAAACAATTACACACACTGATTGTGCCTGTGTATTAATAATGGTTTGATCGCTTTTACTATTTTAGTTGGATTGAATACGTGTGGATATGAACCTGTATATTGTTTTGATCCCAATGGTTTTGCACGTTGCTTCAGTCATCTCAGAAACTGCAATTTTTTACTGCATATTTCACCGGCTATAAGCCTCTTGTGTTCAGCTATTTCGATAAAAGTGCATCTGTCCCAATAGGACACTGTGTTGAAAAGTCAACTTTTACATGTTGGACACCTCGAATAGATATCTCACACAAATGGTCTGTGCACTAATATAAACAATGCTTATAATAGAAGTCAAGGATGAAAGGTTCATAAAAGTATGGAATGAAGTGTGAGTCAAGAGACAATTTTCATACAGTAAATCCAACCCATTATGATGGACATTGAACGATGGAAACGTAAGTATACAGCAAATAACTTTCAAAAACCAATATCGCACTGAAATTGATCTCGAGGATAGAAGCAGAGAATTTACATTTGTTTCTATTTGATATACAGTGGTACCTGCTGTATGTGGTCACCCCTTCTGCCAAGAAACAGTGGCCACATACAGCAGGTGACCTTTCTCCACAGGTACATTTTACAAAGAAATTGACCCCTATGTCTGAGCCTGGTGACCAGAAAAAGCAATGTGGCTGCTCACGGCAGTGGTTGCATACAGCAGGTACCACTGCATACAAATAATGAATCTATCACTGCATCGTTATGATGGTGAGGCAACAGAGAACATGTATTTCACGTTTTAATGCATTCTTTGCACAGCAATGGATTGATATAATCTCAGTTGGAGGCCAGACCCGCCAAGGTATCGTGGAAAATTAATTTGATATCCATACATGTGCAACTGACCTGTGCACAGCTCAAATGTGTGTATGTGTGCAGGTAGATAGGTTATTCGGTAGGCAGGTAGGTACGTAGGTACATATAGGAAGATAGGTTGGTGGGTAGGTCGGTAGGTAGGTAGGCAGGTGGGGGTCAGTTAGTATTATGCAGATATATTGACACCCACCCCAGTAAGGTTCAAGTAGGCTCCATCTACTCCCTACTTGCTTTAAAATAAAATACGATTGAACTAAATTGATAGCCATCCAAAATAAAATCACATAAGGCAAAATAAGAGAATGGGAACACATTGGCATGGAATGAAAAATGTTTTTTGGACAAAATTTAACTTAAACTTGTTCTGGTGTGCTTTCCTAGTTATATGTACTTGGTACAAATTAAGATTCACAAATATCCTGTCCTGAACTAAATGTCGTGTTGCCGGTACCCTTGACCAGTATTCAATGTGTAAAAAAGTATGTAAGTCACATCAACCTTAAGCTGTTGTCTTCGAGAGCCCGATTTTACAGATTAAAGTTGTAGAAGCGATAATATTAAATGTGAAGGTAGTACCTATTGGATCAGACGACAAAAGAGAACACAACTGCACCCTGTGTACTAAAGTTAACTACTGTGTTAACAGGCTGGGAAATTTTCAAACTTCAGGAAAAGTAGTATTCATATTTTGGAGCTGTAAGAAAACCAGAGAATGGTACCTCCAGCCCAAGTTCTACCTTTCAGAGGATTTCTGCATTTATAAAAATGATGAACGTTTTGCCCTCTGATCCTAACATGTGCTACTCGACCTCTCAGATTATTTTCGCTTATACAACCTCAAACTGTAAAATCGGGCTCTTGAAGACAACAGCTTCTGTGTGCGGCTCGGAGGTTTATCTGTAGAGACCTTTCCTTCTACTCTATCCACACAACTGGATTAGATCCGTTAACCATAAAACAGTCTCCAGTGTTTCAGAAAACAGCCCCCCCCCCCCCCCGTATAGCGGTCTGTGGGAAAGACCATGAATTATAACAACCTTTGGTCATCAGGGCTCATGACCTGTGTGCTTTTGCAGTTGAAACTGGCCTTTCAATCTTGCAGAATCAGCAGTGAGTATTTTAACCTCTCAAAGCTCTCGTGTCTGCTGGTCTCATGTAGTTAAAGATTTTTTAGTAGTGTCATCTTAAAGCTGTAGCTCGGCCAGTCACGAGAAGGGGCAACCCTGGACATATAAGTTATGTAGTACGGATTTTGATTCTTTTAGAGAAGTGGATATCTAGAAGATATTACCGGAAAGTGTCATATAAATGGGTTTTATGAATATACACGGGATTTTTTCTAAATGCCTCGTACACATGTTCATATGAACATTCATATCCAGCCTTATATGCATGTCCATTTTTACATGGCTCACTGGAACCATGAAGTACAAAGATAAACATAGAAAATGACTTACCTGACCGGGTTGAAATACTATGACCGCTAACTTGATGAACATAGGGAATGATTTGCCTGATTGGGTTGAATTATTAGCGCTGGTAGCTGTTGTGATTGATTCAAAGTTTTTATTACGTTCTTTTGCTTTTCACAGTGTTGGGCAATATTCAGCACAGTGGTGATGATCACCTGGACCATGAGCCAGGTCCTTGGCACATTTCCGACTATGAGGAACATGGACTCACCCAGCACCATGTTGAAAGACTTGGAGAACCACACAAGTCCCAAGATGCAGCTGTTTTCCAAAAACCCAGTCCCTTGGATTCATGTTATCACAATTATTTGTACCGTTATCATGGTAGCAGAGATTGTTCTACGCTTGTGTCTGTGCCCAAGAAAATGTCACTTTCTAAAATCTCCTCTCAACCTGATAGATATCCTGTGCCCCCTGGCCGTGTTGGCTGTCTACGTCATACATTATGCACCAACTGTCAAGATCCGAGCGGAAGATGCTTTTCTAGTTTTTAGAATGGTTGGATCTTTATGGCTTCTGCGGTTATTACGCTGTGTAAAGTACATCACAGGACTAAAAGTTATGCTACTTGCCCTGAAGGCAAGTGCACAGGAGCTGGGGTTATTGGTTGCTATCATTGCAATGGGAGTTGTCCAATTTTCTGCACTGATCTACTATTCAGAGTTAAAAACACCAAATAATTTTGCCAATATGTTCAAGGGATGTTGGTGGAGCATCATCACGTTTACAACGGTTGGCTACGGGGACGAAATTCCGCAAACTGTGTTGGGCCATATTGTAGGAATACTATGTGCTTTAACTGGAATGGTCATAATAGGATTACCTATTCCAATAATTGCTTCAAATTTCACCACATACTATGTTCACAGTAAGAAACGACACAGGAAAAAGGAAAACATGAACAACGCGAATTCTTGTTGTAGTAAGAGAAATATTGCTAAACTTTCAAAAATCAGACCTTCGGCGGATAAGTGTAATCTTCCTGCACACAGACACGTGTCACAAATCTAGAGACGGTCTGGCCCAGCCCAAAACCATTGGTGTCAAATTTTGCTCAGTATCATCATTTGATGTAAGGAGTGTATTCATTGAAAAAAAGGGTACTCTGCATTTAATACTGATATTTTTGTGTGTAAATAAACTCTCAATTGCATAGTGAGAAACATGAATCATTGTTCCACAAAAACCTAAATCGACGACTTCTCTTTGTTCGCATCTAAGCCTCACTCTCAACACACGAAGATGCGTGATTTACACCACACCAGTGCAGACTACACAAGCCAATACATCCTTTGTGGCTTGAGAATCTGGGCGCAGCTGTATTCATGTCCACACACACACACACGCACACACACACATACATACACACACATTTATATATATACGTGTGTGTGTGTGTTGTTGTTGTTCTTAAGCTATTATGCTTTTAATCACTGAAGGGGTATTTATTTAAGTTTTTGTCATGATCCTTGCAATAAATCATTATTCAAATGAGTTTATAAACTTAGAATATATCACATTGTAACTCCAGCGGAGTAGACATCAAACAGAGATTGGGTCTACTTTAGAGGCAACATGACCATGTTCAAAATTAAAAAAGATCTATTTTCGATATATAAATATCCAAAATTTCAATAAAGGTTCTGCATTGTTTGATTGTTTTATGGAGGCCATTGTCTGGGACCACAGACTTTAAAAGGTTAAAAATGTTGTGGGTTTTTTTGTTGTTGTTTTTTAAATGTGTTTTTCATACATTTATCCGCATTGCCGGATGGTACTCTCCTTCCTGCTACACACCTGGGCTATCCGTCGTACACACATCTGCTGTGAAAACAGCTTCAATGCCGGTACAGAGAACTTGATCAATTGAGCTTCTGGTCTTAATAAAGTATACCTACCTACCTACCTTTCTACCTTCCTACCTACCTGCCTACTTACCTACCTACCGACATTAACCTGCTTGCTTAAATACTCATTTAACGCCTGCTGGCGGTTTGACGCCGCGTAGTTGTTGCACTTTATCAAGACTGTGGTATTGCATATACAGTTGAATCTCCCAATAAAGGCCTCCTAAGGGATTGAATTGTGGTCTTAATGGGAGAGTGGTCTTTATGGAGATACAGTTAAGTATCAACAAGAAGTGTCTGTAAATTGGTGATCTTTTAATATAGAAATGGTCTTTTTGTGGAGGTGGTTTGAGTTGGAGATTCTACAGTGATGCAAAATCAGTTATATATTTTATAGGTTATAACGCTGACTTGCATATTCATGTAGACCGCGCATCGTGCTGTCCTGAATGCAGAGTGGACTCCGAGGAGTATCTTGACAGGGCTCGGAGGGTGCATGCTTTGCGTTGACAGGGCTCGGAGGGTGCATGCTTTGCGCTGACGGGGCTCGGAGGGTGCATGCTTTTCTTCCTTTGTGTCATCACGTTACGTTATTTCCTGGGCGCATTTTTGTTTGATTCATCAGAATTTTGGTATTAAGCTTGTGCTACCAGATTGATTGATTCGTGGTTCTATTTCAACGCATATTATTATATGTGTGGCTGAGAAACATGTTTTATATGTTATTTGTAATGTGACATGGGGATTTTTTATACGATAAGCAATATATATTTGCTACTTTCATCATTGACGGAGGGCAATAAAATCCACCAATTAATCACTATGCTTTTGCCACTACATTGATTGATTCGTTGGGCCATTTCAACGCATATGATTTATATGTGTGTCTGCTGAACATGTTTTATATGTTACTTGCAATATGACATGGGGATATTTTGTACAATAAGTTACATGTATTGATTACTTTCCTCATTTATGGAGGACAATTAATTCCATCAATTAATCAAGCAATCAGTCACGTAGCAAAAGTTTCCTGACATATGCTTTCTGCAAGCTTTTAAATGATTTAATACTGACTTTTTATTCTTTCTTCCTGACGATGATTAATATTTTACATCATTGGTGACAAAGAAGCCTTTTATATCTCACTATATACACATACCACAAAATGATCCTATGTGAACTCTATGAAAGGTATGTTTGCTGAGGATGCAAATTCAATATTTGCCCTTAAAAAGGTCATAGAGGTGTGGATAGTTTAGTGTATTATGTTCACTTCACTGGATTCATTGCTCATACGTGCACAACTAGGAATTTTCCACTGCCACCACAGTAAGTTATTTGTTCACAGCACTGTTCATGTTCCACTGAATTCAAAGCAAAGCATGAATAAAGAAAACATTGTGTGATTAACGATTTGAG
Organism: Hermodice carunculata; assembly: GCA_964020975.1. NCBI lineage: Eukaryota > Metazoa > Annelida > Polychaeta > Eunicida > Amphinomidae > Hermodice > Hermodice carunculata. The sequence goes on along the minus strand of OZ026627.1, from coordinate 63,384,908 downwards.
TCTGTTTGAAATGATGCTACCAATACATGCAAGCTGATTAAAGTAAACGAATCATATATATACATATATATGTATATATATATATATATATATATATATATATATATATATATATATATATATATATATATATATATATATATATATATATATCACGCAATCGTGAGGTCAGTTTAGCCTGAAGAAGCCTCATAAGAAGTGGTAAAGGGGGCTCAGTGTGCTGGCACAAGGTTCTGAATTTACCCCAGTACAATGCACGGAAAATCAAATTTTGGATTAATAGATGGTAGGAAGTACGGGAAATAAAATGGCTTGTAAGACACCCGCATTAAACACTCCTTTACCTCCTTATATAAATGGTTGGTTGATTTGCAAGCAATGGCCAGCTTTCTCGTGGTTTTTATGTGAAGAATTCCATTCATAGAATAATTGATTGCCACTCGAACCCAGAGTGAAACTGATCTGCGTTGTCAAAGTATTTAATATTTGAAAAATATACCATGCTATCTGTCATCTGATGAGGTTTAACATCGAATGCACTTTGGAAAACCTGAGAAATGGGCCCAATATTACTCGATCAAAGTTCAATGACGTGTATTCTGGTTTATTTGTGATGGAACTCACCTGCGATGACACGATGATACAGGTGGTTGCCAAAGGCAAGCCTATTCCTAGATACAAAGACCCATCATTATATATAATCACGTACATCTGTTCCTTACAAAATGTGTCAGATAGCTGAATATACCAGATAAGCGAGACAAAAAGGAATTTGACTACCTCAAAACTTAATATGTGAATATGTCGGCTATCTGAGTATTGTTATAATGAGATTTCGCTGCATCTGGAATTAAACAGTTCCAATTAAAACATTTCCTTTATAAATAGTAGCCTGGCAACACTAGAGACTGTAAATAGTGGGTTTGACCAAACTAATTCAAATTAATAGCTGTCTGCAGGTAAATGTTTCGATGCCTAATGTATATCTTGTGCACTTTGCCTGAGTAAAGGCAACAACAAAAAGACACATGCTCACCCAGTCATACATAAAGGCCACAAAAGAACACACGCAACCGCGTCAGGCAAACTACGAAAACTCAACATGTCAACATAATGCCACTTTTTTTATCTCATAACAACTTTTAATCCAGCAAGAATTACTTTTGTCTCGTAATAATAAGTACTTAACGAGGCAAAAGCTTCACTTATTGGTTTTCAGTTCATGCGAGATTTCTACAGGTCATGGCATATATATATATATATATATATATATATATATATATATATATATATATATATATATATATATATATATATATATATATATATATATGTACATACACACATATACATACATATATATATATATATATATATATATATATATATATATATAATCATGTATAGACATACATACATACATACATAAATACATATACTTGGGGGGTTGATGTTTTTTCAACAATGAAGTTCACTGGCTTAATGTACTTTTATATGTTGCTTTTTGACCAATTTATGAAATTAGCTGATGATCGGGGGTACCTGTGTACGTGCATATTTTTTGTGGTTCTCCAAAACGGTTAACCAGATCCCCTTCAATCCTGGGAAGGAGGTTGGTCTTTACCAGGTCTCTGTAGTTGGTAACACTCCAATGATTTCTGTAACTTTTTATGAATTTGTTGTTAATCATTCGAGGGGGTGAGGTGTCTTAACTTTTCCTTTAAAAATGCTTGGTGAATTGCTTGATATTGCCGACAAACATTTTAGGTACCCTAGATTGTAAAAACAAACGGTGATGCATTTTTTCTATATTTATGAATTTGTGGCTGTTTTTTTGGGGGGGTGTTTTTTTGTTTTTTGTTTTTTGTTTTTTGTTTTTGTTTTTGTTTTTTTTTTTTTTTTTTGTTTGTTTTTTTTTGGGGGGGGGGTTGGTTTTGTTTGGTTTTGTAATTTGTGACTTCTCCCGAAGCAAGAGGTGTATTTGTTCAAGTAAGTTAAACTTAAATTAAAGAGATGTGGCAGTTTCATGTGGCTATTTTAATGTTCAAATGCACGCATGGTCTAGCACCTAGCTATCTTTGTGACCAAATCTGCCTTCTAAATGACATTAATCACTATTCAACACGATACCCAACAGGAAATAATATCCATGTTCCTTTTCCCAAAAAAATATATTCAAACGTTCGCTTGTGTATGAAGGTGCTTGCATTTTAATAGCCTGCTGGACTTTTTAAAGAACTGTAAAAATGTGTGTGATTTTAAATGTCAGTATAAGGCTCACTTTTTAAAATGATGTATTTTAGTACCTGTGTTTCTCAACTCCTTTTAGTTTTCTAGTTTATAGATTTGTTTAGAAATTTCGCCCAGTCATATTAAACCTTTTAAACTTTTAGTAAGTTTTAGGTCTGCTTTTTTTTACATTAAATTTTAAGTTAAGTTATTCATCTAGATGTATGCTGGGCCCCTTGGAAGAACAGAGCTGTGGTCTCAAAGGGTCACCCATGGTAAACATATTCTTAAATAAATAAATAACAAGATTAAATATTGCTTTGATGATTCTCCATCAGTCGGATTCTGATCTTTATATGTTTCGTTAGCTTAAGTGTTTATCAATGATATGAGGGTTCCATGGGAATACGATCTATGCACAAGTTCACCAAGCGGGAAAACTCCGGCAGCTGTCTCATTACGAAAGCGAGGCATGCGGGCTGATTTTTTTTTTTTTTTTTGCTACCAGCTGGCTCGCTGCGCACCTACTCAAAAGTGGTCACGATTACGCATGACGGCGGACACTAATGTTGTGTCAACATGAGCAGAAATGCAGGAAATAGACTAAACACAGCAGGTCTATGGAAGTTTACCATTGCAGATAGTTGGCGGAGGAAGTACAGAAAGCATTGATAGTTAGAACGTTGAGTGACAGGGCGAATTATGATGGTAAACCACCACTGATTGTTGTGAAGAGGGCTGTTATGCATAGATCGTATTAATATCCTACTTTTAAAAGACCCAATGGCCGTTTTCCTGCGTTTTAAAGGGAGGGCGCCAACATGATTGACACTAATGAGTTTCCGTAGAAAAGAGCTGTTAAACATGTGTCATGCAGATATGCGTCAAACCTTTGGATTTGCAGCCACAGTTATAAGCCATAGCCAATCGATGTTCTGAAAATATAAAACAGTCTCCTTCGTTTCCTTTGTAAGTTTGTTAGTGTGATTTTGATCCAATCTTCTTAAATGACTCCAATTAACGTTTTCCATCAAGTTTGCTGTTTATATGCTCTTCTGCTGTGCAGAGTGCTTTCCGATACAATAAATGTAAGGGGATTCGACCATATATTGCCGTGTATGATCGAAAAAATATTTCGAGATTCGATGTCTACCAAAAGACGAATGGTCTCCCACTTGAACATTCAGACGATACGTTTGGAAAGTCGAGCATATATTATGACCAGAAAGAGAGCGCCAAAATGAAGATTAAACGCAGAAAGAGAGACAGGCAGAAAGAGCGGCAAATAGAGAGACAGAGAGCGTCTCTCTCTCTCTCTCTCTCTCTCTCTCTCTCTCTCTCTCTCTCTCTCTCTCTCTCTCTCTTTCCCCCCCTCGGGCAGTATATGGGTTTATCCTATAAGAAATGAAATTTTCAGTTATCGGGCATGCATATGGAAAATGAATTTTTGATGTCCGAATGACCTTGACCTTTCATATACGTAATTTGCATCATAGTTACATGTACATTCTGCTACAATTTCACTTGATGCGAAATTAACATCGTTTCTAGTGATTATGCATAGAACCCTCACAAGTGTGTATATGAAGAGATGAACCACACATAAACCCAATGACATTACGTTTCAAAAACAAGGAACTTTTCCTCATCTGGCATCAGTTTTTAAATTTCGTTTCACTGCTATATCTTTATGTATATATAACTCATATAAGAACTAGAAAAGTGTCTAAAGGACACGGATGCCCCCGTCATTCATTGCCCCCGTCAGCATTGGAAGGAGTAGAAAATAATTGCTGTAAGAATTCAAACATATTGTGAAATCGTCACATGGATAATAATTATACACATTTATCTTTTAATATATTGATTGAAATTCCCATCAAATTTCACGGCTGTGCTGAAATAGTTCATGAGCTACACATGGCACAAGTTTGTAAGGAGGCAATTCTCATTTCCTGTAAATGTCATTTTCACTATGTTAATTAATGATTATCAACAGTGGATAAACAACTCAAAAGACAAACAAAACACCATGGGTACATCTTCACATATTGATTAATGTTGCTATTAAGTTTCAAAGTTGTACCTTTGTAAAATACACATGACGCAAGTTTGACATAAGTGAACATTTTCAGTGAAAAGATATTTTCACTTAGTTCATAAATGAAAAATGAACAGAGGTTAATTAACCCAGGAGAAAACAAAACATAGCTCAGTTAATACCAAGAATTACCACAGCTTACGAAAAGATCGTTAATACTCCACAAATGTGACACTTTCTATGTTGTATCCCTTGTCTACAAAGCTGGTCTTCTCCTGCCCAGTCTAATGCTTTCTCCAGTAAATATATAAATCATAAACAATAACAGTTGGGACTGTTTAGCAGGCAAAGGTTTCCCCGATATGGCATTCCTCTTGAGAACTAAGACTTAAATGTTCATAGGATGCTGTTGTATATTGACAATGTAAGTTGCTTTCTTACCATCGCCAGTAACTGGTTTTGGCGGTTTTGGTGGTTACCTGCATATAGGTGGTACACAGCGGTTCTCATTGAGGGCCAGTGGCTCTCAGCAGGAGCCAGCGGTAGATGCCACTATACCCGCTGTTCAGCACTGGATACCGACGAATTCCACGGAACGTCAATAGGATGTATTTATATTTAAATGCGGTCCTACTCCAACACCTATTGAGCAAAAAAGGGAGCCACCTGCTTCAGGGCAGATCCATGTATTTAGCATGGTCAAAAGTTCTTTCTCAATAAAATGAACAACACGAACACAGAATAATCTTAAGAAAATGTATTAACATATATTTGAAACATAAAGGGTGCCTAAATTGATTAGAAATGGGCTCTCTTTTGGTTGAAAGGGTGTTATTTATGGATGTTCATGTAGTATATAATACGAATCTGCCCTGATCATGGTGGAAGCATCAGTCTGTTGCCCCGGCAACACAGGAAGTGAGCAGGAGCGCAGCTAAATATGAATGTCTCCTATTGAAACTTCGACACACTGGCGGTGTCCAGAGCTGATTAGCAGTAGCCAGATGTAGACAGCTGTAAACAACGGCAGGTCTCCACAAATTGGCTATTACTTCGGCTCCCTGCAACTCACTGCCGCTGGCTACCGCCATGTTTTCTGGCTGCTTCGTAGAATATGTAAGAATATGAATTCTCGTAGAATTACATGATCAACACATTTGCCCACAAAGTCTGCCATAAATATTGCCTGTTAAATTTGTAGTAGCTATTTCCGCCATTTATGGTAGAATAGTGTTATCTGCCATTATGGTATATAAGGTAAGAAATAAAACGTCAGTTTACAAGGCAAGCAGAAAAAAGTTAATAATATGTACTGACTGAAGTCAGTAATATGTACTAACTGCTAGCCAGCTACACCAAATTAATTCAGGCACAGAATATTTTCAGATGAGACAAGAAACCAATGCTGAGCTAGCACCATATATGATGTTTGTAAAATGGCACAACTGAAAGGTAAGACTCACAAGGCGGGTTGTATTGATCATTCTGATGAATAATGGAGCTAAAATGACATGAAGCCCATTATGTCAACTATAGGAACAAACATTTTAGCCAAACACGTGTAGGAAGTGTAACAATAATAGAGTGCCAAATTGGGCACATTTTTCACATCATGCTTCTCAAAATTTGTGTGTATAATAATGACGGGAAAGTTGCTTATTGATGGTGCAAACGCCTTTCTGGGTAGCAGCGGTCTCTATGTTCGTCTTTGTGTTTGTGTAAATAGCAACAGTATGTATGTTCTTCCTAGTTCCTGTGTAAATATGCATGGAGCTGCCTTGTACTTTACTATTTCAATATTGAACAGCCCTTTATAACACTTAGCACCACAATATATTGTTTAGTCCTAATTCATTGTCCCTTTAATAATAAAATATGCTCTCCACTGTGTCTGTCACCTTTTTGAAAAAAGGACTTTCCAAACTGTGAAAATTATAAAAAGTACATAAGAATAGCAAAACTGGTGTAGCCGTCTGTTAATTGCTGTGGACAAATTTACACTTAAAGTGAAGGTGCCTGACATTACTGCTCCGCCTTGGATTGACTATGAGATTCTTCACCGTTGTAATAAAAAAGAAACTTTGCGTAGAAAAAAAGTAAAGATTTTGGATTCTCAAAACATGAAGGACATATTCCGTAAACTTACAAATGATATACATATATATATACATATATATATATATATATATATATATATATATATATATATATATATATATATATATATATATATATATATATATATATATATATATATATATATATATATATAAACTGCCCTCAGGTACACTGACTACATTGACATTTTAAGTACATATGCATAGGAAAATCTTAAACTGGTCTGGTCATTTGTAGAGCAAGAGCCAAGTGTAAAAACTTACCAAATGTAATCAAAGGGTTTGGACAGGCGTTTTCCACCCCCGAAACAAAAGCTTCTATGTTCAGTCGCTTTTAAATTCTGTGTTTTTAACCACGAGATCAATCCCTGCCTCACCTAGAAATTGCATCCTTTTTGGACCCGAGACTGGCTCATTGCACACTCTCAACTGAAGCTATAAAGTAAATACTTCAAAACATTGACCCAAACAAAGCCATTCGAGTCAACAATATTTCTGGTCGTATCTTCAAAGAATGTGAGCTGAACTAGCCCCTTCTTTCAAATTCCTTTCCGTAAAATCTACAGAACAGGTTAAAATTACATCTCAATGAAAAGACGCAAACGTAATTCTGGTACATAAGAAAGGTACCCATGAAGATGTTGATAACTATCGACCTATATCATTACTCAATGTTGCAAGTAAAGTGATGGAACGATGTGTTCTTAACCACATGTTTTCTGTGCTTAAGAACACACTACAGCAGTTTCAACATGGATGTCTTAAAGGTAAGTCTTCTGCCACCTAAATGTTGCTTTGTCTACAAATTGGGTGAAAATCTAGATAAGACGACTCAGGTTGATGCATTGCATCTTGATTTTACCAAAACCTTTGACTCTGTGCCCCACCATCTGTTACTGCACAAATTAAAGAGCTTCAATATTAGTGGTCATCTCCATGATTGGTTTAGTAGCTATCTAACGGGTGGAAGGCCGCGTATCTTAGCAGAAGGGTCCAACTCTAAATGGACTCCTGTCGAATCTGGTGTTTCATAGGGTTCTCTTTTAGGACCTTTCCTTCTCCTTCTATATGTAAACGAAATACCCTTCACTCTCTCCAACGGTACAGCCATGTTCCTATTTGCAGATGATTCAACACGCTTTCGAAGAATTTATTTGGAAGCTGATGTACATACACTGGAACTAGTCTAATTGAGTAATATATGGAGTATGAAGTTTCTCGCTAATAAATGCAGCATTCTTACCGTCATCAGGTCCCCAATCCTGTAGCTTTTCCCTACAGTTTGAACAATACCACTCTAAATCGTGTATCCTCCCAAAATGCCCTTGGAATCAAATTAGACTCATTCCTCAACTGGTCAAAGCATATTGTCGAGTCGTGTGCTAAAGCTAACCTTGCCTTGCGTGCAATCCAAATAACACGCGCATAACAAGTTAGCCCTGAAGCTAAGTACGGAGTCATCTTGAATACGGTACGGTTGTGTGAGGGTGTTACCAGCGGGAAAAAATCTGATGACAGTAAATGTTCGAAGACGAGTGACCAGATACGTCTTAGCGTCTCCCTTCTCTGAATTTTACGAGTCCCGCCTTGCCAAATGAAATCTGCTCCCTTTAACTTAGAAGCGAGAACAACTGGATCTGGTGTACTTGTTCAAATTTCTAACTGGTTTTTACCAGGTAGATTTCCTCAACATGTTCCCTATTCAAACACAGTAAGGAAATTTACGTACTTCTGACAATGGTTTAAGTTTCAGAGTGACCAAACGTAAAACTGAAACTTTCCGTTCATCCTATGTTCATCGTTCTCTTTACACTTGGAACCTCTCATACTCCCATATCCGTGATTCTCCATTAGTTCACACTTTGGATAGACTCGTACTAGAGCAATTTGCAAAAAAGAGTATTTTGACTCGTCTAATACGGGCACATGGCTAAGTAAGTGAGCGCTTCAAAATATCCATGTTTAAGTTTTAGTCTAAATATCTAAATGTGATGGAACTATTATTGTATTTCATATGCAGATATTTGTGCTTTTTACCTTTTCCATCAATCATCACCATTATCATGCAGTGGTAGCTGTACTCATCGTTCTTGCCAATCATTGATGGGGAGTTAACTTGTATAGGTGTAATCACCTGTTTTACTCGTCCTAGTCGGCAGTATTTTTTTTACAATGTAATACGTTGTGATGTCTTATTTACCTTTAACCATGTTTTTCCCACTGATGTTCAATTATCTTGATGTATTGCTGCTTCTAAATAAATAAATAAATAAATAAATAAACAAATAAATGAATGAATGAATGAAGAAAGAAAGAAAGAAAGAAAGAAAGAAAGAAAGAAAGAAAGAAAGAAAGAAAGAAAGAAAGAAAGAAAGAAAGAAAGAAAGAAAGAAAAAAAAATACCTAGTATGAGGTTTCGCGCCGGTAACTGTTGTACAGGATCTTCAAGTTTCAATTCCCCATCCGTCAAATTCAGTGCAGCCTACTTGTCAAACTTAAAACTCCGAAAAATGGAAGGTAAAATTCAGGGAGACCGTAAATTAATATGAAATATTGAATGAAAGTATTGATATTGAAAGTTTAGGGAGGTGGCTAAAAATTGTCAAAAGTCTTCAATTTTTCACAATGTGCATGGGATTTTAATAGATAAACCCCATCAAAAGAAAGAATTCACACGATAAAAGATTGCTTGATTGATTATGGTGATATCCCATTGCATTATTAACCAGGTGTATTAAGTTCATGAAATTAGACTCCAATTTTTTGTTGGCTGAAGGCCCAAGTAGAAAAGATTGAATTTACTTATTAATTACGTTTAAAAATCAGCACCCTTCCCAAATTTAGAAAACATAGGTTGTCACTTTTGCTACAAAATACACACATTTATATTTCAGTCCAATGAAAACGTTTCTTGTAAGAAATAACATTTACACCTCCAAAATTATTAGTGGGGCAGATACCTGCGACCTACTGTTGTTCCAAATGTTTCTTTTGTAGCAAAAAACTTTAATAATGACATGTAATACCAAGGCCATCTTGATTTAAATAAACAATTGGGAGACATTTTGTGTGACCAGAATATTCTATCAACAAGAGAAGTGTGACAGTGCTGTGCTCAGCTGACCTTACATGCATAGACTGAAGTCTTTTTGTGAACTTCGGAATGACATCGAGGTCCCCTTTGTTTAAATTGTTAAGTCATAAGTGTTGCTAACGTGAACATATACGGTAAACGACTTTCTTGAATATCGAAAATTCAAATAATAACAGCACCACCATGTAATGAACAAATCTAGCAGAGAGTCCACATATATTATCGATAGGTGTCAAAAGGATTCAACTTAAAGTTTGGGAAGAAAGCTCAAGAAAAGTGAAAACAAACGAAAATTCTTGAAAAAGCAAAATAACAGTAAAAATAATCACAGCATTACCGTTTGATCAAATTAAGCTCAGCTGAGTGGCAAGTCAGCTCAGCAAAAATGTGGAAGTTCTTTTTGGCATTTTTCACTATACTGAAGGCATTTCAACATAATACAACAAACTGCACCACATATCTCTCGGGAAGTGATCTAGGATACGCACCAACCTACCAACTGACTGGCCAACCAACCAATCAAACAAACAAATGGAAACAAATAAAAAGCAAGAAGTAGCTTTTAATATTCCATCGTAGATCTACACACAACATATGTTCCCGCTTTAAAGAACCTTACCGGACATTGCATGATTTAAAAATTTTGTCAAAATTCAGGAAAAAGGAATAACAGGCTACATTCCCAGCGACCTTGAAGAGAATCCAGCATGTAATTTGGGAGAGAGAAGGGAAAAAATTAAAAATATACAAAAGTTCATCAACAAATAAAATAAAATCTCAGCACTACCTGCTTCCAGGTGTATCCAAAAGTTCCCAGTTTTGGAGGAATTAGCCGGGTGTTTCAGTCATGATTTTGGAAGACTCCCCCCCCACCCCCACCCCCACCCGGAAATAAAATAACAAACATAAAATATTTAAAATCCACTGCAGCATACCCACTGGAATAGAATTTGAGGGTGGGAGAGGGTAGTAAGCCGGGAGCCGCCGCAGTCTAAAAATAAGTTCCGCTGTCTACCGCTGGCTGCTGGCAGAAAGCAACAATTTCATTTGGCCTTCAATGGTGACAAGTTGGTCACGCTGCTGCCTGTTTTTGGCTGCCACTGTGAACAGCTGGCTGCGACAGAGAACTGTTGGGATCTGCGAAAATGTATCATATCCAGTGAAATCATTTGCAGAATGTACCTGTGGACTGGCCAAATAAAGTTGTTCATCGGGAAATGGGGCAACTCTATATTCCAAAGTTTTTTTTTCTTTTTTCCTTTTTTTTTGGGGGGGGGGGTTTGTTTTGTTTTTTTTGTTTTTTTTTTTTTTTTTGGTTTTTCTTTTGTTTTTTTTTTTTTTTTTTGTTTTTTGTTTTGTTTTTTTTTGTTGTCGGTTTTTTTTTGAGTGGTAACACGATCTATGCATACGTTCACTAAAATAGGAAACCCACCGGAGTTTGCGATATCAGAGCGAGGCGTGCATAGGTGTCTGGCTAATTTGAGGGCAACTCAATCTTACCGCACAGCGCTGTATTTAACAAAGCAAGTAACGAAGAGTAAAATATGGCCCTTCACTTATTCAACAAACAAGAATCTGCCATATTTAAAGGAGAAATGTTGGTTGATGGAAGGAGTAAACTGGCACTTTTATTGTTTGATATTTGTTGGTTTGACCTTTCTTCCTGGTATCGGCAGCATTATATAGACATTACAATGCAATACGCAACAATGGTGGTTTACCATCATAATTCGACTTGTTACTCAACGTTCTTACTATCAGTGCTTTTTGTACTTCCTGTGCCAACGCTCTGCGACGGTAAACGTCCATGCACCTCCTGTATTTTGTCTATTTCCTGAGTTTCTGCTCATGTTGACACTGACAAGATTAATGTCCGCCGTTATGCATTGTCGCGACCTTGACACGTCCTGTTCACTTTCGAAAAGGTGCACAGAGCACCATCTGGCAGCAAAAAATCAACCTGCATGTCTCGCCTTCGTACTAAGACCACTGCCGGGCTTTTTCCATTTGGTGGACTTACAAATAGATCGGATATGTTGGTCAATTTCTATAATCCTATTGATTATAATGTGCGTCAATGGGAATTGCAACGGTAATTCACATTTTTCATTTCTCCTCCAAAACGGTCTGCCAGATTCATTAGTTGAGATATCGCTGATTGGCCTGTGCTGTGGTACTTTAACAATGCATGCTGGATCCATTTAATTTATCGTTTTTAATTACTTCTGGGAACGTCTTTTTTATTTGGTCCAATCCTAAAAATATTCTCCAAAACCACTTGGCCAGTTGCTTTGAAATTTTGTAGGAACACTTCTGGGTGCCCCTAGACAGAAGGGTAGGGCGCATTTTAGGTTGAAAGTCAGGGTTAGCCCAGGAAGTGCTGTTGAGCTGTTAACACAGCTGTTTTGTTTTCTATATGTGTGTGTGTGTGTGTGTGTGTGTGTGTGTGTGTGTGTGTGTGTGTGTGTGTGTGTGTGTGTGTGTGTGTGTGTGTGTTTCTTTTAGTTTTCGACTTTGGTAGCACCGTAGGTAAAAAGCTAGGCCGTGGGAGTAGAATGACTTGAACCCCTCCCCCGATTTCTTCTTCTTCTTCTTCTTCTTCTTCTTTTTCTTCTTCTTCTTCTTCTTCTTCTTCTTCTTCTTCTTCTTCTTCTTCTTCTTCTTCTTCTTCTTCTTCTTCTTCTTCTTCTTCTTCTTCTTCTTCTTCCTCTTCTTCTTCTTCTTCTTCTTCTTCTTCTTCTTCTCCTTCTCCTTCTTCTCCTCCTCCTCCTCCTCCTCCTCCTCCTCCTCCTCCTCCTCCTCCTCCTCCTCCTCCTCCTCCTCCTCCTCCTCCTCCTCCTTTTTTAATAAGCAAGTGTTCAAATACAGCATTTCCTGCATTTGGGAAAGTTTGACAATGTTCTCTATCTATGCAACAGATTTATTAGATGAAGGAGTTACTGAAGAGATTAGACTGTTTATTTGAAAAAGGGTTTGGCAATCATCCCCCCAGCTCTGGGCCTGCTGGGAACTTGAATCAGCAGGAAAATATCACATTTTATTAACACAAGGACCTTCTGTATAAATAGAGGGTCCTTGGTAAACCTAATAAAGTATCTCTGTTATTTCATTTATTTGCTAACACCAAACATTACACTTGGCAAAATTTCGCTTTGTAGGCTTCACAACGATTTAAATTTTGCGCAGATGGGCAAAAGTGTCAAACGTACTTATCTTCACCGTTCTCAATTTGTTGCAACTTCTTTGTCACACCGAACCTTCTGTACACTGCTCGTTTTCATATTCCAGTTGGTTTGACACTTTAAAAGTGCATGCTGATCGCACTGTCACACATTTGTATTTGTGTCTTTTTGCCCAGAACCACTTCCAAGTAGTCATTACCCTATTCCGCAGTCCGAACTCTTTACTCTCCATAAGCTAACCTGTCCCTGTCTAACCTATATACATATGAAAGTACTATTGTCCATATTGCACATGTTCCTCTGTAAAATTTTGACATATGCTGTATTCGCCCAAATAAATTAAAGGGTCTTCAGCGGGTAACTACTCAACTTGTTTCGGAGCCTTTTACCCGTACATGTCTCTCCGAGTAGTGGCTCCTTGTCTAAGCTAAATATTCAGCAAAGACAACCCACATAATAATGAATAAATATGAACGTGGCAAATGATGAATTAGCTTAATACGTGAAGTTTTGCTTATAAATGCAAAGCTTTATTATGAAACAAAAATACCTGTCAAACAAACCAGGATTATTAAATTTTTATAGTACAGGTTCAGATAGAACAATTTGACTTTCCCCTGAACCAATATGTACCCTTTCTAGCTGACAGCCTATCCTAGTTAAACCACCCGCCAGTGTTTAACTGAAGTGGAAAAAAGCTGGGGCATTATATTCAGTCCCAGTGATTGTAAAATAAACAGTTGCAGCTAGACCACCTGTACAAACCAAGGGAAATCCTAACAAGGACTGCAACACTGAACACCCTGCACCAGAAATGTAAAACAAACTCCATGATGACACCTACTCCTCAAACAATTAAGCTCTATTTCACTGCCAACCCTGAGTCAATGTATCAACGTAATGTGTCAGGTTTGTGACATTTGAGAAAATACTGTCAATTTTGAGTATTTTTTTAACATTGAGTAAATGTGCAGAGCTTTATTATGAAACAAAAATACCTGTCAAACAAACCAGGATTATTGAATTTGTATAGTACAGGTTCAGATGAAACAATTGACTTTCACCTGAACTAATATGTACCCTTTCTAGCTGACAGCTCTATTTCACTGCCAACCCTGAGTCAATGTATCAACGTAATGTGTCAGGTTTGTGACATTTGAGAAAATATTGTCAATTTTGAGTATTTTTTTAATATTGAATAAATGTGCATTTAGGCATGTCGGAAAAGAATGAAAGTCATTAGCATTTATGCCAAAAACATGCTATCAAAACAATTTTTCTTAACAAGATTTAAAGGACAATTAGGCAAACATGTAACTGTCGTAGGCCACTGCTTGCTACCGATAGCCACAGGGGGGCATATCTATTATCTCATAATCTATTTAAAGTGTACAGACTATAGACTGTTATTGCTTTATTACATGCAGAAAATAGTGAACAAAAGCCAGCCTGAGTTGATGTAGATTTTAAAATGATTGTTTTGAATTGATTGGTATATTACTTATGCCATTGTGGCTATATTAAAGAAGTCAGCATATATATCCACATGCATGTATGTCAAGGTCAATAGGCATGTTGTATGATACTGGTTGTTTATTATCATTTTCTTAGCGCTTACAATGCAATTGAGTTCAAATAGATGCTTATTCGTAGACAAAATGGAAAAATTTCGTTAGAAGTTTGTGAAAATATGCCATAATTTTTCAGGATTGACGTCTTTTCAAAGTACTGCAAGTCATGAAATTCAATACTCCAACTATTAATTCAAAACTTATGATTGTGTTGCACTTTCCCTAAGTAATGGAGGCAAAAAACATGTAGCAGCAAAACACTGAAAGGAGGGATGATACTCTATCTAGATGTGCCTAATGATAATCCTTTTTGTACACTTTATTGATAACAGTCTTGATTAAACTTTTGTTAGGCTCCATTATTTATCTGGAAGCTTTAACCTTTTATTGAATTAAACATTGCACAGGTTTAGTGACTCATACACATAATTATTTACCTGTATACAGCTGCATGTACATGGGATATTGCGCTATTGAAACCCCCCCCCCCCCTCCAAATATATGTACACTATCTGGAAGTCCATCTGATCAATAGATATTTTCAGCGACAAATGAAGTTAGGTTATTTACCTCAGAATAGCTTTTACTGACCAGCTTGTACAAATGATGAAGCAATATTATTTTTACTTGCATTAGTGACTGATTGACTTGACATTTTTGAAAGACTGCTTTGTGGCAGATTAAACACTGCTGGTGGGCATGTGGATGATGTCATTCCACAAAAATTCATGTTTTACACATTCTGCACAGCAGTAAAAAAGACCACGGAAGTCAGCGGCAGTGGGTGGTAGAAGGCATTTTAAGGGGACCTGCTGCTCTCTATCGCCAAATTGCGTCGTAACAAGCATGCTCAATTTCTTGTTTTGGCTTCACCTTGGATACTAAAATTATATAATGCCACAAATGTCACACTTTTTGCATAGTTGGTTGCAACAAGCCGTACTGGATTAAAACGTGTAATTAAAGCCTGCAAGTCAGTTAAAGTTTATTGATTTTTCTATTGTCAGTACTAGCTAATTAACCTGTATCGGCTTCACTTTGGATACCAATATGTAATTGCATAAATGTCTCCACACAGGCAAACTCTATATTTAAATGCAAGACATACATCGACTCACTTTGGAATGTTTGCAGGACATATCGACGCATTCAGCTCAATGCAGGATCACAAGTAAACCATCATATAAAATGAAACAATTGTGCCAAGGTATTTCAATGAATTACATTTCAAAGTTTCCTGCACTACAACCAAAGCATATACTTACGTTTGGTGACAATACCTGAATAAACAGTTTGTTTGTCTGAAAACTGGTTTTGCACCTTTATGTGCATCCCCCTATTTTTGCTCTCCTGTCATGAGAAAATATTGAACATAATCACGGCCACAAGGGCGATATTAGGACAGCCACTTGAAGTGACTGAGGCAGCATTGAGAGAGACTAGTTTAAGAATGAAGAAGATGCCAACATGAAGAGATTTAAATAGTATTTATTTCTCCGCTCCTTTTTTTCTTCTTTAATAATAATTTCTTCTCAATACGTTTTGTTCATTTAAATATATATAATTCTTATGCATCATGTTCTACAGCCACTTCACGGCAAAAGAGTGACAATCGATACAATTCTGAATTGGGTTGTGTGATGGGTGCAATATACGTTTACATTGCTATTTTTGCCACTGCAGACATGTACAGTCGGAGATTTGTCACCGTATATTCCCCGAGTACAGGTCCTCCTACATATGTGATTCAATATTGAAATAAAAATGTGTACATGCATTTGAATGTAGATTACCTAGTATGCCCATCTGGCACAAATAGATACCAGAAACCCGATACTTCGATTAAAAGTTTATTATGGAAAAAAAATTGCATTTATATTGAGACCAATGGATGTATTCTACAGTGACATATTGAGGTTAGCACCGACTTTGCACAACAACACCGTATTATTGATTTTAATCAACATTTAATGTTTAAAAAGAATTGATATATAATCGTGAAATACAGAGTGAAGAACTGAACTATGTACAGACCTTGCACAACGTCATACCTGTTTATAGGGAATAAATATATATAGTAATTAAATGCCAGGTAAAGTACAAAGGAATACACAAATTATGCACGACTAAAATTACTAAAAGCGTCACCATTTCGATTTCTAATTTTACTGTGAAACAGAACTGGGTGTTCAGGGATATGTGATCTGAAGTGAACATTTTACAGCATGGTCTTGCACAACAGAACACTATGTCTGCTGTGCGAGACGGTAATGTTCGAGTTATGACGTATTACTGAAAGCAGAATGCGTAGATAAGTGTATGTGATCGAGAAAGGCCAGGCAAGGTGCTGAAATATAGACAAAGCATGCATGCATGCAAACATACATGAAATATATTTGTTACAGCATGGCATGACTGTCACTTCGTTATTTGATCAAGATGCATTATGCCCCTACATGTCGGGCACACCAAGGTGTATCATTCTACCATGTGTGTCCATATCTCATTGATACCACTGATGTGGTCGGATTTTGTCACATGTATCTGCAGTTGTGTTTGTGGGTCTCGATAAAACGGTCTCTTGTTCCGTGTTTGTCCTGGTGCTTACACTCTCCCCAATGACTGTTAATATTTCTTAACCCCCTTGACACAAGAATTCATATGGGCCTTTGGTCTATTATTTAATCGCTTGTAAAGCAATGTTCTCTGATCGTAAAATTGAATAAGAGTGAAACTATATATATGTATATATGTATATATATATGTATATATATATATATATATATATATATATATATATATATATATATATATATATATATATATATATATATATATATATATATATATATATATAGACGTTGCACAAATAACACAGAAAACCGTCTAGTTGTGCTGTCATATTTAATACCGACTGAAATAGCAATATCAACTTGGCATATGCGTTTGAGAAATGCAAGGCAACATTATGACACATCGTGCACACATATATATATAAGTAAATAAAATATTTGCGGCCGTTGCACAAATCACTGTCAGAAGCTTTATATATTTTCTTCTGTGACTTGCTGCAATATCCTGAAACAGAATGCGCATTCGATCCTGACATCTTGTACAACTGAATATCAAAACTACCATACTTTGATCGGTGATGTGGTATGCCATCAATACTTGCTACGTGAATTATTAACACGTCCCCATGCAAATTTGTCTACAATGTCACCTACATGTTAATGTCGATTATTGGGTCCTTCCATTTAAATTATTCTGGCGTTTCACAAAAATGTTCGAGAAAAAAATAGGATGGAAGACCCATTATAATATTGCTCCATTATCAACGGGTTTTCTGCAGCACTCTGGGTGCTGAGTACTCAGAAACAAAAACTGATAAGTTCATCTTCTAATTTGACCCTCTGAGGCAAAAGTAAAAAAAGACCTGCCACAACTTTATATCAGAAGTTTTTGCTTATTTGCAAATTAATAATGAAATGGAAATACATGTTAGTGGTAACATGGTCACCTGGCCTTCAGCCTTCCCATAGGGACTTTGCCTTACTTTGCCTTCACATAGGACGTCCCTAGGTGATGAATCCCCATCCCCTACACTGTCAAAGTCTCAGTCAGAAGTATTCGGGAAAACCATGAATACATGAATGAATGAATACCCAATCCTATAAGCTACATAAATGTTCACTGACAGTTTATGCATTCAAATGATAAATAAATAGACAAAAAAATCAAATGTACAAATAGAATGGAACAGGTGGAGTATTCTATGTCATGTGTACTGTCAACACGTCAAATGGGTTTTGTTTATAAACGTGCCTTATCATATGGGTCAGTGCCCTTTAACCTTGTAGTAAGTAGCTTTAACAAGACCACATTGAGAGACTATTTATCATGCGGCAATCATGCATATGAATTATGTTTGGAGAGCAGGTTAGTTATACAGAACACCCACATAGAACCCTACACCCTTTCCACAGTTCTACACGTTTTTTGAAAAGAATTTTACTGCAAGATACGTGAGCCATTATGTGAATCATTACAGCTCTGAAGTATTGCAAAAATGTCCTTCTAAGCAATTATTTTACAATCTGACTAGTAAATCAATCCAACCTTGCCCATATCTGTCAAAGCTGTGACGTCAACAAAGAAACTACAAACATTGACCATGAAAAACAGATATGTTTGCTCAAAAAGAAAGGACTATAGAGGTCTGCTTTCCCCATCTACCGACCAAACCATTTTTATACCACCCTTCATGACAACTGAGAGAAGCTAGTCTCTACCTTCACCATCATGTCCAAAATATCTTACCTGTTTTGTAATTTTCCAATATATTATGTCTGCATCTTGGTTGTTTTCCCAGAGAAATCCCGTCATCTATTTTACACTGACCAACAGACTAGATTTACAGCACATGAGCGCAACTTTTTTTTCAGTCAAGAACTTGGCCTGGACCAAGCAAGACCTTGTGTGAAAAAGTTCTGCCAGAAGGTTCTGGCCTTTCACTGACAGACCAAGAAACGTATGAGAAGGTTCTCAGTACATTATCAGCAAGATGTGGTTGTAAGAAACAATGTGAAAAGTTTAAAGCTCAGCTAGCCTTGGCCGTAAGGAAATATGGTAAGTCAACTGCAGAGCTTGGAGATGAGGTTTGGAGATTAGTCCAGCTGGCTTATCCAAATTTTTACCTAAAAACTCAGGATCAATTAGCACTAGATGCATTGGTCAATGCTTTACCTGCCTCTCTTAAGGTAGCACAGAGCAAGCATGTCATACTGTTAAGTATGTAGTGCAGGCAATTGAGATATATGAAGCTCTTACTGACAACACTGAACAAAAAAAACCGTTAGAGCCACACTTGGCAGTGACTGTGATGCAACTCAGGCAAAGTGTAT
Organism: Hermodice carunculata; assembly: GCA_964020975.1. NCBI lineage: Eukaryota > Metazoa > Annelida > Polychaeta > Eunicida > Amphinomidae > Hermodice > Hermodice carunculata. Next base: position 63,365,770 of record OZ026627.1, on the reverse strand, counting down.
GTGACCTCACAAAAGTGTTGGCTGGGTTCACGAATGAAAAGTCATCACAAAAGAATAATGAAAGAGCACATCCTCAACAGAGAGATAGAAACAAAACTCATGGTGTCAAAGATGCAAAAGATAATGGCCTGTGTTATTTTTGCCATTCCCCAGGCCATTATATAGTGACTGTAAGTTCAGGAAGCAACTTGAGAGCCAAGGGATGAAAAGCGCATCCAAAACTTCAAATAACAAGTTTGATTCTCAAAGACATGGGGAAAACTGCAAACCACCAACCCAGTAGGTCCTGGTTGGGGGAAAACAAGGGGCCTGTCTTGGAAAATCAAAGTGAAGCAGACACAAATGGCACTCATTTTGTAATTTCTAGCCCAGGAAAATTCCCCAATAAAGGCAATAAGAAGTTCTTCCCTTCCACAGTGAGGGTTGGTAACCTTAGCAGTTGGATAACTGATGGAGACAACAGAATGTATGTGTTAGGACAGGTGGACAGAGTTCCCATTATATTTTTGATAGATACTGGCTGTACAGTCACTATTATGTCAAAGGAGTTTTATGTAAAAATGACTACTCACACAAGGCATAAGTTGTTCCCTCATGTAAGAATATAAGGAAGAGAGCTTTGAATTAATTGGGTGTGTCAATACTGATATCATGCAAGGAAACCATGTATTTGAGCAGTCTGCAATTGTGTGGAACACTCTTTGGGATGGCATAATTGGAGCAGATTTTCTGCTGCACAAAAATGTCAAATTAACATGGGTTGCTTGTCCCTAAAAGTGAAAGATCTATAAATACCAACCTGGCTGGGTGGTAGTGATACTATGTTTTGTTGGGTTCTCAGAAGTATGGGTCCCCATAAATATTCAGAAGGCTTGATCATTAAAGAAAACTTGATGGAGACAACCACTTATTGTGAACACAAGAAAGGCTGAGCAGGTGGTAACGGTGCACAATTGTGACTCCCAACCTGTCAAGCTAACTACAAGGAAGTACATAAGAGCAGTCTATCTCAGTGAGACCTGAAGATACAATAGAGGAGTACACTGACTTTCAATTTATGATGGCTATTTGCACTCATGACATGACAGATTCACTGGTGGTGCCACCTGATCTCACAGACTTGTATAATGAGAGCTGTAAAGGTTCGACTATTGAACAGTCTAAAGAACAGGCAAGAGTGCTAAGCAAATTTAGCATGTAATTGAATGGGGACTTGAATTGGTGTCCAGTACAGCATCATTCTGGTTTCTGTCACCAGAGGTCAGGAGTGTTCTGAATATGGCAGTCACGTTTGAATAGGGAGCATGCGCCGGATATGTTCTGGCTAGCCTTATCAAAGTTATTTCAACTTAATAAAATATCAGTGGATGGTTCCACTGTAGCAAACCAGACACATGAGTTGGTTCCGGCAGTACGACAGCCAGACAGGATAGTCATGGTCAAAAAGAGGACCACGGGAAAGAGATATCTGTGGCCACTGCAATTCCCACTGAAGTGCCAGGGAAAGGGATTTTTTCCCACAGAAACCAGACTGATTGGATGTCCTACAAAGTCTGAAAAAACAAGGAAAAATAAAGTGTCCATGGGTAAGGACTGCAATGAGAAGTTCACCAACAACAAAAAAGGAAATGCCATAATTAAAAACGACCATGACTCAGAAGTAATACTAAATGGTGGGGACCTAAAAAGGTACAAAGCTGCCATTGCTGATGCTTTCAGCTTACATACCCAGAAAACTGTGGAGACAGTTGTCATCTATAAATTGGGATGTCAACATATGCCAATTCAGGAGGAAATCAAACTGGATCTGAAATCAGAAGATTATAGTAGATAGTAACAAAATTGACATTGCGGTTCAGCATGACTCAGTGCAATGGCCCCCAGATAACTGGGAAGAGAGGTCTCCAGATAAGTGGTTGGGGGCCTGGGAGACAGTCGTGGCCATTAGGGAGTTAGCAAACTCTGGAGAGAAAACGTTTCCCACCATGAGGAGAACCTGTCTGGATAGATACACTTTCCTTCAGTCATCAGGCACTGCAGAACGAAAGCCAGCATACACACAAGAGGAGGCTACATGCTACATCTGAGAGCAGTTAACTCACTGTGTCGATTCAGGCACAAAAGAAAACATCTATATGTGTGGGTTAAAAAATCAAGTGAACAAAATTGGCAGGATGTAGAACATGACGTGAGGGTAAGTTGTGCCCATGTGCCATGTAAACCATCCTGCACCATCCAAAACTAGAAATTGATGATCATCAATGAATTTAGAGTAAGCCTATGTACCACTGTATCTCAGTCATGTTTGTGGCAGAGCCACGGATATGCAATGTCATGGATATGTGGGACTAACCGTACCTGATCCATGTGCATGCACCATTCCTTGGAATTAATTTCATGCTGTTGAAGGGCCCATCCCAACAACCTATCCATGGACCGTAAGCTATTGAAGAGCCCATCCTGATAATGATCGACTTTGGAACATGCTATGTGTTTGGGATATAGCCAATACTTAGCCGAGTACTTATCCTGGACTTTGACCGGTGTAAAGGGTGAACTTTCCATATAAGACACTGTATATACTGTTTGGTTGCACATCACCACTTGATCATGTGGCCAAAGACATCAAGGTCTCAGTAGCACCTAATTGGTCACACTTGATCAAGGGCAACAGTAGAAGAACATTGGTGAGCAAACATATGTCTAGGATCTTGCGATATTTATCATTCCTAGCTATTCCATATGTTATATCTGTCTACAGGCATGCCAGCAGTTCTTCAAATTGAATAACATTTCATTTCAACCAGGTTCTCACATAACATGTAATGAGCTGTAAGTTAGCTCATTGTCAGTTGAAATACCAGACATATTTAGAATAAGATGTATATGGTATATAGGAATGTGTATTCCTAGTATTGATCAAAGCTGGTCGCCTTTAGTGTTGTGTAAGTCAGTTTTTCACACAACCAGTATTTCTGTACAAGTAAAGAAGAATGTTAAATTAGTCAGTCCGGTCGTGGTACATGTAATATCCAACATGGGCTTTCTTCGGTATTCATGTAATACTGTACTGAGATATAGATGACTTTGTATCCTACATGGGTTGTCAGATGATTTAAAGATTCTTGGTCATGTGAAGTGTGCTGTAGTGTTATGGCGAAAGTTATCCTTCTCTTGAAGTTGAATAAATTTATCAAGTCGCTCAGTTAAAAGGGGCACTCAAGTACATAAGTGTCAATATTTGCATAGTACATTTCTTGCTATTTATACCTCCTGAGAGACCACCTGTTTTGAGAGACCCAAATGTAATCACAAGGCATGGTCTTTCAAGACAAGTTTCACTGTACTAAAAAATATTTGCTCATTTAACTTTAACTTCACATGATCAATCTTGTATGTTTCTGTAGATTAAATAATAACTCAGGTATGCCCAATATAAGAGTGGTTCAGGATTTGGTAGAAATAAACTTCATATATGTTTACTACTAAGTAAGGTTTGCTATAAAGTCAGTTATAATCTATAAATTGGGAAGTCAACGTATGCCAATCCAGGAGGAAATGAAACTGGATCTGAAGTTAGTAGACGGAAACATGTCTCCAGCCCAAACAGACCAGCATTTATGTACTCCATGTGGACAATCTTCAGCTACCATGTTGATAGCTGAGGATGAGGCTTGGCCATAATTATGTGAAGCCCATGACCTCTGCTTGGACAAGTAACAAAATTGACATTGCAGTTCACCTGGACTCAGTGCAATGCCCCCAGAGAACTGGGAAGAGAGATCTCCATGTGAGTGGTTGAGGGCCTAGGAGACAGTGGTGGCCATTAGGGAATTAGCAGAGTCTGGAGCGAAATGTTTACTGCCATGAGGATGACCAGTCTGGATAGATACAAGTATATTTATGTATTTTTAATTTAAAAACATATCTATTTTATCTGGATTACCCTGTAGTACATCGAAATACTACCAATAAATTGGGTTCTCCAGAAGACGGAAATACACACAAAATATATACACAGCACCTACAATGTTACCAATTGTACGTAAATAGATAAATGTGGGGACACAATGCATATTGTTATGCACTCAGATACCCGCAATCATAAATTTCATGCACATCATGTTGCAAAAATGCAGGACAGAGTTATCTCATATATCATGCATAATAGGAAGCGTAATAAACAGTCACATGAGGTCCAAAAGTATAAAACCTGTGTCCACAATGTACTTTTGCAATGCATATTTGTACATTTGAGCAATCTGTTAATTCCTTGCTAATAAAGAGCAGAATTTCGATTAATCCGTTACTTGTAATCTGAATAATCAAATTCGGGTGGGCACTTGGAGGTAATACTGGGTAAATATAATTAAAGGGATTGTTTCACAGGAGAGGAATAGTAACTCTATTACTCCAAAAGACCATAACAAACTTTTCTTAAATAACTGAGACCTATATATATCTTTACTGAATGGGGGTTATAAAATAGCAGCTAATGTTTTAGCCACTTCCTTAAAAAAGACTTTTTAATTTACTTGAAAGATCCAAACCATACATGGTTCATAAGAGGAAGATATACTGGAGAAAACATAAGATTCATTTTAGATTTATTATAGCTTATCCATAACAAAGATATCCCAGGACTGCTACTACTCATAGATTTTGAAAATGCGTTTGACTCCATAGAGTGGTCATTTATCATTAAAGCACTTGATACTTTTGGGGTTTTGAAATAACTTTATAAGTATGGTTAAAAGTTGGTATACAATTTATATAAATAGTTGTATAATAAATGATAGGCATGCTTCTGAGTTTTTAAAACCAAAAGGGCAGTACGACACGAATGTCTTCTATCGCTCCTACTCTTCACTGTTATTGTTGAACTACTAGCATAAGCAGTATGTAAACCCAATCCACAAAAGGTATTAAAATATATGGTGTAGATATATTAGAATGTCTCAATTCGCAGACGACACATCTTTGATACTGGCTGATAGGTTCTCCACACAAGGTGCTCGACCTCCTGCAAGATTTTGCAAAAGTGTCTGGTCTAGAAGGGAAAAATCTGAAGTTAGATGGATGACCTCAACAATTTCTGTACCTCATGGTAACATACCAGTTAAATGAACACAAGGTCCTTTCACAACATTAAGATTTTGGTTGGATGAATCTATACTGGTTAACAAGAAAGAAATGTAGAAAACAAAATAGGTGAAATAAGTAAATTAATGGAAGCATGCTCTCTCTCTCTCTCTCTCTCTCTCTCTCTCTCTCTCTCTCTCTCTCTCTCTCTCTCTCTCTCTCTCTCTCTCTCTCTCTCTCCCCCTCTCTTGTATATGACTGACAAGTTGACCTATGTCCGATTATCAATAAAATAAATTAAAACTGTTACATGAGAAACAGCTATACTTACAGTTACCTTTAGGAATTTCAACATGATTTCTCTCTCTCTCTCTCTCTCTTTCTCTCTCTCTTTCTTTCTCTTTCTTTTCATAAAATCCAACTCTTTCTCTGATAAATGTAATAGAATTTATAATAATTAGGACTGCTTTACCTTTTTACCTACCATGAGTTAGATGTGCATTACGCTTGGCTGACTTAAAGATGACTTGCAATGGCATACTACATTTTTAATTCTAAATTATTTCCTTAATAAATGATTCGTTAGATGACTTGTGGGATTCTATGCTTTCTTCAACATTTAAACTTCCTTTCAAAAATACTTCTTGAAGCCATACTTGAAATGTGACTACTATGCTTACAATTTTTGGATATTGCAATGCATTTTGACTACTGTTCTTGCAATTTTTGACTGCGGTTTTGTGTTTTGAGGCCTGATGTAACTTGTTTCTGGCTGATGTTTCACATTTGAAACAGACCCTTGCAAATTCTGACAATGTATTGACTTCTCACCACTTTATTTACACATTCAAACATTTTTTTCTTTTTGAAATACTCTTTGTTTATCTCCTTTTAAACAACATCATGCCTTTAGCTACATGTCTAAAATACATCGAATTATATAACCATGTTATTTGGATTCTTGTTGATAATCATTTTAGGCCTAGGGGGCTTTTCTGATGGATTGATGTTGGTGGTAGTGTCACTTTTGTGGACTTGTATGGATGATGATCATTGTTGAGACGGTGGTTGCAACTAGTACCTTTTAAATGCTGAGTTTTATTGGTATTTTCAACAATTTAGGAACCTGTGCTTGCAAATTCTCTGATATGCTGCAGAATATGGTCCCTTTTCATGAATTGTATGTTCCTATATGCACATGAATGGTGCACCTGTTCAAGCCAATTTACTGAAATAGGCCAATAATTTTAAACAAAACTTTTTGCATTCTGTCATGTTAAAACAAGACATGGCTTTTTTGACCATATGGACCTTTGCACATACGTTTTGGACTCTTATGGGTACAGACGAACTATGAATTTATGTGATTCAGCTATACATACCAAGGAACATTGCCTTTGGTCGGAATTGACTTGTATTTGTTTCATTAGGACTACGGATTGGATATGGTAATGACACTGTGTAAATTGGCACATTCCAGCCTGGAGTGGAAAAAAGTAAGTGACATTTACTCGTTGAGGACTTGGGAAAAAAATGCAACATCCAGAGAGACATTCCCAAATGAGCGAATGACAGCCCGGTAGACATGTTACTGATATATGTTGAGGGAAAACCACCCAGATACAGGAGGAAATCCTCAAGTAGAGAGTCCACAACCTCTCTCTTACATGAACCCATGGACCTCACGCCCAAAGGTCTGCAAGCCTCTCCATGAGAATAATCGGCTGGGTGTCTTTTGTATGAGCGCTGAAGCACAACGAAGAAAACCAAAGACGCTACACAATACTTGCGGGGAAACAAAACAAAGACTTCCGAAATCGACTCGACACCCAAAATAGCCCGACCAATATCTACAACAAAGTCTGAGCACCAGGAAAACAATGCTACCAATGAACTATACAATAAACAGATTTCTTACATTAGATGCATAACCAATATTTATTTACGATTATTCCACATATACTTGTATGGTATTTGACACTGCCCCCAGCTGGATTATTTAAATATCCTACACAAGAAAAACAATATAGTAAAAACTGGCATGAACGTAAGAATGTAAGCCCTAAGGAGTTAACTATGCACTAACCAGCACCCAAGTCCCACCTGGAATTTACTGGAGATAATGGTAAAGGGGCCATTTCATGAGTTCTATTTATATATATATATATATATATATATATATATATATATATATATATACTTTGTAGAGCTATTACCCTCTTTTCAGCGGGTGTAGCAAGTCTATACAGACTATAAACACTTGAGACCCTCTCAAGATTTTACTTAGGTGACCGAGGAAAGATAATCTATCAAAGAACTCCATCATCCCTATCACCGCTACATGTATGACAGTTGAAATGGCAAACAGCCATAAACCGACTTGGAAAATGTCTAACATTTAGTACAGAACCTTATTTTACCCATTATATACCACTACGTATATTGCATATCGATATAATCTTTTGGTCTTCGATCAATTGTAACAACCATGTTATTTAACCCTACTACCCCATACCTGTACCAGTTCCTGAATAACGAACAGAGCATTTAGATATGCTTTAACTGTCTGCTTCTAAGCGCACAAACTGTGTGATCGGACGCTGCAGCTCTGTTACATGAGTCTTTACCAAAACGACTGGAACTTTACCATCACGTCCAGGGAACACCTGTTTTACAATTTCTAACGGCCAAAGATTTCATGGGAGGCTGGCATCGTGAATTAGTACCAGTTCACTTACTTTAATGTTGCCGGACTCAATGTGCCATTTCGACCTTGCATACAACGTAGACAAATATTCCTTCACCTAACGAATATGCCAAATGCTGAACATATTTCCAGCGACTCCTATAAGTGTCTGAAGCTGCACCTACACCAGGCGGAGGATCAGGGAAATGACGAGATAGGAGCAAGGAATTTGGTGAGTCGTGTGAGAGCATTTGGATCTGAGCTAATCTTGGTTAGTGGTCTAGATTTACAATCGATTCTACTTCACAATATGTAGTGGTAAGAATCCCATCAGTGACATGAGTAGCTTTTGGAAGAATAACTCTGAAGACTCTTTTCAATACGCCTATCAATCTTTCCCATGCACCACCAAAGTGCAGACTTTTGGGTGGAATAAAAGACCATTTAATGGACTTTGTTGCAGAATATGCCTTTAATGTATGTTTGGAGTGAACGACAAAAGCTTTACATAATTTTTCTTCACATTTCACAAAATTTTGATCCGTTATCGCTAAAAATCCTAGTTGCACTCCCTCTATATGCTATAAAAATCTGAAAAGCATTTAAAAATGATTTGGCATCCAAAGCAAGCAAGATTTCAATGTGAATGGCCCTGGAGCATAAGCATGTAAAAATGCATGCATAGCACTTCTTCTGACCACGATAGAATTTAGTCAAATACGGACCAAAACAATCTACACCTACTTATGTAAAAGCAGGCAAGTGGGGTTGGAAGCACTCAGGGTGTAAATTGGCCACGATTTGGCTTGAAGCCTTATCAAACATCCTTTTGCATGCTATGCATTTGCCGAGAATGAGACAGACTAAACGAGGTGCCTTTGTAATCCAATATTTGCCATGGACTAGACTAAGAGTCCACTCAAATCCTACACGCCTTGAAGCATAAAAATGGTGCACAATTGACTGTGAAACTACATGAGAGTATGGGAGCAATATAGGATGCTCTCCCGTTCTCCCTGCAACTATCAAAATGCCGTTTTTGTCCAAATAAGGATGCAATGATAAAGCAAAGGCCTGTTAGCCCTAAGTTCTGATATTTTCCGTTCATATATCTGAGCCCGAAATGTCTAATTATGATGTCATGGGCGGTATCACACTCAAAGGCAGATAACAGTCCTTGTGTATTTGTATGCTTGGTTTTGACCAGTACAAACTGACGTATCCAAGCAATATATTTCATAATATTGGACCATGATGAGTATTGTTCACAGACTCACTGAGTCCAAGATTTACCTTGAACCTGTACCACATGCGTAACTGTAGGCTTTGTTTCTGGATCGTTATCAGGGATAGGAAATCCTGCACTTCAAGCCTATTCGTGCCAAAATGGTGTATATCGACTTACCCATGCAGGACCATTACGCCACAAGTTCACTGCATTGTTGCAATTAACTGAACTTTGTTTTCTCAGCAGGTCTGCAAGGTTATCATTTGAAGCTACATGACGCCAACAGCTAGGATCAGTCATAGAATGAATATACCTGACTCTGTTTTCCACAAACGTGCAAAATCTCCGAGTATCCTTGGTTATATAACCCAGGACTATATTTGAGTTTGTCCAAATGAACACTGGTACTATTTTGAGAGCCAACTCTTCATGAAGTACTGCATAAATCTCAACTTCGCACTTAGCAGCCTGTACCTCAAGCCTGGTGATAGTACAACTTCTTCCAATGGGAGCTACATGTGATTTACTCATTAACAGTCGACACGTGACTTGGCCTTTGATGTTGCTGCGTGACCGAGACCTCGCCTGTGAAAGCAAGCTAGCTTTCACGTCATCTCTTAAGCAGTGATCAAGACCTTGCTCTTCTGTCTTGAACGCGAGATACTTTTTAAGTGTGAAAAAAACCTCGCTTCCTGAGCATGCACAGTTGACAGCTTATATTACCTGGTTCCCACTGCTGTTTTTGCCAGTCTAAAACGCTGTTGCCCTAAGTGTTTGCGCAACATTATATATAATATATAAAATAAAATAACACACACACACACATATATATATATGTATATATATATTGGACTAATTTTTTGCAAGCTTAGCACTTGCTTATCCCTATTAACTATCATTATATATTAGATGAACTATAAGAATTATATCATTTTTGAACCCTGCCATAGGTTTAATGATCGTCCTGCCTTCAGGTATACACTTATGTATTCTGTTGGTGTACCAGTATTAAATACTATCTTGCGGCTCTGGTTCTGCGAGGTAAGTTTCACAGCAAGGTATGTCTCAAAGGGAGCTGAGTGCTTGAGCACTAGGCAAGTTTCATGTGTGAAGCAGACCTCGCCGACGAGGAAGCTTCAAAACGGCTTGTGAGGTCTTGAAAGCAAGGTCGTTATAAGGCTGCAATGTTTACACACCTGATGAACGCACATGTGCCATAAGAATCTAGGCCAGCGTCAGCGAACAAATGATATTCATAGTACCCATCATCAAAATTAGAAGGCTTGACACAATGTGGAAAGCTGATATCATGAATTTGGCTGAGAGAGGTGAACCACGCATTCCATTCTAATTATAGGCCTTGAGACACAACGTCATCCCAGTCCAAGTGTGAGCGAGTGGCTTGCTGTAACAACAGCTTACCATGTAAGACCCAGGGAGCCATGAATATTCCACTTTACACCTTGAACTCTACAGAGGAAGCCAGACGAAAACTCATGAACCTCTTTGGCTTGATGCTCAACTGGAATCTCACTAAGAAACTCTTTGTCGTTTATAGCAAACTTTGTGAGCTCAAAACCACCAGTCTGAAGTGTAGCTGCCACACCTAACATAACCTTGCACCCGTCTTCCTCACAGCTAAGGGAATAGATTAAGTTGTTTATGTACACATATTTCAATATGGCTTCCTTAACTACCGGATCTACATTTGGATTGTCTTCTACTGTCCTTCTCAATGCATATGTGCTTGAACTGACACACCACACGGCATTAAACAAATGTGTTGACATACGCAAATGCACAAGTTTGCCGTCTTTACACCACAGGAAACGAAGTGCATCCCGATCCTGTGGAGGTATTGACACTTGGCTGGATATAGCACGCACATCAGCCTGTGTAGCATAGCTATGTAGGTGAAATCTTAACAACACAAACAGAAGTTTGTTGATAAGATCAGGGCCTTGAAAACAACAGTCATTCAATGATAACCCATTGTAATGTGCAGCACAAACAAACACAACGCGCAATTTGTCAGGTTTATTAGTGTTGTGAACATAATGGTGCGGCAGATACCATATATGCTTGGTATTGTCATGCACTGCTTCTGCAGGAACCACTTCTGCATATTCCAAATCTAACAGTTTAGATATTTCACAGTCGTACCTAGTATGCAAATTTTCAAGATCTACACGTTTGACTAAGTTGTCTATATGTTTCTTTGCTTGAACATAATTGTTGGGAATATTTTCCTCTGGTCACTTCCAAGGTATGGGAAGTTCATAGTGGCCATTGACCTTTGTACACGTTCTATCCCATATCTCTGTGACCTTTTTGTCCTCCATAGACAAGCCAGGTCTATCAAAGGCTCCGTTTTCTAACTCCTACAATTTACTAATATCTTATATGGGAGCAGAATGGCCATATTCAAGCCCTACAGTGGATGCAGACACATAATTGGATATTTTGATCTGATTTGTGCACGCCTGAGGAACTTTCCCACTAACAGTCCACCCAAACTTGTACCTAACGGCAAACAGCTGCCCAGGGGAACCCTTACAAACCATTAAGGGAATCATAGCATCACTAAAATCCTGACCTATGAGCATGTCCACTGCTTGACAATCTATACTAGCCAACAAGTTAAGTCCACATAAGTGTTCAAAATCGTCCTGATTTATAGCACTCGACGAGACTGCAATTTCAGGGACAACTTTCTCACCTGCAAAAATCATGGACTCTTTGCCTAACGCTAATATAAATGACACCTGCTTTGAGGTCGTGGATGTTGTACCATTCACTGTTTTCAACATATATTGTTGCCTTGATCCTTTTAGATGTAACCAACTAGCCAAACTTTAGGTACAAAATGAGGCAGACGATAACGTGTATAAAGCTGCATTAGCCCAGACATTTTCATTAACTTGTACCCTCACAACTGGCATTAAACAACCATTTGTTTCTGTAGTAAATGTTGACAAAGCTTGGTCACGATGCAAGAAACTAGTATGTTTACTCTGGCATACAAAGCACCTACTTTTACAAAGAGATGCTACGTGGGTACCTTTCAAGCAATTATAACACAATTTATGGTGGTCAGCAAAAGATACATGTTCAGTAACCTTCATTTTTCTGGACATCTCATTAATGAATGCAGCTGGTCCCATAATTTACAAGATGTAAACAGATGCATTTTCGTGTACTGAATTAGTGCTATCTGTGCTGCCTGTGGTATCAACTACTTTAGGAACAGTATTGTCATCTAGGCTGATTAGCATTACCAACAAGAGAGTTACGTTGCCTGACCTGTGGTGACCTTTGTGCCTTACGCTTTTTTCTGTGCCTGTTGAACAGACGCCTGAGATGTGACCTGCTTTTTATGCTGACTGAGGTCAGCGTGAGCAGCATTACCACACAGAGGATCATTAACTACGTCAGCATTAAGCTCCAAAAACCCAACTAGCTGCTTGAATTAAGGTTGGAACCTGAAGGCCACTTATGCCTAAGCTCCTCCTTATACCAACAGTTTTGCACAAAATTGGGCAAGCGTGCTACAATGTCAAATATGACAACCATGGAATCTACGTCACCTAGACTACCAATGTCATTCAGAATCACACAGGAGTTACTCAACTCGTGGGACATGGCCCATTTGTCAGATGTTGATTTGACAGCCTTATGATTGCGTAATGACTTAATAATGTCTTGTGTGACCCTGTGCTCTGACCCATAAAGATCTTTGAGCATGTCTAAGGCATACTTATACCCTACTTCACCAGCTATGAAGACTGACCTTCGGATGGCCTCTTTAGCATCACCTGCAGTAAACTGCAACAACCTGGTTAACTTTGCATCTGGATCTGTGCAACTTTTTTTTTACCACTAAGCTGAAATGACTTGATGAATGCATGGTATTTTTTGGATCATCTGCGAACACCTCGAGCTCCACTTTTGGCAAACTCAGTAAGTTGTATACCTCTTTATCTTGAACACTCTTACTTTCACTTTCAACCTTAACACTTGTGGCTTTGCATAGTGTTTCAATGTAATTCACCTGTACAGTATCGTAATAAGCATCATGGTCGGTGTCTTCACCTTTACCTAATACCATTACATCTTCGTGACTTTACGTGAAAGATGAGAAAGCTTGTTTTAATTGCACAATGAGATTAGGAACCCCTGGAATGTCCTTGTCTTCAGCAATAATTTCAGACACCTTATTACATAACCATGTAACCTTACCCTGCGGGCAGACTTTGCCTCGTCCAATGAGGCCATTGTGTGTGTTACTACACACACAAGGAAAGATACAAACTTAATGCCACTATACATATGTTACACAAACTTAACTAAAGTAAACCCAAATACAAAGAAAGTGTCCTAACAACTACTGCGTCGGTTGATCTCGTAAACTTGCGTTCGTGGCCAAAATTAACTCTCGCATCGGTCGCAAATTAACTGAAACAGAGAAATAAAGGTTCCTTAATTATGTCATTTACTTGTTGAGGACCAGGAAAAAATGCAACATCCACGGAGACATTCGCAAACGAGCAAACGACAGCCCAGTAGACATGTTACTGGTTTCTGTTGAGGGAACACCACCCAGCTACAGGAGGAAATCCTCAAGTAAAATGTCCACAGCCTCTCTCTTACATGAACCCATGGACCTCACGCCCAAAGGCCTGCAAGCCTGTCCATGAGAACATTTTTGTATTAAAGCCAACCAAGTGGCTATAAGCTGCAACATTATACCACGCTGCTAAAATATCAAATGAGCGGGCGTTTGCCAGGTGCTGACTGAACAATCTGTAGTGGCGAAAGACACCCGGTCATCAGGTGGTGGCGTTTATATGAGCGCTGAAGCACAACGAAGAAAACCAAAGACGCTACACAATACTGGTGGGGAAACAAAACAAAGACTTCCGAAATCGACTCGACAACCAAAATAACCCGACCCATATCTACTACAAAGTCTGAGCATCAGGGAAACAATGCCACAAATGAACTATACAATAAACAGATTTCTTACATTTGACGCAAAACCAATATTTATTTACGGTAATTTTACAAATACTTGTATGGTATTTGACAGTAAGCAGTAGCGTTTTTACCAAGATTTATCTTGCACATTTGCTTAACACCAGGGCCAGTGACTTCGAAGATAAAAGTTCCACAATTGTATATAGGATTGTTATAAGATAAAAGTTCCACAGTTGTATATAGGATTGTTACAAGATAAAAGTTCCACAGTTGTATATAGGATTGTTATATCGAACAGGTTTAAATGGTACACTTCGCCGATATATTGAGAGAATCTATCTGGTATAATGACAAGCGTATCAACAGACCAGTAATAAATATACATTGAAGGTATATTGATGCTATTGAAATTTACGACAAGTGAGAATTTTTACTGGGAATTCCAAAACAAATACAATGTAATTCCAACAGCAGTGCACAAATGGAATACCAAATTTGAAATATCTGATGAAAAATTGAATTAAATGTTTATGCTCCCTTTACGTGCTGCATGGAAACTAAACTGCAAAGCGTTCAATTTTAAGTTATACAGAGATTAATCACAACCAATAGAAGCTCTGTTTCATGAAAATCAGAGTCCGATAAATGCAATACATGTAACAACATTGACGCCATTGAATATAGATTCTATTATTGTAATAGCTCTCAACAATAGTGGCACTCATTCGAGGACTGGTGGTTTACTATGTAAAATGTTCAAGTTGATGTAAATGAAGATGATCTACTCTTTAGGTACATTTGTTCTCCATTCAAGCCCACCTTAAATTACTGCATATTATTGACAAAATATGTCATACATAGCCAGATACACAGAAAATATTACAATCTAACCTTTACTACTTTCTTGAAGGTATTAAAAGAAAGATGTGTTGAAAATAATCATGATGAAAAATAATAAAATGCATGTGTTGAATAGAAACTAAAACACATAAAATTTGGGTAGGCCTTATCCTGAATGTTAGGTGTAGACTTATGCTTTACAAAAGTAGTTTCATTATATTAATGTAATGTGGGCTACGTTTTTAAGTAGCCTATTAACAAAGGAGCCTCATTTTGCTTCATTCCGTAACACATCAGTTCGGGATGTTTGTATTGGAAATGCAAACATGGTGCTGCCAGTTAGCAGAATGACGTGTTAATGGAATAAAGGCATCGAAAAACATATGGTTCCCCGCTGAAGACCCAATTTTATAAAGGCTAATCAAGCCTAAAACTTTCTTCTTAATTTCAAATTTTATGAATATGATTTTTGACTTTCACAAATTAGTTTGCTATCATGATTTAGAACTTTGCAGTTTTGCAGTGAATGGTACGGAATAGGATTTTGCTCTTTGAATATCGGACTTTAATCACATACAGTAAATATATCAATCCAAACACACTCGCAATTTTTACACTCAAGGTCAGAACATCTGATACATGGTTAGGAAAAATGAATATGAGTTAAGACTCCTCTTTCCCTCCCGACGATACGGTCTTTACGAAAAGGAGGGTGGAAATTATCAATAAGGAGGAGCTGATTGGGATCATTCTTATCAAGCCAGGTTCTAGAGAGTGTAATACTGTTAATATTTTCAGATTCAGCTAAAAGTTGAACTTCGTCTTTTTTAACCCAGACTATCTAGGCTGCAAAGTTTTGAATGACATAACTTCATTGGGTTATTAGGGTTATTGCTAGGGGCCATGACGTGTTTGTACATCGATAGCTGATAGGGAGAAAATATGTAAGAACATTAAGATATGTCGAATTCAAGTTAACCTCTGAGAATGATATTTAAAACTAATAGTGCCAGTAAACCAAAAATCCCAGCAGATTTGATTGGCAACAGAAGGACAGGAATGATAAGCAGGCGACAGCTATGAATACAATATACCTGTTCATATACAGACCGACGATCCTCTCTGTATTGATCAATGCTGATACCCACAACTTAAACAAGGATAAAAAGCCTGCACCCCTGATGAGAAATTCGACATAAGGTACTAGATAACCTGATTAAGACGTACCGTTTAGGTTTAAATCAATTGCAGCGAAGAGTAATAGAGGACATCACCCTACAGATTATGTTGAAGAATATCACGGTAACATAACATATAACAGGTACGATAAGCAAGTATTGGAAACGATAGATCATGAATAGACAAACAAGAACATAAGGTGGGAATGCTAATAGCTATCTGGACCAAAACTGTGTCTAAAATGTGAGCCTGGCCATGCTTCCACATGTTAAATTGTTGGACAGACGACTGAAGTTTTTCAGGTTTGTGTCCTAAAGAATGTTAATCATACAAACATAATGTAAGTACAAGCATATGGAATATATGAATGGGCAGGAGGCAAATGATGTACAGGATGTAATACTGCATGAAGCATGGGTACATCACGTGGACAAGAGAGCTATTATAATTATTAATGTAAGGTAATATTCACACAGAATTAAAAATAAGGTATAATTAACTAAATATATTTCCATCATAAAAATCAATGCAATGCTTTCGTAACCCTTTTATCAAGCAGCAATAAAATGTGAGTCGACAGCCTTTTAAGTTTTGTATTTCATGTGTATATAGTTAGATAATTAGAGCAATCGTGAGTTAAGAATAATGAGCGACTGAAATATTTAGCAGGTAGGTAGCCTATAAGCCCATTTGTGCGCAAGTAGAACACACCTATTAGACACCTAAAAAGTAAACAGTTAGTCTTATTTGATGAACCAACATGCAATACTATAACAATTAAAGATTATACAACTGTGGTATAGTATGTCATAACAGAAGTGGCCTTATGCAAAACATGTCACAAAATCGCCAAAGGACTGTTGACAGTAGGTAGTACATAAGAGCAAACAATACGAATCACAGCAAAAGTACGCGTTCCAATTTTCACTTGTAAATAACCACATGGATATGGTATTGTTATTTGTAGTGGACACTACACTAAGGTCAACACTGCCATAGGAATGAGTTCTTACTCAACATGCTCTACTGTATTATCCAATATACGGTAATTCCAACTGTATGGTAACATTACAGTTTGGAATTCAACATGTTTACGATGGTCTGTGCCATTTATGTACAGAATTTGAGTCAAAATTAACAACATGTACGAGTTTGCCATAGTACAATGGCATAACACATTGCATGATAGCAAAAAGTACTGAAGACTAAGAGTGAATATATGACATGCCTAGTACTTATGAAGAAATTGGTGGCACATGATGATTCTTATAAGAGTATCATGTAGTGTTTGGGCAGTACAGTCTAAATAATAATAATAATAATAATAATAATAATAATAATAATAATAATAATAATAATAACAATAATAATAACAACAACAATAATAATAATAATGATGATGATGATGATGATGATGATGATGATGATGATGATGATAATAATAATAATAATAATAATAATAATAATAATAAATTGAGTTATTGATAAAGCACATGTTTGCAAAAGCCTAATGCCTTAGAACATCAATGTAGTACACTCTTATGTCAATACAAACTGAGAAACTGTTACTGGATACATCATATTGTCCATAGACCAGTTAATGACTTGCATGTTTGTGTAAATGTCCGTTGCCTCTTAAATGTATAATGACTTCTAAACAGTCTAGTCTGGAGAACAGGTGACATTGTGAATAACTAGTAATGCCTTGCATATTGTGAATGGTCAGGTGAATATCTGAGACAATAGGCGATACTGCAAGGTTTGATGAATTTGTGTATTGAGTATGGCCATAGTACTAGTACCAGAGGGGGGGCAAGGGCGGTCTTGATCACAGTTCACAGGCAAAAAAAAATGTTTTTACAGTTCACAGGAAAAATTATTCAGCTTATATGCATATTCACGATTCACGAGCAATGGCTTAATCACGAATCCCGGAAATTAATTTTATTGTTTCACAGATCAGGGAAAATAAAAAGATAGGATCACGAGTCACGAAAATGCCCTTGCCCCCCCCCCCCCCCCCTCGTACCAGCTCTGTGGTATGGTTAAAATTATATTTAGATGTGACAATAGGTCTTTCAGTATGTAGGGGGTAGTGTGACAGCCTACCTGGCACATTGTACACAACGTAATTATGATTGATTGATTTCAAGTAATTGCAATTGGCAGCTCAAACAAACTGTTGAGAACTTGTGGTTTTAAAGCCTCTGAGCAAGTTAAAGTTATCTGGCTGCCTTTTTGCCATTTTAATTAATAATGACTGATATGGAACAGTGCAGTTGATATCATGTTGTGTTATTCAGCTATTAAATGGTTTGAGCTGGGTAGAGACCATGTTACATGCATGTCTCACAAACTGAAGAATCAATTTGGGTAATTTGACATTAAAATATAGGAAACATTAATTGGATTTCCTTTGTTAACATTTATATGCAAATTAGACTGTGAATCAATATGAATCAGTTAATATGACCACCATGAGAGGTGTGATAAACTGGGTGACCTTTGAGCTCCAGGAATTCAATTCAGATACATGACGTCATTGACATTCTACAAGTGCAGTTTGAGTCCCGGAAACTCAATCCAGTTTTTAGGGCAAATTGACCGAGGAGTTAAGTATTCACAGCTGTGCTTTACGTAAACTCTGCCAATCGACAGTACATAGAAAAGGTCTGAATATAATGTTTCATACACACGTAAAGTTTTATTAACAGTGTTAATATACAAACTCCAATATTTGGTACTTGTGGTTTGAACATTATTTGTGCGCCACGATAGGATTAATAAGACTTAATTTGAAAACCTGTGTCAGATTCGTTCTCTCTTATGAGAACCAGAAAAAAGGGGATAAATATGCACATCCAGGCCAGCTTGAGGGTTTTTTTTTTTGTAACTTTGGCTTTGGGATTTGAAATATTGTTATTTGGCAGATTACTTGGCAAGTCAGGCTATTTGCTCCTGTGGCCTTATTGAACTTTTGTGGACTCTGGCATATATGGTCCATTCTCGCAATAGCTGTACAATTCAAGGTAACAAAAATGAAAATAAAATGTGTTTCAAAGTGCCATGGTTATGGTTCTATTTTGAAGTAAAGGTGTCCTGCATATATATTCTGGCAAAACTTTCACACTGAGCTCCACATATTTTCCGATGGGATGTCCATATGATGAATACACAAATTTTGCTTGTTAAGTACGTGAAGCATATCATTTTACAAAACAAATCGGTGGCAATCTGGAACAATAACCAGTTGTCACACATGGTCACTTGCATTTGAAATATTTATTGTGCATTATTCCAATAAATGATGCAAACATAAATTTTCAAATGTACGCATGCTATGCTTGCCCACATCAGAGGCCTGTGACCCAAGAATGAAGTAAATATCATTGTGGGTTTTTTTTATATTAGTGCAACTTTGTTAATTTCTAAATCTTGTGGTGAAAATGCATATAACTGGTTTTGGCTGAATACTTTTTAATAACATTCATTTAAAACATCTATAACTGTGCACAGAAAATGGCAAATTCAAGTTTGTAGCCTGTCCCAGTTCATGATGCGCAAACGTCACGTAGTTAACTCTGTGTAGTAAGATAATCTTCTGCTGAATATATGAGAAAAGATACTCATTAAAATCAGACGTCGTACATTACTATGAGTCCAAAAATTAAAGTTAAACGTAGGTGCTGAAGATATCACCATTTCATTGATTGAAATGCGTCTGGGTGTTTTTGAGGTATGTCTTTATTCAAAAGCCCAAGTCAATAACCAAATTACGGACCATTCGTCGCCAAACAAGCACGAAAATTTGTTAGTTACAGTTTACTCTCAATATCGGCACTTTTTCATTGAGAAAGGTAAACCTTCTGGAGAACTAATCTGACTTGCTACATTTTCCTGTCACATTATGTTTAATGGTGTGACATGTAACGTAGTTAACAAATCACAAGTATATGAACAACACATACGTTTTCTTCCCAGCATTTTCATATTTTGTACATTAAGTTCGTGTTCAAATGTCAAGTTCAGGTTAACGTCATAATATCAACACATAACCCTGTTCAGCAAAAATATACCATTATATGCAAATGTAATTAAGCATGATACTTTTGAATTGGAATTAGACTATCATTCAGTAATCAATAATAATTTTATGAAGAGATCTTAATATGTTGAGAATAGATATGCCGACTTTCCCCATAGTCAATTCCTATTTTGTTGTTTATCTTGCTGATACTATTAAACTTTAGAACAAGCAATTTGAGCAGAACTATAATCGGCCTCTGCAATCGTCACAGTCAACACGTTCGGACAGACAAGATCTTGAGAACTAACAGAACGTTGCAGTAAGTGTGAAGTATTGGTTATGTGGGATTACTTGCGGATTTACTTCACGGTTCAAATAGTTCAGTCAGATTGTCTCTTCCGACATCAAAAAGAACAAATTACGCAACTCTAAACATCTACAACAATAACTTCACCACACTTCTTTTTTTAATTTTCAGGTTTTCTGCATTGACACATAGTTTCGACCCTACGAATATCTTCTTCTGAAAGATGGAAGATTCGTTTACTCCTCCATAAGGCTGCCGGTTCTGTAAGGTCACAGAGCACATCTGCTTTACTTATGAAGATTTTATCCCTTGTGGATGGCCATCTCCATAATATTACTTTTGTTTTTGTACGCTCAAGAAAGTCCACTTCTACTTCCCGTTCTTCATCATCTACTTCTGTGATCTTGCCGTTGCCTTTGTACATGGCTGCAACATATTGTCCAATTGTGAAGTGGATGGGTGAACACATGGCGTCACTTGCATTTCCCTGTGAACGTGGCATTTGATCTTCTCTCTCTGCATCTTCGGTCATTTCGACATCTCTCTGATCATCTCCGTTCATTTGATTTTCTTTCCGTGCATTTTGATCCATTTCAACATCTCTCTGTGCATTTTCGTCCATTTCAACCTGTTCCTGTCCATCTACATGAATTTCAACATCTCCTTAGACCTCAGTATGCCTGCCATCAGTTTTGCTTAAATCCTATTCTTTCCCAACAGCACAAGACGGTGTAAATATGCTGTCCTTAGAAAAACAACAATCTTTGAAGCAAGACGTTCACCTTCAGGGTGTTCATTCTATCTAACTTGTTTTTCATTAAAGCTATTTCTTCTTTTGTCACCAATATATATTCCATAGCAGTGTTGCCCTCGGATGTAGCGGATTCACAGAATTCCTTAGCGTTTTGGATCTGCCCACTCCTTTTGACTGCAAGATCCCCCATTTTCTTCGAAGTTCCCCCAGCACCGTCACACGGGCCCTCCCTTGGCCCACTTCAAAATAAGTCCATGTCGCTCTCAGGCTGAAGACGTTTTCGTGAGCCGCAACGAGATTGATAATTTTCGTATTTCGATATTGTGACGTAGGGGAATCAGTCAAGTAGTGTACATATTTGACATCAACTCCCAACTCCTTGACCTTCTCTGTGACCATTTCCATGAATGTTGCAACAGCAGCTGCCACATGGCTTCTATCATCAGTCACGCAGATATACGACTTATGATCCAGCTTATCTTCATTTTTAAAATGAATAACCACAGGGTAATTGTTATCTGTGATTTATCATAGTAGGCCGCCTGCACTTCTGCATGGTGCCCAGTGGTATAATTCTCAAAAAAATCCATCTGAGCTGTTACGTGACCTGCAGGCAATTTTGACTTTGGGTCTCTAAAAGCTTCATATTGGCATGTTAGTCTTGAAGCATTGTTTCTCCAACTGTGGCGTTTCTTTCAAGAAATGGTCAATAAATTGTTCTTTTGATTTGGCATCTTCAACGAACTTTGTACGCATAATAGTCTGCCATTTATACTTCACTGGTACTCATGCCAAACTTTAAATTTCACAGCCTCATCTGGGACATATTCAAGCTTCCGGTGGACTGTGTCTAGATCTAGATCCCTTACGTAGCCATCGGGTGACGGTGGTAGTCCAATGCCCTTCAAAGCATTTAGTTTCAGTGCTAGATTTTGATGGTGTATACAAAGGCAAACCTTTCTGTCGGCATACCTTATTGGCAAAACATTGACAGGGCAGCATCGAGCAAATGTTGCAAGGTTGATTTTCGTACCTGGGTTTTCTGCTAAAAATTTCTTCCGAATATTGTGTATGAAGTCGGTCAATATGCGTTTTTTGCTTTTTCTCCTTTCCACTGCAAACTGTATCACGCTTTCTCGGAAGACAGGCAGATATGTCATCACGTTGATGGAACTGTCTGACCTTTGATTTCAGCACCTTGATTTGGATTGTGCGCTTTTTGTTTTGAGTGTTCCTTACTTTAGAGGCAAGGGACCTTCTGTCTATTTTCAGTTGTTTGTTCATTTCCTTGGCCAGTTGTGTTCATTTGAAATGTCTACCTTTGCATAATTTACGGCATTCTGAGACTGGTAAATCTCTGATTTCTTGCATGAAGGTGTTGTGTAGTACCAATGCTTTCTTTACCTTAGGTACCTTCCAAGGACTGATTCCTGAACTGCGCAATAGGTTGTTTGCCTCTTTTTCTGGCGTAGGTCTGCAACTAGCTCTATTTCTTTGGCTTTCTGCTGTACGCCCTGTGTTATCTTTGTGTAAACGAATAAATTTTTTCTCTGCTTTCCAGGCTCTCCTTTTCAATTGTTGGTTTTCATTTTCAATTTTATGGAGTCGTCTTTTAAGTGTGGATACTTGGCGGCTTACGCTTTAGCGATTGCTGGATTTTACCTGCAGCTTTACTTTTGGCATGAGACCAATGCCACTTCTACTTAGATTAATTTTCCTGGAAATATAATGATACAATTCAGAGGGATTGAATCTGATTGAAGGATCTGTATGTACATATGTATGTATGTATGTTTGTATGTATGTATGTATATATGTATGTATGTACGTATATATGTATATGTATGTATGTATGTATGTATGTCTATGTATGTAGGCCTATGTATGTATGTAGGTCTATGTATGTATGTATGTATGTATGTATGTATGCATGTATGTTTGTATGTATCTATGTATGTATGTATGCATGTATGTATGTATGTATGTATGTATGTATGTATGTATGTATGTAGGCCTATGTATATGTACTACGTGCTGTATATTTTCAGCTCGAAGGTTCGGTTGCTGTTCATGTTCCGCTCTTCTCTTTGCTTTTAACCTCGCCATGCATTCTGCTGAGCGCTTTCTATTTTTTCCTTTGTTGTTCCACAGGCATTTGCACCATTAGTACGAAATATTTAGCCACCCTGACTTTGGGCCTCGTTTTCAAGGAAGTTTCGATTATTGGCCTTCTCCTTTGTATAACGCCTTTGGCGTTCAGCTGCGCTCAACGGCATTTTTCCTCATGCTGAAACATAAATAATACGATAAAAATGTCGATATGGTTACCTGCGTGACGAAATTTGATACTCTCATTTTGGATATCTCATATCAACAAAATCAATAAATTGTCATATGGTCTTATTTGCCAAATTCCATTACTTGTATTGCAAAACTTAATCTTCACCGGCCACATTACTTGCGTCCTTATGAGGATGAATAGGTTACCTACGTTGCGGCAGTGGAAAATATTTGTGTGAATATCTTTGTGCACTACGAAAACAACGTTTGTGTAACACTGTCAATTATTTTAAATATAGTTGGCTAGTCACCCATGAATTGTACAGTCACAATGATGTACCCTTTCGTTACATATATTCAGTATTTTTTCCATGAAAGGTTATTTACGTAACCAACTTGTTATCTACGTGACCAAAGACCTTTAAGCATCCTTCACAAGCTACGAAACAGCCTTTTTCTGTGGAAGTCAAGCTTATTTTGCGCTCCATTTCCTTATCATTTAACCCGAAAACATTTATACCACAATCTGTGGTTCTCTGCATTACACAGGATCTATCGAACTTCAACTTATCAAAATTTATCATTTAAACATATAAACTTACCGAGTCTTACTTGTAAAGTCTGCATTCAAAGTGAATTTGTTCGACTGATGTAGCGGATATGAGCAGACGCTATTTCAGTATGTGCAAAACTACAACCGATTTCAGCTGTAAATTACCCGTTATAACCAGCACAATCTTTACAATCACGTAATTAACTTGCAACGTAGTTAACGACCACGCAAACCTTCAGTCTCTGAAGACTTAAATGGGTAAAACTCAAACGTAAAACTCTTACAAATATACGAGACAAGGGCAAAGATATAAAATATGTAAAAAATGTAAACATCCCTCGATTTGGCGGCAATACTGTAAGTTGGTTTTGGACAGGTATTTTCAGCATTTTTTTCACATTCTCAGCTTCGAGGACCGAAGATACAGCACGGGTAATTATGTAAAGGTATATATATATATATATATATATATATATATATATATATATATATATATATATATATATATATATATATATATATATATATAATTTATGCAAAATTGGCTGTTTTCATGGGACCGCCGGAGTCAATTAAATAGACTTTAAAGTTTCACTTTGTAAAATTGTAGGGCGAAGGCACTTTTTCGCTAATTGTACACTTTTCATGAGACTAGACCATATAGGCTAATAACGAAACACTTCTACTTGAATTTCAGGGTATGATATGGATTGTGATGAGCAACAGAAACCTCTTAATATCTGAGATGACCTCTCACCTGTTCTAACATATAAATTAAGCACCTGCGTTTCCGCAGATGATCCATGGCTGCCATTGGTAATGTAAGGGACCATGTCAAACATGTAAATACACAAATAGAATTCCAAATAAAGAAGAAAATCCCTTAATTAAATTTCATTTCGCATAAAATTAAGATTGAAAGGTGTTATCAAAATGCTTCAAAATAACAAAGTTTCAAGAGAATAAAAAAGTGAACTGTGTGGGACAGTGACAGATGAAACACTGAGATTGTCCAGGTACAACGTCGACCTGGCTCGTCAACTTTAACATGTAAACTTGGCAACGTTGCATGCTGGGTAAAACAATACAAGTCACGTCAATTATTGACAGCCATCGAATACAAATGCAAATGTGGCAGAAACACTTGTAAACTCTATTGTTGCAGTCGCCCATTATTACCGTTAAATGCAAGTGTATTTAATATTTATGACACGGGCATCAGTTCTAATTAAAAACCGACGGTAATACTACCACAGGGCCTGTGGGGAAAAAAATCGAGACCAAAGGTAGGAATAAATATGGCATATTAAGATTTGGCCTACACCTGCTGGGGTCCCCTAAACTAAAGTTCAATAACGCCGTATGTTGCGGTGGACGCAATCCCTGTGTTTAATTGTAGCTTTGCAAAGGTTGTCCATTTCTGCTGATTTTCCAAGCTTGAAAGTATAGTCGATGTTTTCCTGGGAATCCATAGGCATTTTGGTTTGGTTAATAACCATTTTCGGCATGCTTTTCCGCTCGTAATACATGAATTAGCGTCTGCTAGAAACTTGTCAAAAGTATCAAATTCTTGTGCATGATCGCCAGCCTCGTTCTGGTTTCACTGTTGTTACGTCTGCCATGTCGCAGTGCAAAGGTTTCTGGCACTTGTAAACAACCTGAACTGATCAATTTACATGTCTTTTGGATTTGTTCTTTCAGAAGAAATGACTATCTGAGGTTATCTGAATTGTTTTAGTCACACAAGAAAATATACAGAAGTACTTCAGGATTTTTTTAAGTGGTAAAAAAATTCCCTCTGCAGTCGGGTTTTCCGAGTGTCTATAAAACGTGAGACTGATACTTTTGTGTTGGAAAAACAGAAACGCAGTTGTGCATTTCGCTGGGGAAATTGGGATTTATGACAATGCATGTCATTATTAGAAATGAATGTATGTATTGAATGAGCTATGTATTATATTAACTCAGTAAATCGATTTGTTCATTTGAATTTTACGTTTGCCATGAATAGTTCATTCGTATGGAGAAATTAGCTTGTCACTGCAATTGTCAGGAATTTGTGCATCAATGCTTCAATGTACAGTTTTTCGCTGTGTACCACACTACTAAAACTCCCATGTGCACAGTATTAATTGCATGAAGTAGATAAGAACCAAATAAATTTTGTTTTATTAATTTCACCAACAAGTGTGCTCAGTATGTTGCCCCTGACCTGTTGGATATCCTGAAAATTATTAATCAGAGTGTGAAATTACAATACATGTGTGGGAATCTTTTTCTCTTATGCAAAAAACCTATTTTACATTTGTAAAAATCTTTAACACATATGTGTAATAATCATTTATTTTACATATGTAAAGAAAACAAAAAGATTTACACATTTGTGAAATTCTTTTATACACATGTGCAAGTTTTATTCCATATCATACATACGTGAAAATCTTTTCCCACATGTAAAATCCTATTTTGAATGTGTGAAAATCTTTCACACGTGTAATAGTCCTGTATTTTATACATGTAAGAAGATTTACACATATGTGAAATTCATTTATACATAGTCCTATGTTAAATAGTTTTACACATATCAACCATTATATTTTTAGTTCACATATGTGTGTACAACTATTTCACGTGTGTCTAAGAACTTCACTTAAGTGCAAATATGTTAACATATTTGAAAAACATGTTTATTTCACATATGTAAAAAAAATAGTTACAAATATGTGAAATAAAGATACACTTGTAGATAATTATGTGTACAAAATATTTAACATATGAAATATGTAAAATAAAAATACACATGTAGATAATTATGTGTACAAAATATGCAACATATGTGCATATCTTTTGCACATATGTGTAAAACTGTTTCGCATATGTTAAATTATTTTAAGTTATCGTACATATGTGAAATTCTTTTGCAATTATGTGAAATTAATTTCACACACGTGAAAAGATTTTCACATATGTATAATTAAGGAATTAATGCTAAAATGCCTTGCCATGCAACGCTGTAATACTGGGGAAAGTTTTAACTGTTTAGATCCGGGTTTAGACCTATAAGTGAAGCCATAAAGAATCACCGCAACTTGAGTATTAAAAGCAGGCAGAAGTAATTTTATCATGTGCAATGTATTTACGTGCTGTCGTTCCTGAACGAGTCCAGATGGGAAACGTGGACAGGTGTGGAAGTAAACACTTTGTCGACAAAGCAAATTGCATGTCGACAATTTGCCTCCTAAAGTAAACGTAACATGGGGTCTATCGACCGTCGCGACAAGCTATCCCAGCACTTAGGCCCAAATTGGTGTGCAAGACAAACTTTTATTTATTTATGATGCAACAATATGCGCCAACCAAAGCTACACATTGTGGTTGACTCTGGACAACATGTAGATTGTAGATCAGATTTGCAAAGCCTGCTGTGCAACATCTGTCATGGTGTGAAGACAGCATGTTATACATGTATCTCGCAGATTGTTTTCAACTGGCTGAGACTACTGCTGACTGAGAGTTTTGAAATATTTAAACGATCGCAGCGATTAGATAGAATTTGTTCAGCATGTCATGTGAATTAAATCATCAGACTCAAAGCAAGTTTCACTTTACACTGGTCAACATTTTTTTTTCATGGGTTGTCAAAGTTTTGCACAGCTGCTAACGTTAGTGTCACGTGTGTTATGAGTTAGTGAAACTAAACTAAAGATCCCAGTATCAGGCCTAGGTCTCGGTGGCGTGTTTTTATCCTATAATAGATGAAATATAAGTTTGCTGGTTGGTCTAAAATACGAGAGTATTTCTGTATTCCCTCTTTGGTATCCTTCCTGATCACCAAACAGGTAAAGAAATTCTGTATACCTGTTTTGCGATCAGGCTCATGAACATTAATGAGCACCATCAGGCGTACACATAATTTAGCCTCGTTTTGGACTTGATCACCAAACAGGTATACACATTTTGTATACCTGTTTTGCGATGAGGCTCATGAATCAAATGACTGATATCAGTAAAAAAAAAAAAAAAAAAAAGCCTACTTCAGTTGAAAAAACACCTTGTTGCCAAATCTAGTATTCCACATGTTGTTAAATGGTTGATGTTATTTTATGAATTGTTTTGTTTTTCACATGTTTTTCAGTAGTTTTTATTTAACTTTTGTAGTTACAGGATAATATCGTCACTACCTGTCAGTTCAGGGGATACAAGAAAATATCCACGTGAACAGACAGGTAGTAACTAATATTGTTCACTCGCTATCTTCCATAAATGGTTACTTTCCTTGTCAATAAAGTTATGCGTGTGCGAAAAAATATCATTGTTGTCTTCCCCTCCGCATGACGTTAATACTAGCTCTGCATCAATGTTATCTGAAAAAAAAAAACGCATGATCATGACGTCATTTCTTTCATGGACTTGCGCAAGGCTGCCCCAAA
Source organism: Hermodice carunculata (assembly GCA_964020975.1). Taxonomy (NCBI): domain Eukaryota; kingdom Metazoa; phylum Annelida; class Polychaeta; order Eunicida; family Amphinomidae; genus Hermodice; species Hermodice carunculata. The sequence goes on along the minus strand of OZ026627.1, from coordinate 63,337,427 downwards.
CAGACGATGTTTTGGCGCGGACCTTTGACAGGCTTTCAGAGTGACGTAAGTGCCTCTAAAAATCATATGCAACCTACATTTGTAAAGTAGGGCCTACATTGCAGAGAATAAAAATTTGTCTAAGTCTGCTAAAAAAAAAATTCAAGTTCGCTCAAAAAAAAAAAAAGAAAAGAAAAAAAAAGAAAAAAAAAAAAACTCCTTGTTTCTGTCTTAACATATATTATGACGTGGAAGGAATTACCCAGCCACAAAATGTTAGAACATGAATTCCACGCTGGCCTGTTAGTGTTACCAAATGACAAGGTACTGATTTTTTTTTAATTTCTTTTTTATCATCTCCGATGTAACCCAAAAGTTAGCCCAGAATCTGAAGTTCTGTTTCCAAAGTTTGAATTCTATATTTTCCATCACGGTTTACGTGGGCGCACGTTTTCGGGATGCCATACGACCTACAACACCCCGGATCCAGGGACGCACAAAGAAGTCACCTGGACAGTGAAAGCAACTTCACCAAAACTTCCCAAAGTATGGTGCCATAAGGTAAGTTTCGGGTCAGCTTTTAGCTTAAGATCAATTCTTTAAAATGGGAGGAATTGATAATGTTGATGGGTAACTATTTTTCATACAAACACATCGAAGTTTTTCATCTATCATGAACCTGAAAAAGCAAGAAAATGAAATTCTGTCACGATTCAAATGCATTTATTTACGTGTCTCTCTAATATCTCACTCATGCTACTTGTTGCTCAAAAGTCTCTTTTGGTACATTCAGGAGACCAAAAACGTAAGCAAACAAGGTACCAAAACATATTAAGATAACAAACATGGGCGTGACAGAATTTAAAATAGACGTGATGGAATTTCATTTTTAAATTACCCATTGAAATTCTGTCCCAATTAGCTGTGGAAATTTCCCGACTAATGGGTCTAAATATTTGGTGCACATAGGCCTAGGAGTCAGTATGGTAGGCCTAATTACATTAAATTTCGTCACACAAGCAAAGAAGCTTAGAGGAAGGGAGCAGCGAGAGATAAAAAGAAAAAAAATAGAGAGCTCAAGACATGAAAGAAAAAGACAACGACGAACAGAAAGACAGAGGAAAAATTTATAAAATGAAGGAATACAAGGACAACAGGAAGATGACGACAGAAAAAAGACAGACAGACAAAAGAAACGAAGAGAGACAGAGGGAAAAACATTTTTGAAAAAGAAAGAGGAAAAATACGGAATTAGGTAATTGATAGAAACAAATGAGAAAGAAAGGGGACGAAGGAAAGAAAGGAAGAAATAAAAGAAAAAAAGAAAGAAAGAAAGAAAGAAAGAAAGAAAGAAAGAAAGAAAGAAAGAAAGAGAAAGAAAGAAAGAAAGAAAGAAAGAAAGAACATCAGTCTGATGAATTCCATATATTTAGACTGAAATTAAATCTGTAATTTTCAAAGAAAGCAGCATTTAATGTGATTATTTTGTTTACAAGATAGCAAAATCAGCGGTGCAGAGACAGAGGGACAGGTGAGAACGTTTGTAACAGTCTCTTACGGTCACTTGTTAAGAATGTGTAATGAACCCTCCTGCAAGCCAGGACTTGGATTGAGTGCATTCAATGTTGACAAGTCTGTCTTACAATCAGCAATGCTAACCACTACTGTACAACCTTCAAGCTAGGACTTGGATTGAATGCATTGACTGTTGACATGTCTGTTTTACAATCAACAATGGTAACCACTACTGTACAACCTGCAAACTAAGAGTTGGATTGACTGATTCAATGTTGTGTCATAATCAAAAACGGGAATCACTACTGTACAACGTGCAAACTAGGGTTTTAGTTAAGTGTATTAAATTGACTGTAAGAATGGTTATCTCACAGTCAATTGTGAAATAAGTACGAGATATGACTGGAAGCAATCTACAAACTAAACTGGACTCCATGTTGAAAAGCAATCCTAAACATCAAGTGAGTGATGTGACAAGGAAAAATCTCAAATCCGAGATATCTGACGGTGGAATAAGTAAACTGGCTGTACACATGTTTGTGTAACAGTCAACTTACATGAAGCTTAAGTGGTCCAACCTTGCAGTGGAGCTGTTGATGGGCCCATCCCAACAGCCAGCGCCTAGTGCATGTCAAATGGTGGAGCTGCTGAGGGGTCCATCCCAGTAGCCATCAGCGGGACTGTTACTCATGTTACCCCAGGAACCATGCAGTGCGTTTTCTACTATTACCTGAGTGATCACCGCCTGGACTGCCACTGATGCTACCCCAGTAACCATGGCAGTGCGTTTTCTACTGTTACCTGAGTCATCATCACCTGGACTGTTACTGATGTCACCCCAGGAACCATCACAGTGCATTGTCTACTGTTACCTGAGTGATCATCGCCTGGACTGCCACTGATGTTACCCCAGTAACCATCACTTTGGGTGAGCAACATTATAAACTGTTACCTGAGAACTGGTTTCATTCTTGTAGCACAGACAATAAGAAAACATGGCAACATGTTTTCTTCTATTGCGCATCAGTAGTCTGAAATAAAACTAAGACCTTTTGCACAGCCAATGGCATTGTGGTCTCATTTTGCCCTTCAGTGAAGAGATATTGTTCCTGCAAGAATAATGGGTAGGACTTTTTAAATTATCATGAAGCAAATGGCATAGCAAACAGGCAAAATTGTATAGTTGTGATCCAGTACCATACTGACACCAAGAGATTAAAACAATATCCATTTGCAGTTGACTTAAGTCTTTACAAACCATTCACTGTAAGTGAATGTAGGGTAATCCAGCAACACTAAATTGGATAAATTAAAGTGTTTCTTAACAAAGTATATTCAATGTTATTGTGCATTCCAAGTTATAAATACTAAAGGTAGAGTAAAGTCCCCAGGGCTTAAAGATGAAATGTGTCCAGTAGAGCATTGAGCTTGTAAGTTCTAGTACAACGTGGCATTTACTATCAGGTGTGGCAATGTACTTTGCCAGCTACAAAATGATCAAACATGACTTACCAAGTCTTGTCATGGTTTCTTAAGGCAATGGAAAAGTGAGGATGGTATTCCTATTCTCATGAAATAAGTAAAGCAAGGTTGAAGGTAATTGTATGCTGTTAGTAAAAGCGCTTGAGCTTTAAGGACACCAGACTGTGTCACAAACATGCTTTGTGGACAATGTTTATGGTATGAGGTTACTTACCCAACATTACCAGTTTAATGAGTATTCAAGATGAATATTTGACAAGTGTGGTGGCTGGTACTAGCCAAGACTTTTGATCTATATCAAAGGTAGGAGGGGTAAAAAATTAGTATTCTGGTGTGAATACTGGAAGCTACTAGCCAGTGTCGTTGATGTTGTTCAAAAATGAATTAAACACTATTGTAACATTTACATGTGAGTATTCTGGTTGAATACTGGTGGCTACTAGCCAAGATTTTCGTTGATGGTCATGAATGATGAGTAAAGGAGGTAGGTTGAGCTCAAGTGGTGGGTGCTAACAGTTGGTACAAAATGACTCCCCTTAAAACAAACATGGAAGTATTGTTAATAAGTTAGTGAAATGGGATCAGGACTGCCAAATTCTGAACGTGTTGGGGAACAAGGCAATCCATAAAAAGTATTATATGTAACTTCATTGCAAAATGGCAGTGAAATTATGTTGTAATACATGTAAGCAGAGATCAGACAAGTTGCTAAGCAACCTTATCAACTTAGATATATAGCTCTATGTCAACGTAAGAATAAAGCTGAAATGCATAATGATGTACCAATATGTAGTTGTAAACATGTGACCAGGGTTGTGTATAAACATAAATGTGAAACTGTAGACATCTGGGCAAGTTGTAACCTAGAGGTAGAGATGGGTGGAACCATCTCAGATGAAGGAGGGGAAAGTGTAACACCCTCTTACTGTTACTTGTAAAGAATGTGTAATGAACCCTCCCTTTAAATAGTTAGCATGTTCAGAGTTATGTGTACATGTCTGAAGTTAATGTTGTAACAGTCACTTGCTGTCATATGGAATGATTGATAATCAATTGGATTGTATTTATGTAAAACCAGACCTTCCTTCATGCTATGGAAGATCAAACATGCACCTGTAATATCTAAATCTTTGTGGTGTCAAAGTGGTCAACTTTGGATTGAGGAGATCAAAGTCATGGCATATTGCGTGCAGTACGGCATGCAATGTAAATCATTGACACGTGATGCAAAATATGAATCTAAAGTGCTAATCTAGAGTACAACAATGTATAAACAGTTATTTGTGGATCAACATGTGAGTTAATGAGACCGTTGTCAGTATTTTTTTAAAATAACCTTTTCAATGAGGATAATGAATTGCCATAATACTGAAGTGCAAGGTGATATTCACTTTCTAACTTAGTTGATTGGCAAGAGACCTCTAGTATTATTTAAAAGAGGCAAAAGGTATAAATGCTTGTTTGGAACAGGTGATGTGCAGTGCCAGTACAGCACAACCACGCATTTCAAGTAACAGAGGAAGCAATTTGTTTCATTTGTGCTCATGAGCTGATTCAGCAACTATTATGTCCCTCTGGAAATTGCATGCAGTGCAGCATGCAATATTGACAGGTTTAGATAAGTATCTGAACTGCACTTCCCTGTTAGAAGCTGTAAAGGTTCCCATTCTATGCTCTCAGTGTTGATAAACTGCACAGCTGATTCAAGGTCAGTCAGAACTTTGACATCGATACATTGTAATACATCTTGCAGTATAGCGGTAAAACCTTTGAAGTTATCCGTTTGCATAAAATGCAATCTACAACACAAAATCCCAATGACACATGTCTTGGTATAAACTATTGAACCAAAGAGATGAGGTTTAAGTGATGGTTTGGTATTTATTAGTGGTATATAAACAATAAGTCGTCTTTCTCCATGAAGACAAATGAGCATCACTTGGGAGGATTATAAGAAGTGATTTGTGCACACTTTTGAGCATCATTAGGGCCATAATTTACCTGATAAGCACACTTTTACTTGACCAAAGGTATAAAAGGGGCCCGGTCTGCTGAGTTCTGGGATTCTTGGTCATAGGTCTTGCACATTCAATTGGGTTGCTGTGTCCGCTGTATAAGTAAGTCCTGTTGCTGTCTGTATAATTAAAATTAAGTAATATTCTATGATTGTTCAGCACTGTTCTGAACCAATTTGGCCTGGCCGGTAATCCAGTTTGGCTGGATTTGCTGTGGCTTTTCCCGGGACCGATGTCTGTCAAAAGTCTGAAATTCTGTGGGGGGATTTCTGTGACACCGGATTAATGGGAAACATAATGGCGGTATTTCTAAATTTAGTCTCATGACTGTATGCTCTTAAAACATTAATGAATAAACTTGTTGCATTGAAAACTTTAATGATCGGATTAGCCTGATATTTTTATTTTAAGATAGATACATCTGATCAGGCAATAAATCTGTGCTCTTATTCACACTACCAATAACACGCACAAGAGTATGGCTTAATTATATTGTCTTTTCATCTGTGATTTATGCAGTTTGAGGCTATATAATTTCTCAGCAAATTATTCTGCTTGGTTAGTGTTTTCCTGTAGAAGCACTGGCCTAGGGAGCAATTGGTGTTTCCCAGGCAAAACTACATCAAATATGACAGTGGTGTTGTGTTGCACGTTTAAGACAATATCTGGAGGCTCTGAAAGCCAACCAAGAAGTGACCGAGTTAGAAAACAAAAAAAGAAAGGGTAAAATGACACATGAAGAAAAGCTTCAGTTGTACGAAAGAGAAAAGAAAGCGCTAACACAATCCCATGCAAAAAGGCAAACATGAATAAAGAACCTGAACATTTTATAGGTCCCTCCACTGTTGCTGGTGCTATCGAGGAGTTGTGTGCCAAATAAGCACATTTTGCATGGCACATATTTTTTAAAAACAAGCAAGCTTCGGCCTGTAACAAAGACAAGGCTGCAGCTGGCAAAGAAAATTCAAACTCTGCTGTATTGTTTGTGGATTTTGCAGAAAACTTCACCTGCGTGTGGCAGGATGAGATACAGACTGCCCACTGGAGGCAGTGACAAATTACCATTTTCACCACCATGATCTATCATCACAAGGGACACATTACTGTGGTGATAGTAACAGATAACAGAGACCATGACAAAAAGGCAGCCTTTTTACTGATCACCCTACAGTGGATCAAAGAGGACATGCCATGAGTTAACCTGATCAACATCTGGACAGACAGGCCCTAAAGTCAGTTTAAAAAAAGTTTATTTGCACCATGACTGCTAAATTGCAGACCCTTTACCGTATCAACCTTGTAGGACATTACTATGCTACAAGTCATGTGAAGACTGCAAACAATCCGATTGGAGTTGCCGTCAAAAGAAAAGTCCAACATCTTCGTACAAGACGTATCCAAGGCATAACAGTTGCGAAGAGTTTTTCAGCTGCACTACAACTGTCTAATGCCACCATATGCATAAATGTAATTTTAAAGGAGGAAATATTAGGTAAATGGGAAGTGTTAGATGTGGAGAGTCTGTGGGGACAAGTTCCACCGATGCCAGGAAGTAACAATGTATATTATTTCAGACAATGAGGTGATATGCAGATTTTACAAAGATGCTACTGAGTGCTCATTCCAGTCTCTTCACATTTGGGTTCTTGCAGGGAGCATGAAACATCATCAACTTCTGTTGGATTGAGGATTTTTCCCCGTCCTGATGTCCTCCATCTCCTCTGGTTTGGGAACCATCCTTTTTTGTGTCTGTCTCAGCCAGTGCTTGAAAAACTTCTGTTTGGGACAAAGCTGGTTTGTCAGTGCCCCTTGAGTACTTAGCATATGCTGGATCATCTGCTGGGTGGCTGCAGGGGTTGTGGTCAAGCACCCGGTCTTCTAGTCTGACCAGCACTAATGTTATATGGTTGGTTACCTCCTTTTGTCCTGTTTCTTCCTTGACTAAACTTTCAATTCCGTTGTCCACCCCAACCAGTGTCTTTGCCACTTCCCTCCTGCTACTCTCATCCCCCTCCAGTCTGGAGGAGAGACATTACAAGTTGGCCACTACCCTGTCCAGGGCCATGTTGGTTGTCAGCAGTTGGTTACCAACCAAGGACATATCCTGGCCTGCTGGCAAAGGTTGGAGGCGTGCCGCTACCACAGTGGCATTTGCCATGGCCCCCGCTGTCTCCTTGACCACTGTCTTGACTATCTCGAGAGAAAGTAATGAGGAATGTACCTCTTTTTCACCCCCCACCCACCAACCCTCGCTGTGTCACTGGCTACCAAAAAGACCTTCATCTGGAACATCAAGCTCTAAATACTCCCTCTGGTTGTCCTCAGTGTTGGCTAGTCCCTCCATAGCCTGTAACAAGTCTGGTCGACATCTCAGCAGTTCTAACACATGCAGTGTGTAAGGTTAAAGCTTGTGCATGCTCCTGAGACAAAGACACTCCACTGGTTCCTTGTTGCAGCTTCTCTGCAACTGCTGTGGTTGGAGTGTTAACATTCCCCTTCCCCTCTTGCTTCTCTATCATCTCTTTCTTATGTTTTTGTCCATCTTTCATCTTCCTTTGTGCATCTTTCCTCTCTTCCTGTATGCATCTCTGCTCGCTCTGTAAATATTTCCTGTATTCATCTTCCTTCACTTCTGGATAATCTGTCTTTTTTTTGCTAGCCATCCTTTTCTCTCTTTTCTTTGCTTAGCTTCCCTCAGTTCACTTCTCTTCTGTCTTAGGTCATTTTCCTCTTTTGGTTCATCTTCTTTCATTTTTGGTACTCTCTTCTGTCTCTGGCCATCCTTTTCTTTTGAATCATCTTTCTTCTGGTTGCATTTCTTGTCTCCCAGGTCATTTTTCTTTTATTCACCTTTCTTCTCTGCTTGGTTATCCTTCACTTTTTTCATCTCTCTTCCCTCTCCAGTTATCCATCTTTTGTTCAGCTTTGTTCTTTTGTTGTTCATCCAACTTCCCTCTTAGGTCACCCTTCTCTTCATCTTTCTGCTCTCTCAGTTCATCCTGCTTCTCTTTTGGTTCCTCTTTCTTTTGTCGCTTCTTTGATTTATTCTCAATTGTTAGAACTCGTGTCCATTTTGGACTGTCATGACCATGCTGCTTCTGACTACCACTTGTCTCCATGGGCTCTTCAGTGTCCACTATGACGACATCAGGAGATACTTCAGCTTCTTCTTCTTCTACTACATGAGGGGTCTCTGGTTCTTCTGTCCCTTCCGATACCTCCACATGTTTCTTCTTGAACTTTTCCTCCAATTTCTGCAGTGGCCTAATTTTGCTTTGAAAATACTGCAGTCTCTCTGATCGACCCAATAGCATGGCTTCAAGTCCAAGTCAACATGGGATCCCTCAGTATCCTCTGCCAGGTCTCCACCACCATGGACATCTTTAAGGTGTTTCTGGGCTGTTGCTTCAGTCTTAAACACTAACTTCCTGTGCTTTTTGCACTGGAATGGGACTTCTACTTGGCCTAGATGGTGGGTCACCACATGGTTGCCCACCTGCTTCTTTATCCCCAAGGAAAGGGCAGGAATTGCAACACCAAACATAGCCTCTACTGGTAAGGGAACTGACGGCAGCACTGCTGATAACCATAGTGATATATCTACAACCTAAGATAAACAAGACACATAATTACAATCCAATGGGAAAACCTTGTCAGCTTTATTCTTTCAGTCGGAAGTGCCTGTTTGGTTTCTGTTGCCTTTCTTTATTGCAGCCTTTGCCTACCGTTGATTTCATCCACCACATATGGTTTCAATCTGTTGTGATGTACAACCTTCTTTCTACTCTGTCCATCTAGTTGTATGGTAAAGTTTAGAATGTTTTGCCTCTCAACCACCACATAAGGTTAAACATGAGGCCTTCTCAATTTGGAACCTATGTTCAGCTGACCACTATCAGACAAAAATCACACAGGATCACCAGCCTTGTACTGATGCCAAGCTTGCCTGGCATCATAAGTATCTTTATGATGCTTTGCTGAGGTTTTCTGATTCTCCCTAGCTACATCATGCCCCTCTGCATTCTAATCCTAAGGATGTCCAAATATTCTCCATGTGTGTCTATCTCGTCCTCTTGAGCAGTTCTTGTACCAAACAGCAGTTCAGCAGGAAGTTGCACCTCTCTACCTAACATGAGAAGATTAGGTATCAGTGGTATCAGTGCAGTGCTCTCATGGACAGTCGAACAATATGCAGCAGTAACGCATCCAAGGTATCTGTCTCACTCTCTTTGCTGTCATTTCAGGTAGGCTTTAATCATGTGGATAAGGGTTCTATTAAATCTCTGTTTGACCATTACATCTTGGATTCACAGGTGATGTCCTGGTCTTCTTTATCTCAAGCATCTTGCACAGTTCTGAGAATATCTCACTTTCAAAATTCCTCCCTTGGTCAAAAAGTAGGTCATAGGGTCAGCCAAACCTAGCTATAACCTCTCTTAGCTGTGAAATCAGGCACAGCAAATGCTTCAACCCATTTGGTGAAATGATCACTAACCACAAGAAAAATTTGTTGCCTCTTGGAGTGTCTGGTAAAGGTCCCAAGATGTCAGTGGAAAGTCTGTCAAGAGGGACACCGACTGGCATACTCCCCAGTGGAGCTCTTGCGGCCTTTTTAGGCATCTTAATTGAACTACACTCATGAAATTTGGCAACCCATATATGTACATCTGTCAAACCAGACTAGTGGAACTTCTGTAGAATCTTCTCCTTGGTTTTCTTCCTTCCAAAATGGCCTGATATAATGTTATTATGCATCTGTCTCAGGATTTCAGATTTCAGATTTCTGGGAACCAAAAACTGCACATATTTGTCTGTACCATTTTTCCTCTGAAAATTCCTGAAAGGAACACCGTCTTTAATCACTAAACTTTCCCACAAATTCCAGTAGGTCAGCTTGATAACAAGCACATTCTCTTGGATTAGGACATCTCGACATTGCATCAGCATTGCCATGTCTTTTCTCCAGGCAATATTCTATGGAAAAATCATATGCAGACGAATCTTCAGACCAGCTTGCAATTCTGCTCTTGGGATCTTTCAAACTGAAAAGCCATCTCAATGCTTGGTGGTCGCTTCTAACAAAAAAATGTCAGTCTAACAGGTAATGTTTGTACTGCACTATAAAATACCTGACAGCCTCCTTCTCATTCACACGATAGTTCTTCTCTGCTTTATTTAGTGTGCGACTGGCATAAGCAATTACCCTCTCAACTCCATTTTGTGTCTGTGATAAAACTGCTCCAATACTGACATCACAAGCATCTGTGTCGACAATAAATTCTCCAGTATTCTCCAAAGGGCATGCCATGATATCAGGCCCAGCTAGAGCCTGTTTAATTAAGTGCCACAAATGAGAACATACCTTGGTTGTTTTCTCACGCTCACTGTTGATGTTTTGTTCCACTTTGACCTCTCTGACCTTGTCACTTGTCACATCAATAACGTGGCATCTTAAACCTACGTGATATGTCAAAATTGTCACACTCACTTGAATATTCCTCTGAAAACAATACTCCTGGATCTGACTCAATCTCGACCACATTACCTAACACTGTATCTTGTTTAATTGACACTCTCTGAGATGAAGGATTGAGTACCCTAACCTTCACAGTTGCACTATTAGCAACGTCTACAAGCCTTGGAGCATAATAAGAGAATGGTCTTCAACAAGCTTAGGAGCCCCTTCTATGAAAAAATACTTTCAGTGTCATTACATTGTGCAGCAATAAGCACATCAAGGATTGCTTCAGAAATCTCTGGAATAATATACTGGTCTGCAGCATATACTCTACAAGCTGTGTCTGCAATGCCCACCCTTTCTAATGGAATTGATATTCCTCTAAGGTCCATTCGCCTCTCACTCAAAAGGAGATCTGCTGGACCACTATGATCCTTCAATAAAATGTCGGCCCCAAAAAGCACTTCCTCCTCAATATCAGCAACAGTGATGGATTTGTATATCTTCAATGGCCCTATGTTTTGGTCAAGCTATGCCTGGCCTGTATATAGAATTGGCCTCCCATCAGCACTAACCAGTTGTTTGGTTGAAAGGGTTTTCCTCACCACAGGCTTTCTATTTTTTGGAATCTTTCCAAACAGTTTGGGTGAAACAATAGTTGAGGTGGCTCCAGTATCAACTGTGTAGGTGACATCAACATTTTCAACACTTCCATTAATATAAATGCCAGCATACTCTGGTAGTTTCTGTCTAACAGTTTTCACATTTTTACACTCAGTTATATTCCCTTTGTCGATCATAATGCCACAAGAAACTGAAATGGGGACCCCTTTTCACATCTGTTAGGTTTGGTGTCCAAGACGTGAAATGAAAAAATCTCCCTGGGTTCCTCTATTGGGTCCTGTGCCTGGTAAACCTAAAATAAGGCACTCATCTCCACAGTTGTTAGGTTTTCTTTCCAGTTTACCTGAAATGAAACAATCGCTCTGGTTTCCTCGATCAGGTCCTCTGCCTGGTAAACCTGAAATAACGGCCCCATTGTCATTCACACAACTTTCATACTGAAATTGGCCATCGATTTCTTGTGTCGTCTCCTGACCTCAGAGCTCGACCCGATCTAGTTTAGTTGAGCAGACCATCTTGCATCATTAGGTGTTTCAGGTTACTGTCTGGCTGTGTTATGGCTGGAGAAGCCATTATGATTGTGTAGTGGCTGGAGAAGCCATTTCCAATAGCTTACAATAGTACCTATAGTATACAACTATTACAAGGAGAAAAGATTCTACTAAATACTGAAATTATGGTATTTTGACATGGTCATGCATTACTTATATTGCATGTGAATATTTAAATTACTTTCAGAGTAAGCTGGCTCAGCAAAGTTAATTTTAAGTTGAGGTAAGCACCTCAGATATTTGGGAAGCAGCCATTTTTACTCTCACATATCACTGGAAGATTGTTAAGAATTGTAGTGAAAAAGTAACATGATTACACATAGGGGAAGGCTGCCGCGATTGGACCCCCTTACTTCAAAGTCCTTTTAGCTGAAATCCATGAGGTCCGGACACCCATAAATGTTACTAAGACATTACTCTCGCCTTAAAGAATGGTTCAGCAGTTTGAAATTACTGGTACATTTTATAGTTTTCTAATTTTTCTGTACTATCTAATAATCTGCAAAGAAACAATTTTAGAAGGCTGTTCCAATCAAGGAAACCTTTCCCTTGATTGGACCATGATGTATTTTCAAATGGACCACTCCCTTAATTGGACCACCTGACTTAATTTTTCTTTAAAGAAATGTTTCAGTTTTGGGGCTTATTAACCATCGGCAGAATCACAGCTGGGGTGAGTTAAATATTTTAATAAAGCTCCAGATCATGCAGGAGAGTGATCAACAGCCATCTGGAAGTAAAATGGTTTTATGCGTAGATGTAGGCCTGTAGGCCCTATGGCCCTATAACTCATACCAATAAAATCTACATTAGGTCTTATGCCAATATGTATGTGTGCAGTGTACACTGCACACAGTGTCCAGCAAAAGAGACGGAGAAGCCAATCATATTAAGGCGAGTGGATGTGGGATCAGGCAAAACCCTCAGGATCTCCTCATCCTCAAAATCTCCAATGTAGACAGTATGTGGGATATTGAGGAATTAGACTGTACCTTATAGATGTTTAAGCTTTCATATAAATGTGAGTGGGCCTACGACCATATAATTATTTGTTCATCATATTTAATTGCCTGTTTATAAACTATCATTGTAAAAATTTATAGAAGGTGGTTTTGATTGATTTAATGGACTCTACCTGTACCTTAAGGCTGTTTACGATTTGATAAAGATGGTACCTGATTGAACCATCTGTGTCCTCGATTGGACTACACTGCATTGCCTGGTCCAATCAAGGCAACTGGACATTATTGTATTAAATTCCTGCGTGACCTTCACCTTTCAGAGTTTCAAAAGCTTCCATTCTTCCATCTGAAACAACTCTTTTTCACATGCAGTCATCACTGAATGGCATTAATGTAAGCATATCTCTGTTTGCTGTACCCCCATATGCATGCCCAAATAAGATCAGGAGACAGGACCGTTACCAACACTTTTTTGCCAAAAAACGATCAAAGTAAACAGAAAATGTCTTTCAGTTTCCAGTGCAGATAGATCATCGGGAAAGGAAGTTCAGGTGATAGCCAATCAAAAATGTTGAAGCAAAATGGCTTCAAATGAGAAGTGTTTCGATTGAGGCACAGCTCCAATCATGGCAACCTTCCCCAGATTAAAAACTCACCAGGTAAACTTCATGTATTCCTCATGTGCTTGGTCAAGCTATTATTGTATGCTCTTAATTTATTAAGGCTAAGCTGGGAGGCTAAAATATCTATCCAGAAAGCTTGCGCTTCCCTCGGGAAGCCCGTGTCAATTTCATCATGGTTGACACAGGTCAACAGGTATGTTGTGGCAACGTCAGTTGTACTTTGCATGTGTGGTTATGAAATTGTAGTGTTTGCCATCATAAAATTGACAAGCTCAGAGTTGGAGCACTGCCAAGTTTAGCTTCCTCCAGTCGAACTGCGGGAAGCGTTGTGCGTTTCCCATTTTCTGCTAGTGCTAGGTCATGGTGGGTGTCTGATGGCGGTTCAAGACCTGGCTGTTCTATGGTCTAAAAACAAAATACCAAGCAGTGTTCGTCTGCAATTTCAAATCCATTAGACCAGGTTTCAGATATTTTTTTAAGGTCCATCCCCCCACCACCACCAAAAAAAGTAACGAGTATCAGAAAAATAAAAATCTCTGGTGTGTGACAACTGGAAAGTGTTTGATCGGCACACCCAATGTATATACCTACCAATGTACCATGTTTGAAGAGGGTCTAGTTCATACGTTTGGGAGAAACTGGAAAACTAAATTTTCATATTTGTTAAATATAATTACCTCTAGGACACTAATGGGTACTTGGCCTCTTTTGTCGTGTCTCTCCAAAGATTAATAGCACGAGAAGCTTTTTCTGACTGTGCTACTCAGTCTGGGGCTGCTGCAGGACCATCTGAACCAGGCAACTTACGTCCTGTGTTGACCCAAGTAGGGTGGGCTTCAATGTGTTCTAGAAGTAAGTATTATTAACAGATATGAAATTAAATTAAACTAGAACAGACTGATTTTCCATCAGAAAATCAAATGTCTCCCGGTGGAACACTTACGTCTCTGAATAAGCTACAGGTTTTAACAAATTACAAATGACCAAGTTTGCTTGAAAATTACAATCCTATTTTAGATCTCACCTAGATACATTACTCTAGCAATTTTCATCAATTTCTTCAAGACTTATTGCAGAGAAACCAATTTCACATAAATGACCCTGTGACCTTAAAAATTAGGTCAAGGTCACCCAAATACAATCCCAACCTTGGTCTTACATTGATACAAAATCCTACCAAGTTTCATCAAATTCCATCCTGCTCTTCATGACTTATCGAACGGGAACCAATTTCACATGAGTGACCCTGTGACCTTAAGAATTCGCGCCAGGTCATTCAAATACAATCCCAACCTAGGTCTTGCCTAGATACATAATCCTACCAAGTTTCATCAAATTCCATCAAGTTCTTCAAGACTTAGCGCACAGAAACCAATTTCACATAAGTGACCCTGTGACCTTGAGAATTCGCTCAAGGTCATCCAAATACAATCCCATCCTAGGTCTTGCCAAGATACATAATCCTACCAAGTTTCATCAAATTCCATCCTGTTTTTCATGACTTATCGAACGGAATCCAATTTCACATAAGTGACCAAGTGACCCTGTGACCTTGAAAATTTGGTCAAGGTCACCCAAATACAATCCCAACCTAGATCTTGCCTAGATACATAATCCTACCAAGTTTCATCAAATTCCATCCAGTTTTTCCCAAGACTTATCTCATGGAAACCAATTTCACATAAGTGACCCTGTGACCTTGAGAATTCGCTCAAGGTCATCCAAATACAACCCCAACCTAGGTCTTGCCAAGATACATAATCCTACCAAGTTTCATCGAATTTCATCCTGTTCTTCATGACTTATCGCACGGAAACCAATTTCACATAAGTGACCCGGTGACCTTGAAAATTAGGTCGAGGTCACCCAAATACAATCCCAACCTAGGTCTTGCCTAGATACATAATCCTACCAAGTTTCATCAAATTCCATCCAGTTTTTCCCAAGACTTATTGCATGGAAACCAATTTCACATAAGTGACCCTGTGACCTTGAGAATTCGCTCAAGGTCATCCAAATACAATCCCAACCTAGGTCTTGCCAAGATACATAATCCTACCAAGTTTCATCGAATTTCATCCTGTTCTTCATGACTTATCGCACGGAAACCAATTTCACATACGTGACCCTGTGACCTTGAAAATTAGGTCGAGGTCACCCAAATACAATCCCAACCTAGGTCTTGCCTAGATACATAATCCTACCAAGTTTCATCAAATTCCATCCAGTTTTTCCCAAGACTTATCGCATGGAAACCAATTTCACATAAGTGACCCTGTGACCTTGAGAATTCGCTCAAGGTCATCCAAATACAATCCCAACCTAGGTCTTGCCAAGATACATAATCCTACCAAGTTTCATCGAATTCCATCTTGTTCTTCATGACTTATCGCACGGAAACCAATTTCACATAAGTGACCCTGTGACCTTGAAAATTAGGTCGAGGTCACCCAAATACAATCCCAACCTAGGTCTTGCCTAGATACATAATCCTACCAAGTTTCATCAAATTCCATCCAGTTTTTCCCAAGACTTATCGCATGGAAACCAATTTCACATAAGTGACCCTGTGACCTTGAGAATTCGCTCAAGGTCATCCAAATACAATCCCAACCTAGGTCTTGCCAAGATACATAATCCTACCAAGTTTCATCGAATTTCATCCTGTTCTTCATGACTTATCGCACGGAAACCAATTTCACATACGTGACCCTGTGACCTTGAAAATTAGGTCGAGGTCACCCAAATACAATCCCAGCCTAGGTCTTGCCTAGATACATAATCCTACCAAGTTTCATCAAATTCCATCCAGTTTTTCCCAAGACTTATCGCATGGAAACCAATTTCACATAAGTGACCCTGTGACCTTGAGAATTCGCTCAAGGTCATCCAAATACAATCCCAACCTAGGTCTTGCCAAGATACATAATCCTACCAAGTTTCATCGAATTCCATCTTGTTCTTCATGACTTATCGCACGGAAACCAATTTCACATACGTGACCCTGTGACCTTGAAAATTAGGTCAAGGTCACCCAAATACAATCCCAACCTAGGTCTTGCCTAGATACATAATCCTACCAAGTTTATTCAAATTCTGTCAAGTCTTTCAAGACTTATCGCACGGAAACCAAGTGTTGAAGAACCTGAAAACAACAACAACATGAAGAAGAAGAAGCGGAAGAAACGGGCACTAAAACAATATGTCCCCACCGGGAGACATAATTTTCCAGATAAATGTCATAGTATATTACTACTAGAACACAAATGGGTAGACATACCACCAGAATAGCGTCTGGAGCCTTAGTAGCTCCATAAAACCAGGCAGAAAAGTAACTTAACTCTACTGAAAAGACACCTTGTAACTAATCAACAAGGGTGGGTGAACAAAACCAGAAGAAATATTCATCCTCAAAAGGATTATAATAACTCCCACGAGATCAGTAAGAATTAAAAGACAATTGTCAGGCTGTCAACATTTTGCGTAGTTGTGTCCCACTGTAAGTATGATATAACTTGGATTAGTGTGAAGACATTCAGGGAGTGGGGATATCAGTCAAAGAAAGCAAATCCTGTTCTACATGCTCAAAACAAGACAAATCCCTCAAGTTCTAATCAGACAATGTCGAATGTGAGCACAATCGACAAGCTGACATGATGTGCTTAAAGGGCACCTGCTTTAGAGTGTCCCAAGATGATACCATGGCCCTAACTTCATGTGCCTTGATCCTATGCACCTGTCGCAGTTCAGGGACTTTCTCCACAGCTATAAAAGTGGCTTTAATAGCCTTCTCAATCCAGCTTGAAATCATTTTGGCATGGATCTTGTCCTTAGCTTCCACGGGAAGGAACAAAGGCTTCCTACCTTTTCTGGTGGATTTTACCCATCCAAGTAAAATTTCAAAGAGCGCACAGGACAAAATAGCCTTTCTGGATCACTGCAATCCCCACTATTGAAGAGGGCTTTGGTGGAGAAACACTGTAAAGCTGTAAGCAGCTTATCTGGAGCCTGATTCTTCACCACGAAGAACAAATTAGGTTTCAAGTAAACCTTAATACCATCATGAGACTACTTGGTCTTCCAATGGCCCAGTGCATGTATTTCTCCGCTTCTGGCTCCTGAGGCAAGAGTAATGAGAAAGATGGTTTTGCACATCAACATGGTGAGGAGCACTCGGTCCATATGTCTCGTCTCAAAGGGGCAGGATCGAAGCCCTGACAGCACAATAGATAACTCCCATTGTGGAAAGATATTATGGTGAACTAACCTATCTACATAAAAACTCTTAATGAGTCTAGAAAGGCCTGAAGTCAAATCAACTTTGTGTCTTTTTAAATCAAGAGTAGAGGGTAGAGTGGAATGATAACAAGCTGCCGGGAGCACCTCTTGGCCGAGACCAAAGAGTTCATGGATGAACTCTGCTATATGTTGTTTACCGTGGCCTTCCAGGGATCAATCTCAGGATCCTGGGCCTGACACCACTTAGCAAGATAAGGAACCTTGGGATGGAGTGGGGCACCGACATTGCCGGTTGGCAAAGCAGGATGTTCCAGTCTGGAAGAGCCCTCGGAAGCTCCACTGACCAAGGCCTCCAAGGCTATGAAAGAGCTACTAGTATTACTTCTACTTCCTCCTCTCATATCTTCCAAAGTACTTTTGGGAGAAGAGGAGTTGGTGGGTAGACATATGTTCACATCCTGCTCAAATTTATTGAGAATGCGTCCACTGCCCAAGACTTCTCATCCACAAATGTGAACATAAAGGTTGGCACCTTTTGGTTCTCGCATGTTGCAAAGAGATCTACTTGTGGGGTGCCCCACAGATCCCATTTAACTTGCATCACATGAGGATAAAGTCATCATTTGGTGCTTATTACCTGGTGCTTTTGTGACAATCTGTCAGCCCTCACATTGAGTACATGTGACAATCTGTCGGCCCTCACATTGAGGGCCCCAGCAATATGAGTACAACGGATTTGTACTTGGTGTTGAAGACACCAGGAGAAAATCCACCAGATCAAGAGAAGTTCCCTTGACCTTGTCCCTCCTGTTTGTTGATGTATGCAATGGCTGTGCGATTGTCTGACCTGATCAACATCTGCTTGCCCTGCACTGGACTGTGAAAGTGAATCAGGGCCAAGCGAATTGCCTCCAGCTCCAGCAAACTGATCAAAAACTCTCCAAGACACCGTAGACAAGAGCCAGATACAGTTGGTGAGAACACATGACCGCCTCATCCTTGGAGGGATGCATCTGTAAACATCACTATGGCTTCCTTGAATGGATGTAGCGATTGACCTTTTTGAGGACATTTTCACAATACTACCACCAATGCAGTGACTGTTTCACTTCTTGGCTGATCAGAATTCTGACACTCTTTGTCCAACAGTTGAAGAAAGACCATCCAACCACAGGGCAGGTTGACGAGGTACAAAAGTCGCCTGGTGCTGTCTCTGCTGTTGGGCCCATTTTTGCGCAGTCTTAACATCAGCATGACACACCTTTTCCCACATTTGTGGTAGCCATCCCCTGCATACATCATAGGTATTCTGTTCGCTACACTTGTAGGCCAGTATCTTCTCCATGTTGCCTGAAATTTCGAGTGCATATCCCAACTAGCCATCAAATGACCATGGGAATCCCACTTTGGTTTAACAGGGCAAGTGTCCGATTGTTAGAGTACAGGGCCTTGCATATGCAAGTCCCTAAAGTGGGAGTGAAAAAAGGAAAACCAAGTTCTCAAAGTCGCCTGTGCAACACATCGTTTGTTCCATCACAAAATAAATATCTCACATAATTTGCAGTTTGTGTTAGTTAATTAAGGCAAGCTAGCACTACATATAACTGCAGAAAGAGAGACTCTCTTTGGAACTGAAGCAAGGCCACTGTCAAAATGGCTGCCAAAAGAGATAAACTGATGCATTAGGTCAAGACTGGAGGTCAGCTACCAAGTATGGCACTGTAGTGGCCCTGTACCTCGAGCAGCCTGTACAATCAGAAGATTCTGGTGGTATCAATTTTTGGGGACTCAAGGCAAGAGATCAAGTACACATTGGTGTTCTAGAGGTAATGTATTATCCCATAAATCCTCGACCTTCCCATAAGCAGGCCACCAATCTATAGTTAGGTATTTGCTGATCGCAGAACTGGATGTGTTAAGTACCTGTAACTACAGATTCTAAATTTCCCGTGCATTCGTAATATGTGAAATATGGTCTTTTCAAAACTGTACATACTCAACGTATGCCAGACAAGTTTTTATTTAAGTGGTGGGCTTCTCCAGAAAACACCTAGCATTTGGAGGAAACACAATGAACAAAAAAAAACATCCAATACGTACAAGACTTCACTAGAAAAACTTTATTTGCTTCTCAGTTTATTCTACAAAATGCAGTCATAATTTAGAAAATTACTGTGGCCAATGGGCAGCTTATGGCTGAAAACAGATGTGCAACATGGTATACATGGCCTAGTAACATGAATACCTTCCATTTAGATTAAATCATAAATATCACACACTGAAATGGGTCTGCAAAATTAACAAAATTTCATTTTTCTCACCATCAGCTGGCCATGTTGCTTTGACAAATTAGATGTAATATTTCTGACTCAAATGCAGGGTCTTCCGACATTATGCCTTAAAGCATGCATGTAGTCTTGCAAAATCAGACTGCCCTATAAGTTCAGGAAATCGCGTTCAGAGAACGGATTACCCTCAACACCCACAAGCTATTTTTCCTCAATTATGTATTTCTTTTTTGAGACTTTGCAGTAAAATACTTTACATACAATTGCCATATTGTTGTCTATGAAATGAAGGAGCACTTTTGGATGTGTTCTTGGGGCAAGTTCCGGGGACCGAGAGCACTGTACTGTGCGTCACTCAGTCAGCCATCAAATAAACACTTCAAAAGTGTCCTAACAAGTTTAAAAATAATACCAAGAAGCTGGTTTTCATAAGGAATGTGGTACACTATGATGTGCTTCTCTGAAAAAAATTTGGGGAAGCTGCGTTGGATCCTTCTTGAAATATTATGGCAACGTAGTCCCCTTGTGCAACACTCAGACGGCATAAAAGATAAATACTTTAAAGTTTCATAAAAGTTAATCAATACAAAGAGGAAGCCGGTTTTAAAGGGGAACCTAGCCCGTCATAAGATGCATCTCTGACAAAAATTTGGGAAAACTGTGGTCAATGTTTTCCGAGATATTGCGGTAATGTTGGCAAGGTTGACCTCACTCAGCCAGCCTTCAAATAAATACATAAAAAGTTTCATACAAACTTTTAAAATAACCAGAGGAAGCTGGTTTTAAATGGAACCTGGGCCATCATAAGATAGGTCTCTGCCAAAAATTTGTTAAAGCTGCTGTCAATATGGTAAGGTTGACAGGGTTGACGCCATACATTAAAAGTTTCATAAAAAGTTTTTAAATACTCAGAGGAAGCTGGTTTTCAATAAGAACCTGGTCCATCATAAGGTCCTTCTGTGACCAAAAATTTGGTACATCTACAGTGAATATTTTTTGGATATCGCAGTGACGTCAACAAGACGGATGGACAGACGGACAGACCACGCAGGGGACGACAATATCCTCCAGCATTTGGTGTGCTGAGGGTAAAAAATGCATAAAAAAACAATCCACTTCATGTCACAGCAGGGGTGCTATGACCAGGGATTACAGGCTACCATATAATATAATGTCATAAATTTATGATACTTTGATCTCAGTGGAAGCCAAAGGAGTCATTTTCATCATACAACTAGGTAAGGTGATTCAACCACATAGAACTTAGCATATTACATACAGCTTGTTTTCCACCACCATGACCTGTTCCAGAGTCATTACGGGATGTATCTATATTGACTGGACCCATGAGCTGCCCACTATCCCACAATGAGGAACTTGACAGGATGGCGCACAACTCCATGTATCAGGCACAGCCAAATGTCTTTCTCTCTTAAAAGTGTCAACTTGAGATGGCAAAACAGCTTAAGAGAAGTTATTCACTTATTTTCAAAACATGCAGGATATTTAGCTTTCATTTGTTTGGAAGAGAATATTATTTTCACGGTAGTATTCCCTGCTGATATGCCCTCATCACGGTGGGGGCACAGTTGGGTTGCCTAGAAGCCTAGGCTAGCAGAGGAGGTCCGCAGCTGACACTTGTTGATATTTATACATCCTGTTTTTATCAGATGTTGGTGTCACCCCTTGCTCTCTGCAGTGAACATTATTTTGTCAATAGAAGTGTGGTAACTTGTTAACAGAGGCTAGTGCTGCCAATCATCCACAGAGAGAGATTAACCCTTTCCCACTCGAATTGACACTTGAGCAACAGCTTTCTTTAGTATGAGTTGGGCACTAAGTGCCCAACCCATGCCAAGGAAAGTTGTTGACCTGGGGCATGTGATCTTGATAGGGCTCATCTACAATTCTCAGTCGAAATAGTTTTTCATTATTGTTGAAATTAGTTGAAAACACTGAAGCAGATGAAAGTTGACCACCACCTGGTTTTGGTCGTTTTAAGGTGGAAAGGGTTAATTTCCCAATTTGGAAGCCAATGTAATGCACACATTACAGAACAATAAGACTGTCAATGAATGAATGCATGTTACTACTGCAGAAATTTGGGGCCAGCTGAAGGCATGTGGACTTTAGGAAGAACCTTAAACTTTTATTTACAAGCCACTACATTCATGCCAGTACCACAGTACCAAAACCAATGAAAATTTAACATATGCCTTGTCCTCAAAGATGGAGGAAAAAGACAAAACAAAACAAAAAAAAAGGATATTCATCAACAGTGATGTATGTATGTATGTATGTATGTATGTATGTATGTATGTATGTATGTATGTATGTACGTACGTACGTACGTAAGTACCACATAAATAAGTTAAAGTTAGATTCAGTGCTCACTTGGCCTTTTTTCCATCTTTTGGCCACAAATCTATGTTTAGACAGCAGGATAATCATTTTTGACATGTACAGTTGGTTAAATGATAGGGTCAGTGTAACTTACAGTGTTTTGGTCCTTTTTGCTCACCAATACTTTCGATGTAAGAGGCAACACTTGCCAGACTCGAACAGTTTGATGTAAGGCAAGATATACACTTTGTACACATGTGGGTAGGGACATATATATAGCTCCATCAGTCTAATCACATCAAAGGAAGTGCTGGTGAGACCAAACAGGGATATTACCGACTAGAATTAGTGATTGGGTAATTCACGGGGCATCTCTATTGAATGAGGCTTTTTTTAGGCAAAAAATAGGTCACAGAAGGAATTTACAGTGCAGGAAACACATGAAAAAGAGGTGAAAGTGTTGTGTTCAGGCTTCTAACCACATATGTGAGGGTTTTAGTGCGGTTCTCTTTCAAAACCGGTTCCACTGTATTAGCCAACATCAGCCTATCGATGGGACCATCCATCTAAATGACCATAGTAAAACATACGTGATTAAGTGATGGCACCATATATATGTCTGGAGACATTGTTTGCTAACCACAAGCAGGTGGTATTTCATAGAATCCATGTGCATATCATTGGTTACCCACAGGTTGACTGGGTAATACAGCAAGCATCTCCCACAAAGGGAACTGGTATTACCCGAGGTGTTAAATACCTTGGGTAATACTTGTTCCCTGCGTGGGAGATGACCACTGTATTACCCAGCCAACCAGTGGGTAACACAATGATCCCATTTTTTTTTTTTAATTTCACTAAAACGCCACTTTTGTTAAAAACTTTTATCCCGTTCGCCTGTTTTCTTTCCCTTCCACCATTTTGCTAGCAGCCATTGTCTGCTATATGCTGCCTACTTTGTAATGGCTTTCCCTGCCACTAGGTGGTGAAGTGCCATATTTCCACACTAATATGAAATCCACAAGGATGACACTAATTGTGCACAGCTTGTAAGAGGATACAGCCAGCATTTCATAGGCATGAGCCAATCAGAGGGCTTAAAATTTTACAAAAACGGGATAAGTGCTAGCATCTGCACTTTTTTGCCATGGTGTCAGCAGATCTCATTTGTTATCAGGAAAAGCCACACTGCATATGTATTAGCCTACCTTGGAAAGTAGCGGCCAAGTGTGTTCTTTCTCCAAACGCCAGGTAAATAACTCATATATATGAAACAACTGCCCTTCATGTGGGAACACAATATACTTCATTGGGCAGTCACTTCCTGACTATTACTTACAAAATCTATGCAGCCAATAGGAATGCTGAATCTAACTTTAAACTTCCCTATGCATGGGGAACATTCCACACCAGTCCCTGATTTCTCCGTATATTTACCTAGATTTAAGACGACAATTGCATGATTAAATTATTCATGAAAAGAGCTTTCTTTCAAGTACCAACATGCCAATAGTCTTCAGTCAGTGGTTCTGGCACTGCCTGGCGAGTCATGCTACAGCTGCCCTTGCGGCAGTTGCAGCAAAACTCACCAGGCAGTGCCAGAACCACTGACCAAGGCCTGTCATCCTAGTATGGAATGAGTTAAATAAAGAACATTCAGTCTTCCTTGGTAAGAGGACCCATTGCCCTTGGACTTGCATGGGTCCAAATAACGCAGTTGGTGTTATGAATTTGCCTCACCTTGTAAATCTATCCACGATAATGACTAGACCTTCTTCCAGAGTACAAACTTCTCGTCTGTACTGATAGCTTTAACAGGTGTGTTGAGAGCATGAATTCAACCAAAATGTTTTGACTGAACGGCATACTGCGCGCAGCTTTGAGAACAGTTTTGAAAGAGGAGTCTAACACATTGCTAATCTCCATGTCACAGTGATCAGCACGTTCGGCTGTTCCCACAAATGCATAGGGTTGTGCTACTACATGGGTTTCAGCACCCTGTATAAGCTTACAATGTACATGTATCTCATGCTGGAAGAGACCTGCCTCATTCACGCTCAGTAAAAATCCAGTTTCAACATTCAAACCCACCTGTACCTGGCCACCATGGCCTTGTAAATGTACATGTAATTGCAAATTATGCAATATAAATATGCACTAAAATACAATACTGCCAGCTAGTCCTCCCCTCCCACCACCCCCCCCCCCCACCCCCATTATGGAAACCATACACCTGACAAGCACCAGCTGCTTTCCTGTCTATTCAATTCATGTAAATGTTTCATCTAGAACACACACTTGACACAATCTGAAGTGAGTCATGACCCCCGCCCCCCCCCCTAAAAAAAAAGTGCAGACATGAAAGTTTGCCAGCTCGTCAGGTTTAACATATACAGTGAAACCTCATTATAACAACACTCAGATATCCGAAATATTCCAACATAATCACACAAATTTTCATGAGAAAAAGTTCATGTTCTTTATTATTTGATTCATTTATCAAAGATATTCAATTATCTCACACTTTTTCAGGGAACACATGGTGTCATTATAACAAGTTTTCGCTATATATATATATAAAACTGTAATGGAAGAGCCAACATATTGTTGGTACAGTAACCCATCTTGAGAAAGCGCTATAATGATCAGGGGCAGTCTTTCAAGACAGGTGTCACTGTAGGACAATCTAAACTGATAGATTTAAGCTGGCTCCCCTGCCATGCTGTGCATCCAGTGGGCTGTTGTGGAGTGATAAGGTTTAACCCATGCTTTTTAATAGGACTTCACCTTCAAACTGTGTCTATAGTTTTCCTTTGTTGAGCGTATGTTATCTTGAAAAGTCTGGCCTACACTTCTCATCCAAACAATTTTCTTTCATATTGACATCATCAGAAATACTTTGGCAGAAAATATTCTGACTGCCAGCCAGTTTTGGCCAGTCTAAGGAGGAAAAGTTCAATAATGAGCAGCAAACATTCTGTCCTTTTATAGAGCATGTCTGTTTATATAAACTCATTTAATCCAGGTAATTCTATGGTGTGCCATCTGTCACTCCTTTCAGAGTGCTACACATTCACATCACAATCTGTCCCTTTTTGTCTGTGTTTTTCACATAAAACATTCCCAGTGGTTCCAACAATTCTTGTCAACTGCTTTACATACAATGACACTTTTACCTGGAAACTCTGAAGCAATCAAACCATTGCTGCGTGATAAGCAGTACTGTATGTATCTTCCTGAGAGGAAACAGTAAAATTTGATTTATCTTTCTATCATACAACCAATGCCTGCCACGAAGGTCTTCAGATGCAACATTACAACTATAGACCTTAGAAATGTTAGCCACTTGGCCAGGTGGAGCACATTCTGATCAAGTTTGTCAGCTAATGATTGATGATTGAAAAAAAAAAAAAGATTTCTCCACACTTTACCAGTACATATCAAAGAACATATCTCTTAATGCAAGTGGATCAGAGAGTCCATTTGATCAAGGGTGTCAGCATATAATTGATAAGTACACAAATTATCTTTTTTTTTTCCATACTGTACAAGCACATCACAATTCTCTGAATGCAAGTGCTGATAAAACAGTTCATTCCGTTCCCAGGCTCAGCCTAAGATGCCTATGATGTGGTGCCACTCGGCGGGAGTGGCATATTAATTAACTGCTGCTGCCTTAGATCTAGTGTGGTTCCATTTCTGGCAAATGCAGTCCTCAGAAAACAAATATAGAAATCCTCCATACAAAAAAACATTACATGTGCTGTATGTGAAAATACACGTCAACGTATTAGGGGTTAAGATCATGTCTAAGCACGAGACGATGAAAAATCAAATTTGAAAAGTAAACCTTTCAGGGAATGGAGGTTTTAATTTCAATGCAAGTCGATGTTAGTATGTGAGATGGGGGGAGGGAGGGGAGACCGGAGTGAGAGAGGTCTGGGTAATAGCTTTGCAAATTTTTTTTGTCAGTGAGAAACACTTAACTTTTGATGGCTTCATTAAGTTGCATATTTCTCCATACATACACATGTACATGTACACATGCACCTCGCCTGTGGCATAAAACACTACATGTAGTCATGTTTTGCAACATCAAAGACCTTGAAACTGACTCCAGAATCTTTCAGTATCCTACAATGACATGAGTTGACACAAATAGTAGGGGAGAGCAGCTGTATCTATTAACTCTTTCAGTGCCAATCACGCCTTAGGTCGATCTACTTACGTCAAACTAGTCTGAATTATCATTCAGATCCCAGATTCGTATTCCTTGTAAAAAGACCTTTCATTCAAGTACCAGCATGTCTATAGTTCCACAGAGAATACCCCAAGTCAACAGCTTTTCTCGGCATACATTGGGCGCAATGCGCCCAATGCATGCCGAGAAAAGCTGTTGACTCAGTAAAAAATTTGGCACTTAAAAGAGTTAAAAAATTGTAATTCTTAAATAGTTGTCCCCCTCTTGTGTGGGTCCCAATGACAAGAGGCCACCCACTCTACGAAGGACACTTCTCCATACATCAAATACGGTATCATCATTTTATTGTGCCCCTCAAAAGGCCACCCCACTTATAAGGCCACATTTCTGGTGCACCTGGAATGACCCCATAAGAGGGGGACCACTCTATTCACAATTTCATTTGTCACTCCAAGAACTACTGATCTTAAATATTTTGCACACATTATGTATGTGCATAATGTGGAACCTTCAAAATTAACATTTACTTTTTTTTTTATATACCTACATTACAGCAGTAAAAATCTTTGCTATCATTTATGTTAAAATTCTGATCCCATATTTTGATAAAGGGAAAATGCATGGGTGAACATATAAAAATTCTTTTTTAATTTCTCTGTTAATAAAATTTATCTTAGATATCAATAAATTTTCTGGGTACAACAGACCAGTGTATTGTTCGTTTAAAACAAGTTCTTAAAGTTTCATTAAAGGACTGCACAAGACATAGTACATGAACACAGGTTGTCCCTGTACCTAAAGGCTGTATGCTAGTGGGCCACAGCAATGTTATGAAAAGGCTAGCATTAAAATTGAAAATAACATTGGTAAAGCCTGGCACCCCAAGTTCATACCACAGCAAAGTAGAGTGCAGATCTAACAATTTTATACTTGAGATATTTTTCTTGCCTGGGTTGCATTACTGTTTCATGTGATTACAGATAAAGTGTCTGCATGATGAGATTGCCGACATGTAAATGTGTTACAATGTTAACAACATCAGAGATTCACCTTCTTTTTTTTTTGGTTTAGCCTGACGAGCATTTTCAACATTACCACCAAAACAATGCATAGCTGACATGGAGCAACACTGCCATATTATATACAGTACTACCTGCTCTAAAGACCTCCACCACTTTATGACCACATCTTTTTACAGACCACCCTTTGAACACCCTTTACTGTATTTTTGTTCAACAGACGTTTACTTAAGATCAGCTGTGGCACAAGATCACTTTTTATCTAGCACTCAGGGTGGTCTTAAACAGCAGGAACCATTGTGCAATAATATATTTTCCCCAAAGCCATTGAGGTATCTCATAGTTGAATATATAAGGCAGAAGTATTTTCAAGCATACACCACTGTGGAAGAAAAATGAAGGCCAATGCCTTAACGCTTCTAAGCTCTGTCTCTTTTAGCCGACTCTCCTAGTTTTACTACTGTGACGCGCCGCTTTTGAGCATGAGCAGTACAGCATGGCAACCGAGCTCAGCGGAACAACAAAGCTATAATGACATATAAAGACTGAGATACAAAAATAAACTTATGTCAAGTAAATTAAAGTACACAACTGTTCTCATAAGTGATTAATTTTTATCGTAACTGCGTCAAAAATAGTGTATTTAAAAGCATGTAACCAGGCAGCCTTGGGTAAATGAGGTCAAGACAATTGTAACCCTGCCTTTGACCTAGTTTGACCACAATGTTGCCCGGTATTTATAACACTTCTGCTCATGCTCAAAGCAGTACATTGTGAAGGCATAGCAAGGTGAATAGGTTATCAAGGAGTCACTGAACAGGACACAACACTTAACTCATTCGCCACACATTTATCCCATGGCAAACCCAACTGACCGCTGAGATTCTAGGAATTTTGATAATACCAAACACCATTTACATTCTATATCCCCAAAGTAAAAATAATAATTCAGTGGGAAGTGAAGCAAATAGTACCAGTAACAAAACGCCACATAAACATTGTTTTGCAATAATTATATTCACAATCACAAATTAAGATGAACCTATGGGTATTCTAGGAAATTTGATAAAATATCAAAATTTCTTTCAATTTGTACTGAAATTCCACTGGCGTCACTTCCCGCAGTTTGCCGACAATTAAACTGCAGTCGCCTCCCACGGTCAAAAAGTTAATCATTTTGCATGCCTCAAACACAGTACTTAAGCTGTACATAGAGACTCATTAAAGTGGTGTAGCCTCCCATCCCCTGATGAAGAGCCACACAGGGCCCGAAACACATCAGGGGGAAGCTTCTCTCCATATATTAATACTTTTCTAGTCAGTGTTGTTGCTTTTTTAATCTTAGATTGTTAGATGCTGTTTGCTCCATTGAACACAACTGATATTAAGCCAGTCCCCTGGACACAAACCCTGCATGTCCCTATAGATCCAGATGGTCATCTACAATAACTTTTTGCAGGCCATTGTTTTGTCCTACTAGTTTCAACATGTTTATGACATGAGAGTAACAAAGTTGAGCCCCACACACCAAATCTGGTTAAGGTATGAACAGGTTGTTCCATTCTGAAGTTATTAGGCCGACTTCCACTGTAGATGGATGTCTATTGTATACATTTTTTTTGTTCATCTTGCTTTTATTTTAGTGGCCATTTTCATGAAACTTGCAATTGCAACAATCATCACAGCAATCTGTAGCAGACATGGATCTCCGCTCGCAACAGGTTAGACCTAAATATACGATTCTATGATGGCATTATGACAATACCCTTCAGCCGAGTATGGCCACGGGGTAAAAACCACAAAACAACCATGTCTGGCAAGAAAACAGTATTACTTATCACTTGATGTCTATTATGTATTTTAAGAGATGAAATCTCCCCACTATACCCACTTTGACAGTTTGTTCGTAATGGGTCTCCAAGGCTGTCAAACAGGCCTTTATTTGATTTTATTCATACATATTTTTTTGTTGTTGTTGTTGTTCTGTGTGGGCATACAGCAGAAATTCCATTTTCTGACCCATCTCAGACCAGTCCACATCAACATTTTCACACAACCATCACTACAAAGTCCATTTTTATTTTCTTTTTGGTGTACATTTGCACTTATTCCCACTTCCCCAGTTGATCGATCCTGATTTTGCAATACTCCTCAAATCATCAAACAGGAAACCATATGGCTGGTCTTTTTAAATAGGGACCACCACATATAAAGTTCTCACAGAGATACAGGCACAAATCAAGTACACACTACCAATGCTACCTTCCATTACTTTGCCACCATCATCACACAGTTCATGATCCCTCCATTTTATAGATTCACTCATTTAAAAACACACATGTACATATGTATGTATATGTATATATATATATATATATATATATATATATATATATATATATATATATATATATATATATATATATATATATATATATGTATATATATATGTATATATATATGTATATGTATATATGTATATGTATATATGTATATGTATATATGTATATGTATATATATATGTATATATATATATATATGTATATATATATGTATATATATATATGTATATATATATATATGTATATATATATATATATATATATATATACATACACACACAGTGGAATCTCCCTATTAAGACCATCTAAGGGACTACGAAAATGTGGGAGTGGTATTAATTGGGGATAGAATTTAAACAAGGATTAAAAAATGGGACAGCAAATTGGTCTTATTATAGAAAGTCTCTCTATGGAGATGGTATTAAATGGAGATTCTACTGTGTGTATGTATGTATATATACATATATATATATATATATATATATATATATATATATATATATATATATACATATATATATATACATATATATGTTTGCTAACATTCTTACACAATTAAACTGAATATTGCATATTCATATTCTTCAAAGCGCTGCTTTCATTCAAGAAAAACATGCTTCGTCCAAAGTCAGTGGTTTTTGCACTGCCTACAATTTACACTGCATATGCAATACCAGGCAATGCAAAATCCACTGCCCCAAGACCTCAACTACCAAAGCATGGAATGAGAAATCAAAAGTTCACTGATGCATCAATCATCCATCCCATGGGACATCAGGAACCATATGCATCCAGAGATCAAAATGAAGAAGTGATCATAACATGAGGTTGCCATTTCCAAAGATGTTCTGTGGGTCGAGATATTCCTTGACAGCTCTCAACATGCCTACACCTTGCTCTGATATTGTCCTTTCTAGCCACCTCTTGCGAATCTTGCCAACTGAAAAACAAAAACAAAAACCAACACACTTTGGTAATACCAGTATAATAAGCCATGTCCCAAGAATCAAACATTGAGCTTTTGTGATGCACATGTAAGCATGACGTCACAATGAACGTTTATATCATTTTGAAAAATGCCTTTGTAACTAGTTGGAACCCCTTTTCCCTGTTTTAAAATATTCTTACTCTTATAAGCGGAATACAGCATATGCACATGATCAATATATTGTGCTACTAACATTTAACGAAATTTTCTAACTTGCCTTAAAATATGTTAAAATACTGAGAATGTACGACAATTTTCAGTATTATGATAGATAAGATATCATGTTCAAATACCAAGCATGTACAACAACTTTCAGTATAGGTGAAATATATGTTCAAATAACAAGACAATTTTAGTATTGTGATAGATAAGTGATCTCTCTAGTCTGTAACTGAAATTTGAAGTGCACATATGTACATGATAATCAGGGCTTACCTCCGTGATGATGTGATATACTGCCACCATTAGCAAGAATTTCATCTCGTGCACAACTCTACAACACAAACAGCAGCAGTGGCTGACCAGCTGAATTTTCCATACAACTTGGAACACAGAACATATACTGAGCTTACATTCATGCTACCATCAATTACAATCATTCTGTTTACTACACAAAAAGTCCAAATTAATGCTCCACTACATTCCTACACAATCTGTTGTGCCAGTTTGAGCAGCTTTTGTCTCATTGAAAATATACCTCCACAACTTTGAGAGAGCTGAATACTTGTAATGAATGAAAGCCATAAAATTACACATCAAACTACACCATGTTATGTGATGGAAATTTAGAAGCTAGCACCTTTGAAATGAAACCATTACATTTGACATACACATATACATGATATATGCAATCTACCCCCAGAAATAGCTTCAACCCAGGTTGTTGGTACAGTCTACAACACAAGGTGTCACTGGCAGCATGACTTTATTCCAGTGCACTCAAGGCGGGACATGGTATACCAGCCAGCAATCTTGTGCCACTGTTATTGAATGCAATAGTCTTCATTGATTGGGATGTTGGCCTTTTTTTAGCCACATAAGAATGACATTTTTACACTGAATATATCTGTTTAGATAAGCGTGAGAACTGCCCATGGATGCCATGAAATACTTTCTACAGTTTTGTGCACAACAAGCATGGTGCCCTTGTCCCACCATGTTCCACTTCCACAGGATCATACTTAACCAATTTCAAGTGACACCTTGTGATGGCTATAATGCCAACAATTACGTACATTGAACATATTCAAACTATTTTTCTCACTTAACCATTATTAACAACTTGCATGTAAATGAGCTCTATGCTTAGACCTTATTAAAACCATTTGTTCACCTAATCACTGATAACAACCTACATGTGAATGGGTCCTATCAAAAAACTATAATTTGTTACCACTTCTTGCACAGAATAACACGTCAATAGCTTTCCTTGGTTGAGCACATTCCATCCAGCTCACACTACGGAAAGCTATTGACCTGCAGTATACCATCATGATAGGTCTTATTTACAATTCTCAGCAAATGAACTATTTTTGATTTACATAAAACTCAAATAAAAGCATTAAAACAGATGACAAGTCAGATGTGGATGTTTTAGGACAATCTGAGTGATAAAGGGTTAATTTAAACTCCTATTATAGATCTTACTTGGTAATTTTTCTAGATAATCTTACCTCAATTTCATCATACATCTGTACTGGATTGGCTACCCCTCTATAGTTGAAGCCAAAGTAGAAATATACACAGGCTCCTGCGTCATAGGTCTGCGTCACCCTGGTAGACAAGAATACATTATACACTCATTAACGCCATCATAACATGATTTAAGGTCATGTGGTTAAAACATATTTTGTTTCAAATGCAACTAGGGAGACCTATATTAGCCCTTCTCACAAACAAAAAAAAAAAAAAAGTCACCAAAATGTAAATAAACATGCGTCACAGGAGAGTATAGCAAGGAAGACGCACATAAAGAATCAAGAATAACCATGTAAGCACTCCACCTGATGGCCAAGACAGACAGTAAGGATACATATGTCAATGCTCATGTGAATTATCAGAACTTAAGATTAAATTTCCTTATACACACCTTTCACTCAAGTACTATCATACTCAAATTTTATTTGGCAGAAGAAAAAAAAAAAGAGAGAAACGAGAAAACTGTGACAGTACTGTGCTCAGCTGACCTTTGATACTGAGACTGAAGTGGTCCTGTGACCTTCAGAATAATATCAAGGTCACCTCTGTTTAAAACCATCATCACTACATCAATGGTAACATCAATCTTCACTCAAACAGTTCAAGATTCATCACTCTTTTAAAGAAAAGTGACAAAATCCACTGTTACCAAGATACAAGATCACCTGAGCACTAAAATACCAACACTCCCAAAATATCCCTGCAGTGCTGACTATTGATACGGAAGCTTAAAACAAAACGAAGAATTCAAAGAACTTCTTCAAGCCTGAAGGAAAAGTCCCACTTTAATAATGTACAGTATTGCTCCTCTTATGAGGCCACTCCAAATACACCAGAATTGTGACTTGATAAGAAGGCCAGTTCTCTGTAATAATAGTAGTTCTACTTCAGTCACAATTGGCACTACAAAAGTTAACAGAGGAGAATATAATGAATATGTGGCCCCTGTGGAGGGGTATCCTGTCTTCACAGATGCCCTATAGGGGGAGCCACTGTACAGGTAAGGACTGCCTACCTGCATGTAACATACGGAGGGAACTGAACACCTCTCTCTGTGCATTCTCGCTTCACCCGGTCCTTCACATTGCGACATAGGTCTAGTACTCTGTAATTAATCAAACAAAGGAGCAGAGCAATTTTTAATTAAACACAAATCTTATTTAAACAGTTCTTATATGAATGTATCCTGACACAGTCACAACAGCAAAACAGGTTTAGTTTCTGAAGAAAATTAAGCAGTTGCCATTTCCAAGTTAGAATGTACCATTGTTCCATAAGATTCCTATGTTTATGTAATTTGCCAACAAACTAAAAAGTATAATTAAGTGCATAACATTACTGGGTGTCAACATACTTTAGTTCAAAACTGACATGAGCAGGAGGCAGGGCCTCTATTAACACCTCTTGCATCTAATGGATATTTAATGCTGAAAGTGACTTCCACACCATATAGTGCTAGGTTTCCTTTCAAGCAAAATAATCCCCAATGCATTCCTACCTAAATACATGTACATGCCAACACATTCTCACCTGTCCCAGGGTACAGACGTCTCAAATGACTCGGCTACCACATAGTACTCAAACCCAAGATCCTGAAATAAAACAGTCCCAGCTGAATGTTTATTGACTTCATTCACAGTCTTTTGCAAACATCTAAAATCTTACTTCCTGTGGTAGTCTTTAACTCATTCACTGCCACATTTTGGACGGAGGCAACAGCTTTCCTCAGCTCACTTTGTGCACAAAGTGTACCAAGGAAAGCTGTTGACCTGGACTATAAAATTTCATCTAATTGTATGCATGCTGCTACTTGAATGGAATGTCTGTTTACACGGAACATGAATCTATAATTACAATTCAGGGAAGTTCATGGTTAAGCAGTTTGACTTCAGTTGCAAATGGCACCGAAAGAATTCATTTAACCTTCTGCTAACCATTTTTTTTTATGCCAAGCACATGCATACAAAGGAGAAATACCAACACAGAAATAGTTCCATATATAGTAATCAATAAATTTACGTGTACAACATCATAACTGTGAGCGCATTAACCCTTTCCTGCACAAAATGTTCAAAAGTGTCCAGATGTACATTGCTGCCTGCTTTAAGGTGATTACTTAAATTTCAGGTTAATAGACCCCATTTTTGCTGACAATTGTTGCTAAGACCTATCACGACGGCACAACCCAGGTCAACAACTTTCATCAGCGTGGGTTTGGTGCATTTAGTCTTACTCTGACCACTCAGGGATTAAATAGGCATTTTATTATGTTAACCCTTAAAGTGCTAATCACTGTTATAGTTGCTTTCTCATTACTGTTAAACATACAATGGTTAAAAGAGTCAAATTCCTCATGACGATACCTGTCATTCAAATACCAGCAAGCCTTGTCTGAACCAAAAAGTAATCTTAGTCAACAGCTTTCCTTGGGACACTTTGCACGCAAAATGTACCGAGGAAAGCTGTTGACTCTATCTTAAATCAGCACTTTAAGGGTTAAAATGATACTCCAGACTTACCCTTAAGTATGCTATAACAAATGTCAACATGTACCCTCGTAGTCCATTCTCCTCACCACCAGCAATGCCACTGCAAACAATATAGAAATGGATCTTTAGTCATCAAATTTGGGAAGCAAACTTTCTTGCTCAGTCTTGTGCTTACATTTTGCTGTCTAAGCTTGCATCCCCAGGCTATATTCCACCTATTTAACACATAAAGTGTTCAAATTAAGCAAAAAAAATGCGAAGATACTTTAAATCGGAATAAATTTTGGTATCATGTACATCTGAATATATATATTATCTCTGTCAAGATTAAGCACATATATTGATGTTACAATTTACATAATCGGGTAATTGGCCTACTGTATGTATGAATGATAAAACTTTACTCATTTATCTATCCACCCACCCATCCATCCATCAATCCATCCATTTATTGAATTAATTAATTAAATTTTATTTGTTATTTTGGGGTGACAAAAATACTAATGATGAGTTGACCACATTACATGTCTTTCCAGTTTCTCCCTAATGATTATACAAGCATAAGCACAGAAAGATTGATGTACATGTACATGTATAATTAACTGGGGCTACATTCATATTATATTTTTCTTGTACATACATGTAAGCATGGATATATTGCAGGAAACAGGTGTGTACAGTAACTCAAGTTGTTTACTCATGCCCTGGGTCCCCATGTGTACAAGTAAATATTTTATCAACCCCCCCAAAAGCCCTTTGATAATATTCCACATGAATTTTAACATGCATCTTTGACTTCTTTTTGATTTCCAAAATCAACAAATCTACTTTGTGCAGCTTTGATAAGACATATTTGTGAAGGACATATTTGTAGCCTTTCGGGTGATTAATCACCGAACTTTCACAGTTAAAATCTGGCATATGTTTTGCAGGATTTTTCCCCCTTTAAAGACCTCTTTTTTTTTGGGGGGGGGGGGGGGGGGGGGGATTCCCTTCTGGTCAACCTATTCAATTTCCACAAAAGTACAGCATTGTTCCATTTTATTGGATATTTTTAACACAGTAGATTGTGCATTTCAAGGCTTGCACAATAGTGTGCCACCTGGTGATACCTACAATAATTAAAAGAGACAAAGTAAATTGTACTGATCATGACTTTGAACAATTAATTCACACACATTTTGAGCTTCATGTTCACATGTCTGAATGGATTTAGTGAAGTTCTGCTCAGAGAACATATAAGCAGGATTACTGTACAAGTAACACGAAATTTTAAAGCTCTGGTGAAGCTTTCAAAAAATTGGTACTTGCCCTAGTACCACCCAGCCCATTCTGATGTTTTACTACTGTACTTTTTGGTAAAATTTTGCTCCCCATAAACTTTGTGTATGAAAAATTTCTGTCCTATTGCCAAATTTATACTTGGCAAGGTATTTTTCTCGATCTGCATAGTTTTTTTTTCAATGAGAAACAACTGCACAGTGATCCAAAGGATCTATGTCCTCCGCCACAATATTTTGGTTCTGGAGATATGCTCCCACAAGGACCCACAGGCACACAGACGGCAAAAAGTTGTACACGCTTTAAATGGTGCCACTACACACAGGGATAGGTGCCACTACGCAGAGGGGCACCATTTGTTTCCAGGACCATAGTTCGGGTGCCGCGACACATAGGGCAGGTGCCACTACAAGCAAGCATTCAAAGCATGAGAATACAGAAAAAAGCTATACCATGTATACAGCATGTCTGGATGCACAAAAATTGATATATTCTTGGGCCCTGTAACCTTGAAAATAGATCAAGGTCAAAGACAATACATGGCGTACATGGCGCACATGCCCTTGGTATGATGCATCTCTGGTATAAATTTCATTATTCTATCTCTAAGGGTTCTAGAGATATGCTGCAAGACACACGGAAAAGGACATGTTCTTGGGCCCTGTGACCTTGAAAATGGGTCAAGATCAAAAACATTACACAGAGCACATGCCTGTGGTATGATGCATTTCTGGTATAGCTTTCATTATTCTATCTCTTAGGGTTGTAGAGATATGCTCCCGGAAGGACAGACAGAGAGACCACCCCCTACCCTCATTAACTCTATGTCCCCCTATGCCACCTTTGGTGGCGGGGGACAAAAATGTATTATTTGAAGTACAGGCAGTGCCAAGTATGGTCTGGGATATGTTGGTTGTTTATTGAGGTACCCCTTTAATTTTTACTTGTCCCCCATTAAATTTAACTTATCTTGGACAATCAGGCTTACCGTAATGTTAAGCCCTCAAAGCATGCCCTAGAAATATGATATCTTTGATTTTTTCCAACCAGAACTTACCCAAATTTGGAGGCAATCTCATAAACCCTTTTCTCCTGTGCAGCTACTTCCTGTAATGTAATCAATAATATGTACTCACAGAGAGTCATTAATATCAAATGTACACAAACTCTATGCATGTATTCATGAAGGAGTTGCAAACAGTGCTGCCACCCAGTGATAATTAGTTATATTTGTGTGCCTACACAGACATTCTGTATTTTGCTGGGTTTCCTATTTCTTTCTTCTTCTTTACCAGCACTTTTGTCCGACAATTTTCTCAGACACTATTACACTTACAACCTCCAAACTTGGTATGATTTTAATATAGACCCATGCATGAACTCGGGCCTTGTTACAGAGATGGTTGAGTTTATTTAAAATTATGCAAACTAGGGCCATCTGAAATTTAAATCTTGAATATCTTCAAAACTAGGGCTGGAGCAATGCCATTCCAAGTTCAATTTACAGGTTTATGCTGTGGGCGCATTCAATGTACCACAAACAAAAATTGTAGAATTTTAATTTATGCTAAATAGAGGCACTCCAAAAGTTTAAATGCTAAATGCTTTCCAAACTATTGCACGTAGGGATGCCATTCAAACTTCAGTGCATAAGTTTGTGCTTTAGGGGCTTCTAATGAGCCACAAACAAAAGCTGTAGAATATTAGTTATATGCTAATTAGGGGTACTTCAAAAGTATATATGTTGAATATCGTCAAATCTATTATAGGTACAGGCACCATTCAAACTTCTATCTATTGGTTTATGCTGTAGGCGCATCCAATGAACCACAAACAAAAGTTGTAGAATTGTAATTTATGCTAATTGGGGCCACTTGAAAAGTTTAAATGTTGCACATCCTCAAAGGTATTATTGGTAGCAGAACCATTCCCAATTTAATTGACAGATTACTAAAGGTGCATCAAATAAACCACAAACAGAAGCTGAATCATTTAAATTTGAGCAAATATTGGAGGCACACAGATTCGCTTAGTAGCAAGTCTTCTTTTCTAGTTTAAACTTTGTATCCTTATTTTGCCACTTCTAGTTGTTTCAATGAGCAATGAATATTTCAAATCTGCTCTTCAATAAATGTCAGCAAAAAGAAATTTTGCAAGATAACCCAATTAATATGCTTGTTTCTGAGATAGCACTGAAATTATCAAAATTCATAATTACATTGTCATATTTAGGGTACAGTCATGCCAATGCAATCATCTGTTGTCTTCATTAACACATACTTTGCTGAACATATACTTTATACACGTACATGTATGTATATTCCACAAATATCTATCTACAAGAGACTCTCACCTCTTTTGTGCCTTCAAACAGAAGTGTTGCCACTCCGATCTTATGCAGATCAAAACCCTTGATACGTGTGATGTACAACTTCTTAAACCCTTCCACAAATGATGCAAAAGTTGACTTAACTTCTGGCTTCAGTGCATGTCCTGAAAATGATACACAATGAAAACTTGTTATAATGACACCATCTATTCCCTTAAAAATGTGTCAGGTAACTGAATATGTCAGATAATGAATCAAACAACCAAGAGGGATTTATATAGGGCTCCGCCCTGTTTCCCAATTGTGTTGTAATAAAACATGTTTAAACCAAACAACAAAGAAAATGAGCTTTTGCCACTAAAAACTTGTGTCGCTATAATGAATGTCCGATATCTGACTGTCATTATAATGAGGTTTCACTATAACAGACTGTCATTATAATAAGGTGTAACTATAACAGACTGTCATTATAATGAGGTTTCACTATCACAGATTGTCATTATAATGAGGTTTCACTATAACAGATTGTGCTTTTCTATGTAATCAAATGATTACTCTCTTATGATAGTCTCTAATATACAAGTACAATGGTCCCCCTCTAATAAGGCCCCACTCAAGAGAGGCCACTCTCTCTACTAAGGCCACTCCTCCATGTGACCAAAGAGGCATTTCCACTGTATTGTCCCTCTCAAGAAAGGCCACCCCTCCAAGGTGGCCACTTTTATTGCATTTGGGGTGGCCTTATTAGTGGGGGACCACTGTTCCTGAAAGTGATGGATTATGGATGATACACCTACATA
The DNA here is from genome assembly GCA_964020975.1 of Hermodice carunculata. Taxonomy (NCBI): domain Eukaryota; kingdom Metazoa; phylum Annelida; class Polychaeta; order Eunicida; family Amphinomidae; genus Hermodice; species Hermodice carunculata. The sequence continues at coordinate 63,298,201 of OZ026627.1, read as the reverse complement.
TCTATTTTCATCAAGAGAAGAAAACCTAAAATGTTGCCATTAAAACTGCGCTTCACTCAAGTGTACCACGTTAATTTGAAGGGTTCACTGCGAGGAGGGTTTACACAGTCAAACATGATGTAATACTCACCGAACTGGAACTGTTCATTGTCCATCAGACGTATGGATGCTGGAGCACACCTCTGTAACACAACAGCAATGAAGAATTCTGGTTTTGTGCACTCTCAGGACAGATTAATAAAAGAACTGATATATTCGTCATACTTTCAAAGTAACAAAAGAGTTGACATAAAATGTTCTTCACTATGTCTATGCAATAGGCTTAGAGCACACATGGCAGAGGTACGCATATAACAGACTGAATTCTTTAACTGACGGAATTTCATTCCAATAGATTTCTTTTGCAATTCTGCTTTACATGAATAACTGACAAAGACAGGTAAAGAAGATAACAAGGCAGGGAGGCAAGCAAGATGTCCAGTCACATATGCATTTTTGGTATTTTTGTTTCCCATCATCATTTGGCCCAACATTTTTCACCAACAATTCTAAATTTTTTACGTCAAGTAAAACCGTATGTTTTGCAAAATTGATTTTTGGTTAAAAAAAGGACCCCTTTTTCATGTTTTAGGGGATTGAGAAAACAAAATACAAAATCCTGGTGCCTAAACAACATTCTCTAAAAAAAAATTTTTTAAATTATGAGAAACAGGAAATTCATTTTATAGTAATTTATAAGAAGAGTGTCACAAAACACTTGCACTAACTATGAACCCCTCAACCCATCCATACCATACACAGGGACCTTACTCTCATCAACAGCCAATATCCAGTCATGATTTTACAGAAATGCAAATGGATCAATAATATTCAAACTGAAAGGCTGCTCAATGAATTTGAATTACATGACTGGCATCAACTCTCTCACGAAAGCCGTGTGGCATCATATATTATCCCATGTATGTGTAGTCCAGAGTAGCTGTGGACGTGGCGATCTACACCGTGTAGTATTTTTTACCGTTCCACACTCTCGAGACCGTTCTACACTCTCGAGACCGTTCCACACGCTACTGCCACGCCCCCCTATGCCCGCGCACATAGGATGTTGATTTCTGTCGTCTGCTATGAAAAGTACCGAGTACACCTGGCATGTTTCAGATTTGTTTCTATGATACAAAAGATTAGATGGATGAGTGGATGAATGATAATATACATGGGATAAAAATAAAACCATTCTCGTGTTGAGTACCATGGCCGACCGTTCTAAATGGCACTCGCGCAGCGGCGGACAGCCAGGATACACTCGGTGATCCGCCTGCGGCGGACTTCACCTCGTGTATCCTGGCTGTCCGCCCCTACGCTCGTGCCATGTAGAACGGTCGGCCAGGCATTCACACTCGCATAGTTTTATTATTGTCCCCACAGAGACACAAAACATGTACTATGATTCCAAACCTACCTATGTCAGTATCACCAAGATTTGCCTGGCACCTGGTCCCCGCGACCAAGCTTTTATCTTACAAACAGCAATGAAACTCAATTCCATCTTTGTGCTATTTCACTAATTTCATTCTGTCAAATTGAAAATGTATCATGAAACTTGAATTACAAAAATATTATACACCTTCTAAAAGTATTTTCGGTTCCCAAGAAATTTATGCAAATATGATTTTTTCTTTTTGTTTTTTTTTTTTTTTTGTTTTTTGTTTTTTTTTTCATGGTCCCTAAGCTGTTTCTCATTCTAACCCACAGCTTTTCCAGATTGCCCTTTGATTTCTCCGTTTTTTTCCCCACGATCCCTAGCCATACTCACCTGTGCGGCAACCTCCCGCAAACAAGAAACACCATCCTCAAAGGTTGGGAATACAATTGAGCCATACTTCTTGCATGGGGGCACTGGTCTGATTTTGAGGGTCACCTCGGTTACAATGCCAAGTGTACCTGTGGGAGAGGAACACAGGAGCTCATCATATACATTCACAAATTACCACCAGAGGTCTCTGCTGTGACAACAGAGTGATGGTGCACGGTGGATGGCACCAGCCACTGATGATAATAATTCTTATGATTCCATGATTTAATGAAAATCAAAAACAAGAACAAAAAAAAAGGCACAAAACCAACACAATCAAATATTAAAAGCAAGTATTAGCCTCTAAATTCTGTCTGAATATATTCAAAATGAGAACACAAGATGGAACATAACATGGAAGCAATAATGCTGATATCTGATGCATTCTTGATGCAAAATTTTGAGTTTGTATTATATTAGCTCATGTATTGGGAATCTCATGGAACTTTGTGATCAATCCAAGATCAAATGGAACTCTTTGAGTTCAAGCCAAGATCCTTCCTGGACATAATCAAACAGCATTGGTAATCTTTTCAGAAGCTTATTTTCAGGCTAATTCATAAAGTTTGTAAAATTACGTGTTCATCTGGAAGTTACTTTTAGTAGCATGCTCTTTAACATGCTTTCAAGTCAGTCAAATGATACCACTGCCATTTTTTTGACAGTTGATTTTGGCATGGACCTCCATCACTCAAAAAATATAGTGACAATATGTTGCCCCCTGTACCACTAGTTTGTACTTATTGGGAATGGTAATCATATATTTATGCTGGAAAGAAAAAGTAGAGATCATCTTATTTGTTTTGTGTGCATCAGGACTTTGGTTTAAACGTATTTTCATTGCATTTAGGTCAATCTTTTTGCAACATAGTGAGGTGAATTCAGACATGACAAGCCCCATTTCAACCCACTGTGGGAACTGAGGACTTCCCTGTGGAAAGTATGACTTCACAAGACAGAGGTTCCATTGATATCCATCTGTTTGAGGCAAAAAGATCAGCCAAAATTTGTCATGTCACTGGACCACTATGAAGTGGACAAGTAACGATAGTGAGAATACTGACTTGTACTTGTATCTTTTTGTCCAGAACCACTTCCAGGTAGTCATTACCCTATTCTGCAGTCCGAACTTTTCAATCTCCATAAGCTAACCTGTCACAATCTAACTAATACACATGGCAGTAGTATTGTCCATATTGCACCCATTCTTTTGTAGAATTTTGACATAGGCTGTATTAGCCCAACTGAATTAAAGGGTCTTCAGTGGGTAACTACTCAGGACATGTTTCAGAGCCTGTACCCATTGCATTATTTACTTGTGATAAATGAGAACCCAACTTATTAGTATCATTTCGATGTACTATAGGGCGATCCAGATGAAATAAATATTTTTAAATAAATAAAATGTTCAATCAAATAAAACAAAATTACACTGGTCTGCAGCATGGGCCAGGTCCTTCAGCCCATCTAGGATTTGACAGCATACCACATAGAGTTGCAATTTTGTGATGTTTTTGCACACAAGAGCCAACAAAAGCGAGCAAATATTCTAGAGCAAACTAAATATTCTTCTTTAATATATGATTACACTCCTTTTTATTGTACTTATTTGTTTACTCAAAAGCTGTATTCAAATATATGACAAGCAGGCTAACATTACACATTGTGCCTTCCAATGTTTAGTGCAGGCAACAACATACATGTAAATTTATGTGGAATTTTTTAATGGAAATTCTCCTTTGAAGGTAATATCATAAAGAAAAAGGTAGTGAGAAGCTGAATAATCTTTGTCAAATTGCCTTGATTTAGAATACTGGCTTCTATAAATTGTTTTAACTTTGCTGTAGACCTATTCTTGTTTTCGCTTATTTCGCTGATGGCACAAAACCGTGAAAACATGGAGCGAAATAGTATTTCAGCACTGTTTGAAAAGAAATTATGTCCAAAATAGTGAAATTCAAAGAACAGTCAAACGTCAAAAATACAACAACCATGAAACTTGAAATAGGCAAAATTAAAGCAAAAACAGTATTTCTTTGACTGTATTACCTCAAAACAAAACAGGTATGAAAAAGTCTGTTTTAAAAACTTGGACAAGGTGGTACCTTGTGGATAACTTACCCTCAGACCCCATGATAAAGTGGTGGAGATCAGGCCCACACGACATGCGTGGAACCTGACAATTCTTTTCCAGCACTCCACGTGCAGTCACAGTCTTGACATGTACTATCTGCATATGAGGAAAATAAAATGTTAATACATTTTGGCTCACAATTTCCGTCAAATTATTGATGGCGCCACCAGTATCATTAGCAACTTAAGACTTTGAGCTCCCAGATCACCCACAACCCCACCACTATCCGTGGAGATCCACCACCAATTAAAGATGCTAGAGTGCTCATAAGATTTTCACATTTTGACCCCTGTATTGCATAAATTTGTAGGTGGCGCCACCAATATCGAAAGGGACCTAGATTTTCATACATCCTATAAGTCCTGAAAGCTATATTGGGCTAGCTTGAAAATTTTGGACGGTATTGCACTATCGAGCAAAAGTTTACTGACGGAAGGACAGACATGAGCGGTTGCATAAGCTCTGTGATGCCAAAAGGTGAGAGAGAAAGGGAGTTGGTTAGGTATCATGGAAGTCAGTTTCAGAGTCCAAGGAAGAATCAAGGAAGAAAATGTTATTTTTTTGTAATAATGCATATTATATTAAGTAAATATTAAAATTACTTTTTAAGTAATTTAAATCTTAATTTGTCCCTTTCATGACAAATATTTGGAAGAAAATAAACTGAATTAAAAACTGCCTGGCCTCACCAATTTTGTCCCAAAGGATGGCCTTCAAACCAGCTTTCACTATTGTGGAAATAAACACAGGTTTGACCACAGAAAAAATCCTCTAAAAACAAACTGCCTCACAGGCGCAAACATGAGACTTTTCACACGGAATTATGCATATCTTGGGGGAGGGGCTCTCTGCAGAAAGTATGTGGGAGCTAAACATTCTGTGATATACATGTACATACAGATGTTATTACTCACAATGTCCTCTATGTTGCCATACACATTTTTCTTCATGCCCGACGCCCGTGTTGCCACCCAGCCTCCTAGAGAGCTGAACTCCATGGAATCTGGCTCATGTCCTGTACAGTAGCCCTTTTCCCCTAACTATAACAGTGCCAGATAAAATGCCAATTAATTCCTTCAGTGTCTAATCAAATAAAGTTGAACTACATAGAGAGAACTATTCTGAATATTACTAAGGCTATAAGATTCATGTTTCTCGTAAAAAGACCTTTCATCCAAGTGCCAGCATGCTTGCAATTACATACAACACAATAATCCAGGTCAACAGCTGCCATCGGCACACTTTGGGCACAATGCACCCAAAGCATGCTGAGGAAAGCTGTTGACTCAGTGCAAAATGTGGCAGTGAAGAGGGTTAAATGACATGATCACTTGACAGACAACAGAAGCTATGTAATCAGGCATGTCAGTGGCCAGCTGGAAAAATATCGGAAAATCTATTTAAAATACATCCAAATCCACGAAAAATAGACGTTGAAAATAGATGAACTGATGGGAAATATGAAGGAAATACATAAATCAATTAGCTGGAATCAGGTTTAAAATAATGGAAATCTGCCAGGTATCAGAAATCTTGTATGCCTGATAATATTATCGACATATGTGTAATTTGCAGACAGAGAGTGAAGGTACTAACTATTTATGTTGTAAACATTTTATCACACATGTAAGAAACTTTCTTCACTTGTAGCCAATTTTCCTTTTTTCAAAGACCATTTATGTGTACATCAACTCTTGCACAATTTTCTCTTTTGTTTAACATGTGCAAGTCACGGACGTTGAGCTGCAAACAAGGAAGTAAAGCTACAAAGGCACAGTGCCACCCACATGTTTCCAATACTGACGGGCATCTATATCCTTTATTTGGCTTTTATCTCAAAAGGACTTATGATAAAGGTGATATTCAAGTAGTTCCTGCATTCTGGCAATTCCTGCTACAGCTACAGTCATTGCAGTTAGAGCAAAACTAGCTTTTCAATGTACAGGCCACTCATTTTCGGATAGGCATGTTGGTGCTTGAACGAAATGTATTACGATACAGTTTCCAATACAGTGGTACCTGTCTTGAGAGACCCCTCAAATGAGACACCGCATATCCTTTTAAGACCACTCTCTCAGAACACTGTGCTATCTTTTCAATGTTATTATATCTCTAATGAAAGACCACCTGTTTTGAGAGACCATATTTTGACCTGCCCTAGGAGCAGTCTCTCAAGACAGGGACCACTGCACTCCACAATGCCAGGCACTTGACTGTCAAGTGCTGTCACCTAGTGAGCATGAACCAAGACACTCAAATACATGGACATGTATCTGCCAACAATCCTGAAAAGTTTGTGACCTACTTTTGCAATACAACACATTCTATAGTCCTAACATGTTTGAGTGTTAGTCAATGTTTCAGTTAAATGGATCAACTCACAGAAAGGGATAAAACTATGCAGCTGGTATAAAAAACAAAAAAAAAAAAAAAAACATTTAGCAAAAATTTCTACAACTATGCATCAGCACAGTCTCACCCTCCTCTCCAGATCCTGGCCAATGATACCACTCTCACAACACGCTGTCAGGTTCTTCTCGTCAATCCACAGTATTTTTGCCTGCAACACGTATACATGTATGTACTCACTGCTGAATTGCTACTTTTGATTTCCAATCTTGCAATACTATGAACTAAATGGGGTTGAGCGATGGTAAGACTCTGCTTTGGAATGGGTTCCTGGAGTATTATAAGGTTGTTCTCCCACCAATATACATAGAAAAGACACTCATGTTGTTAATCTGCATTACAGTGGTACCTGTTGTAAGTGGCCACCCTTTCTGCCACAAAAAGGTGGCAAAAAACAGAAAAAAAAAACCCAGCTGAGATCTATCACTGCCAGGAATTTTACAAAGAAGAAACTGATGCTTGTAGCCAGAAAAATGTGGTCAAAAAGGGCAGGTGACATGTCACCATGCACACAACTATGGACCCATGGATGCATATAGCAGGTCTATGGCTGCATATAACAGGCTTATGGCTGCATATAGCAGGTCTCATTGTATTTTGCTCTAGTTTATTTTTGTGTACTTGGCCATAGTGCAAAACCATGAACACAAAAATAAATGTAACAATCACTGCACATTTTATAACTCAAAATGAAGACAGAAACCTTGCTACCAGCTTATCAGTTTCTCTAATCAATGACTAAATAAAATAAAAACACAATCAGCCATCAGTATCTTTGGTCAGAGAATACATGCTCCATACCCTGTACCGTATTCATCTTAATAAGCACACACTCCTATATAAGCGTGCATCGCCCATTTTTTCAGAAGAAGGAACATCCCAAATACCCCACTTTTCAAATGAGTGGCAGAATTTTTATTATCGTTATTACACTTAGGATCTACATCTTTTTGGCTTTTGTGGATATCATTTTTTTATAGGGCACGGTGCACTTATGAAGATGAATATGGTACATATAAGCTACGAGGCCTTGGCCAGCTCTTGTAACCACTAAATCATCATTAATTTTACTTTCCAGAGCACGAGGTTTCCCAAAATTCGTTGGATAGATAAATTCCTAAATGGGCACCAGTAGAAACACATGTATTACCAACTCAGGAAGACACAAACTTGAAAACAATTATAACAACATTCTACCTTCTGTCACATAAAACTTCCAATGAATGAAAATTTTTATTGTGTAATTTAATCATTATGCCATGTGATTACAAGATATAAATGTTGCTTATGGTAAAAATCTGGAGGATTTTTGGAGCACTTTGGATTAAAGCTTATATAATAGTATACCTGGCTGGAGACCTTTCAAAGTGGTAAGCAATTCCCCAGTTTGTTCCTCACTGAATTTTATGATGGTACAGTAGGCAGGTAGTATTTGCATGACAGGAGCTTATTTACAGATTACTTCTGGCTTTAGCACTGTCCTGCAAATGCTGGCCTAGCCCTTGACACAAGATCAGGGTTTCTGCCAGAGTGAAATTTTAGGGTACTCAAATTTTCATATTGTCAAGTAAAAATTCTAACAATGAAGCCTTTATGGGGTATTTCAGGGTAATATATGCTAAAATTGTTCTTTTCTGCTTAAATTTTTGGGTAAGTAAAAGTACCCTTGAGATTTTTTGGGGTATGCTATTTTACCCTCTGCCGGAAACCCTGAAGATGAACACCATGGTAAGGCTAAATCAAAAAGCAAATAACTGAGTTTCTCAGGTACCACCCACATGAGTTTTACAGCCTTAATTCCACCCTTATTACTTCTTCAGATGAGAAAAAAAAAAAAAAAAGCTGACGTGTTTGCATAATTTTTGCCTGTTTCTGTGTGATTTAAGCCTTTAATACTCTGGTCTGCTTCTGATAAGAACCAGTAAACATGTCAAATAAACAACCACCTATCCAACAATTTTGTTCAAAATGTACCTGAGAAACACATTATTTAATCTTCACAGCCTGTTCAAACTCACCATCTGGGTTGTGTCCAGGGAGATTATCATACGTTGTTCATCTTTTGGACATTCTAATGCGCTTGAGACGCTGGTGCCACCTAGCGGAAAAAGAGGGTACCAACATGAATTCCATAAAATGGTGAGCTTCACCAAATTCCTTCCAAAAACACATAAAATCTGGCAATGACACAAAAAAGCTGAACACATGGCTACTCACCTCCAAAAGGAATGAGCACAACATTATGCCTCTTTGCAAAATCTACAATTCTTACGACTTCATTATGAGAAGCTGCAAATAAAAAGAAAGCATATATGTATCAGAAACATAATGTCATGTATGATTAGTACTATGGGCCTAACATTGACATGCATCTATCAGCATACTCCTTTTTCTGATTAAAAGAAATTAACAGTAACGTGCTGATGACACGTCATCTGTTTCTCTGGCTAATGGACTCAATGCAAAGTTAACAGATATAAGTTGTGGTTTACAGTGTCATGTCCAGGCAGTGACCGCTTATACGACTTTACAAATTAACCCCCTGATCACCAGGCCTGGTCTCTCCATGTTGTTCATGCTTGCCTGGGTAGGACCAATACTGCACGAGCATCTTACGGATGCCCAGTACTGAACCATTATTATATACACATACATTCACTGCCCCCCAAAGGTTCCCATTTCAGCTGGGTGATCCATGATAATCTCAGTGAAGTGACCCAAATTCCAAGATCATACTACACATACTATTGTATTTGTCTTTTTGTCCAGAACCACTTCCTAGTACAGTGGTCCCCCTCTTATAAGGCCCCCCTGAAGAGAGGCCACCCCCTCTAGAAAGGACACTTCTCCATGCAGCAAGTATGGGATTTCCATAATCTACTCCCTCTCAAGAGAGGCCACCCCTCTTATAAGGCCACATTTCTGGTGCATTTGGGGTGGCCTTATAAGAGGGGGACCACTGCGTCATTACCCTATTCCGTAGTCCGAACTCTTTACTCTCCATAAGCTAACCTGTCACTGTCTAACCTATATACATATGGAAGTACTATTGTCCATATTGCACACGTTCCTCTGTAGAATTTTGACATAGGCTGTGTTAGCCCAAATAAATTAAAGGGTCTTCAGCGGGTAACTACTCAGAACATGTTTTGGAGCCTATACCCGTACATGTCTCTCTGAGTAGCAGCTCCTTGTCTAAGTTAAATATTCAGCAAAGACAACCCACATAATAATGAATAAATATGAACATGGCAAATGACGATTTAGGTAAATACGTGAAGTGTTGGTTATAAATGCAGAACTTCATTATTAATAAAAATACCTGTCAAACCAAACATAATTATTAAATTTGTATAGTACAAGTTCAGATACGAACAATTTGAACCTATATGAACCCCTTTAAATGGCGACCCAGAAATTAAGAGTCTCTTCGATTGGACAGGGCATTTTGAGTTCCTCCACAATCCACCAACAAATAAATTCATTACACTGCACACAAAAATTTCAAACTATGACCTATATATTAATACTTTCCCCACGGACTGGTAAAAACAGGCTGGTGGTCAAATGTCATCTGCTTCACTGTTTTCAACTTATTTCAGTGCAGTGAAAAAAAATTTGACTGAGAATTGTAGATGAGGCCAATCAAGACCACATGCCCCAGGTCAACAGCTTTCCATGCCATGTGTGTGGCACATAGTGCCCAACCCATGCCAAGGAAAGTTGTTGACTCAGTCTTAATTCAACAGGAAAAGGTTCAATAATACTATAGATGACCCAAGCAATGTCATACTCAGACTTGATTTGATAAGTCCCGAAATTTATATGTGGCTAAATTGAAAGCCATGGGCATCACTGGGAAGTTAACCTCTTATAACAGCAACAGTGACCTGGAATAAATAGGTCAAGGTCACCCATAGTTCCTGACTTGATCAATCTATTTATTCTACAAATTTGAAATGCCTGACTTATTTTTCAAGATACAGAATTTTGTATCTCTCAAAACATTTTAGCTAAAAATTTCCATTAAACTGTTGGTAACACCACTTGGTATCAATCACATGAAATTGAGATTTTGACCTCCTCCACGATCCCACTGAATTTTGAAAAGACCCAAACAAAACAAACTGAAGTGTTGCACAGCAAGACATAGTCCCCCACCAGAGAATAGATGACTGTACCAGTATGAAATTAGTTTATGTACGATAACTACTGAAAAAACTTACCAAAAGTCAGTGCAATTTGGTAGCTGTAACTGTTATGGTATACGAAATATGGGCCAGACAACGAAAAACTTTAAGCTGGATCAAAGGTCAAGGTGAAAGGTCACAGTGACCAAATTTTGGTGCATAACACACTCTATCCTCTGATGTGTCCACACACCACATTTGGCTACCGTAGGTGTTATGGTACAGGAAATATAACCCAGAGAAGCTAAATCTTTGGGGGGGGGGGGGAGGGTCAAACGTCAAGCTCACAGTGACCCAATTTTTGGTGCATGACACAACCCTACCCCATACAGTTTCCATCCACCAAATTTGGTAGCTGTAGGTGTGATGGTATGCGAAATATGGCCCAGACAAGGTAAAACCTTAAGGGGTCAAAGGTCACAGTGACCCAATTTTGGTGCCCGATACACCAGTATCCTATGAAGTGTCCACACTCCAAATTTGGTAGCTGTAGGTGTTTTGGTACAGGACATATAGCCCAGACAAGCTAAATCTTTATGGGAGGTCAAGGTCAAAGTCACAGTGACCCAATTTTGGTGTCCAACACACCCCTACCCCATAAAGTATTCACCCACCAAATTTGGTAGCTGTAGGTGTGATGTTATGTTATTTGCTTATTTACAGTGACCCAATTTTGGTGCATGACGCACCCTTACCCAGTGAAATATGAAGTATGAATTTGGTAGGTGTCGGTGTTAGAGTACAAAAAATATGTTACAAACATGCTCTGCTAGAAGAATGGATGGAAGGACATGGTACAAACCTATAGTCACTGGTGAGGGACTAATTACAGATGCTATAGCGGTCACAAGGTTTTCAAATTTTGACCCATATATGACATAACACTACACGTGCCACCAAAAATATGAAACTTGACCTAGATTTTTATACACTTGGTAACTCCTGAAAAATATACCGGTATGGGCCTAACCTGAAAACTGTGGACGGTACCTCGCTCACAAGTTGAAAGTTAACTGACAGAAGGATGAATCAAAATGACTGATCATGTAAGATTCGTGATCTATAGTCAGCAGAGCAAAAAATGACTACAGCAAGATAACAATGTACTAACTGCCTCTCGCAGCTATTGTTATGCACATGAAATGGACACATTATCATGATAACACAAGTATTATTATCAATCTTATCTACATGTACATGAAATACAGCACTAAATCCTTTCAGTACAGTAAAACCTGTTGAGTGGCCACCTGCCTTAAAAGACCTCCTCAGAATACTTCGCTCAATACTTTTCATCTGTCTATACACATGTACCTCCTACAAAGACCACCTGTCCTGAAAGACCACAATTTAGTTATCCCTATGGGTGGTCTTTGAAGGCAGGTTTCACTGTTAACTCATTCCATACTATGGTCACTTGCCAGGCAGTGCCAGAACCACTGACTTAAGACAATAGGCAAGTTGGTACTTCAATGAAAGCTCTTTTCATGAAGAATTTAAATATGCAATTGTCATCTTAAATCTAGGTAAATATACGTAAATATCAGGGACTGATATGGAATGAGTTAAAACAACCACATGGTCTAATTACAGAACAGGAACTTACTTGGCCATACCACCAGGTCTGGGATACGTTCAAACTGTCCTTCGCGCAAGATGAAGATTTCATGTAAAGTGTGACCTACAATAGAAAAATAAAAGTGTTTTTTATCATTAATTTGTTAATTTGGTCTTCTAATCAATCATGTTTTTGTTTGACAAATACAGTTTTCAACAAGGATCTTTTATCCTTTCATGGGCAGTTCATGAGACATTTGGTGAAAAGAAATCCAGAGAAGCAATCACAATACTATTTTCTTCCATTTTGAGAATTCACCATTCAAAGCAAAAACTTCTGCCATCTCTGTTCATTTCGTGAATTTATATGCAGGTACTGAACAGCCACATGTGACAAATCTAGTTTTACACCATTCGGCAATAAAACCAAGATGTACTGTAGAGGCTTGCTTGATGTAGTACTGCCAGCCATGAGAACCAGATAATTAACTTTAGATGGCCTAACATTATGTGCCATACTTTGCTATTTTGGGATTTACCTTAACTTTTTCAGTGCTAATCATGTCTAAAGTTGATCTACTAATTAAGTGGAACTAGTCTGAATTATCATTAGGATCTCAGATTAATATTCCTCGTAGAAAGACCTTTTCATTCAAGTACCAGCATGCCTCTGGTTCCAGAGAAAAGCTGTTGACTCAGTCCAAAATTTGACACTTAAAGAGTTCAGGGTTGTGTAATTGCTTGACACAAGAAAGTTTGGGATTAGATGGATCAAGCGCAAATTATGAGGTTGACAGGAATGTTGGCACGGGAACTGTCATATTTAGTAAGCATTATGGTTGATATGACCTTAAGACCCACTTGGAAACATAAAAACATGATGACCCTGGGTGACCCTGAAAATATAAATAAATAAATAAATAAGTTGCTGAGTGCTGAACACGGCCAAGCTTTCGATGAGATGTTTCTACAGTACAATGTACAAGTTTCAGGATCAATTAGTCCCAAAGTTATCACGTCCAAAAGGATGACAATATGATGACCCCTTGTGACACTGAATGTGGAACTCGGCTAAGCTTCCCCTGTTTGCTTTCATGATACATATAGTAACTCACTTTGTTCAAAAGTTACTATGTGGGCAAGAGTGACGGACGGACGCACACACAGATATGATGATGACAATACCCCTCAGCTGAGGTCAAGGGGGTAAAAACTGCTTAATGACATGAATAGGCTCAAAGGGAGAAATCTTGACAGTGTTGCCCGCTGTGATTATCATATCTATCATGGCGTGGATTAGACTGTTCCATTATTTGATGCACAAATTGGATCAGAATGCAGGTTTGTAGCATGTTTGTGAGGTAAAGATCCCACATTTCACCCTTTTCTGTGATGAAGTCACTTCCTCAAGGCCTAAAGCAAGCGAGTCTTAGACCCCAAGGTAGGCCTACAGACACATCTCTTGGCCTGGAGTGTGCCTACATGGAAAAACTATATCAAGTTGCACCTGCAGGAGATGCAATCAAATACCAAAGCTAAATAGCAACCACCCTTACCACCTGCTGTCTTTGAAATTGACCTGCAATTGTTGCAAAAGCAAGTCTTAGAGCATTTTGGTGCATCCCTTCTTCTCTTATCAATTTGAAAGCTTCACATATCCCATTAAAGCAGGTAGTATTATGCACGGGAGGTCCGCCCAGAAATAGCTTGTGGACTAAAATGACCTTCCAGGTGATGGTCACATAAAACTGATGACAAAAAATGGGAAGTGTGACTTTAAAAAAAAAAAAATAAACACAATGTAGCATGTCATGTTAGATGATCACAAGGCACTGATCAGATGCCGTGACTTCCCAACCTATGAGTAACTGTTGTCCTGACTAGTACTTGTGCCGTGTCGAGGCCTGACCTACCGTGTGCACGGAAGAGCCGGTCTTGTGGATCATCAGACAGAGCAATGCCTGACCGCTTGATGTCCTCCAGGAACCCCTCATTGCGAACAGGGGATGGTATGTCTGCCGCAGTCAGCTCAGGCTATGTACAAACAATAGAAAACACAACATAAAAAGAAAATTAAATTGACGAAACCTCATTATACAGGCACAAGTGGTCTGTGCCTCTGCTCAAGCATGACAGAATAAAATTTAGGCCTATAAGGCTTCATTCCATTGTGCAACTTTTTTGTTGCCATTGTGCAGGTATAATCAAGTATCGCCACCAGATTTGATGAAAATTTGAAGCAAAATTGCTGGACTCTTCCCACCACTTTGTACTCTATGCATTTTTTCAACCCCTCCTGACTGGACAAAATCTTGAGGATGGGCCATGTCTGCTCAAGGTCAGTGTAAACACTGGTAAAAACTCGCAAACGCTACTCAAAGTTCCCAACAACCCTGGTTTAAGTAGTAAATGGCCACTGAAACAGATATGTCAGATATCTCAGTGTGATTCCTAAAGAGGTTACACTGTACATGTACCTGCTTGAAGACTGCCACTACTGCAAGTAAAAAGTCTCATATTGCTACTAGTTTCAAAAGGCAGGTAAATTTATATAAAGACAGACTCTTCAAAAAGGGTGCAAAAGGGAGGGTTTTTTTTAAAGATATGAGGTCTGTGATGAGACGTAACCTGTAGACCTAATACCACTGTGGCTTCACTTTGTTAATTCTGCTATCAACAAGCTAACTTTTACCACCTTCCATGCAACTATGCAACAAAATAATAGCCATCATGGGATTCCATCAGTGTTTATATTACCACACAATGCACTCTGTTCTAGCCACCATATATGCCTTAAGCCATTGGGATCCACTGTTAAGTTGCTCACCTTTGAAATATATTTGAAGATGGAAGGAAGCTTCTTTTCTTTAAACTGTTTGCTTTGTCTTCAAACATGTTATCCGCATCACTGTGAAATTTGGTTAGTAAAATGTTTACATCAAAGTTTTTTGAGAAGGCAAATTGATGAGAGACAAATGAAGGGCCAGAGATACCACACGCTTTGTTTTCTTTACCTGTGCAGGTGTCTTGTGTTCCAGACTAATACCAATGGTTGTCTGCATCCAGTCACGTAACGCTGGCAACACCTGGCCACTTAACTTGTACCTGCAATACATCAAAAACATGCACCACGTGTACTTCAGTTCCTTTATGGTACAGTTCATTCCATAAACCAGACACGAGCCTGACCAAGGAAAAAATTCCCTGAAAGTATCATATAAAGTACTCATCCTCAGTGAAAAACAACATTTGAGTGGGGGAAAAATGTAACTTTCTTTAGAAGTTCAACCAGAAATCCAGGAATTTCTGTAAGTCTACGACACAAAATTCCCTGAAATCCTGGAATTCCCTGAACAGGCTCATCCCTGCATAAACATGATAAAACCCCTCCTTCTCCAGCATATTACTCAGATTTCAGACTACTATTGCCAGTTAAAAGTCTCCAGGTAAGGAATTTTCACTCCAATACAACAGATTCTTCATATTACACTGATTAAGACATCTCTACAGTAGGACCATTTCCTGATCATGACCACCTTTCAGCACTCCCAGTTTTCACTTCCTATTTTGCTCTTCATATTAAGACCACTCACCTATTAACACCTATGTTTTGTTGGTCCCATGGACTGTTTTTTAAGCCAGATTCTACTGTACTCATTTTTATGAATGTCAAATCTTTTCAGGGACCTGTAGTCCATAGCTGCTGATTTTGAATAAACTGTAGTGAAATTGTGGATGTACGACTCATGCTAACTTTTTATAATTTTCACTTTACTTGGCAAATGCTCCATACAAACATACTCACTGGAACTATTACTACATATATAGTGCACTTTTATTTTCAATAGGTCGCAATGGTAGCATTTGCCCAAACAGATGATTCCCATTCCAACTATTTTTATCACAAAAGAAAATCCTTATTTTCACCTGAAATATATAACTTTCTAACTTTAACAAGCTTAAGGTGTGGGTGTTGTCATGGCAACAAGGTCAGGCTGCAGAAACAAACTTTAAAACTGTCAACTAAATGAACTGAGAGAAAAAGAAACTGCTTCAGGCTTATTGAATAATGGACCCTTAGGCCTTGCCAGTCCTAGGCCTGTTCAACTGTTTGGACCTGAACTAAAGTAGACCACAAAATGTTTAGCCATCTGTTCTACACTGTAGAAATAATGAGACATAAAATTTTCAACACAATTTAACAAGAAGAGGCCCATGGGCCTAATGCTTTGCTGACATGTAATGTGATGACCATCAACAAAAGTTCATTTCCTGAAATGCATTCCCTCCATGACCCTGAGTCATGGACGGAATTAGTCAAGGTCATCCAGAAGATCAGATACATCAAATATCCACACAAACACACATTTGTGGTACATCTGGTTAAATTACCATATCTATCAACACATTGAATTTAGTGTCCTTTACTTAGGGCCTGTATTTTTCTGTTTTTAACGGAAACAGATGGGAATAATGAATTTTTGTCACCTTTGAAACGGAATATGCTGTTTTGCCTTAATGTGGTTTACATACAAAGAGAGCGACTGAAACGGAATTTGGAAATTTCTGGCTGGTGAAACGGAATTTCTCGTTTTATGAAACGGAAAAATACAGGCCCTATTTACTTAAGTGCTTTAATGACCTTTAAAAATAGGAGAAGGTCACACAACATTTTACAAAATTGGACCACTGACCTGATGTATATTTGTTTTAGTTTTGCAGTTCCATCTCCATTTTTGTCATGGGCATCACAATAAAATCAATCCCTTCAGGATCATGAGAAAGTAAATCAAAATTGATCACTGGCCTAACGCAAAATTTGGTATAAATTTTTAACCCTTTTGAAATTGGAAAACTAAATTTCGTTAGGTTGGTATTGGTGGAAAGACTCTGTTGCTTCTTAGTACAACCACACGAACGTCTGAATCCAAGAAACGATGTTCTTGCGCAAAAAAAAGGGGAAAAAACTT
This sequence comes from Hermodice carunculata, assembly GCA_964020975.1. NCBI lineage: Eukaryota > Metazoa > Annelida > Polychaeta > Eunicida > Amphinomidae > Hermodice > Hermodice carunculata. The sequence goes on along the minus strand of OZ026627.1, from coordinate 63,281,089 downwards.
GATCACACAATGGCAGAGACAGACTATAATGGTTGAATATCTTTAATTACTGTAGTAAATAACTGATTGGCACTTATCTATGCTACACATTACACCAGACATCAATCAGTGATAAGTACTATAATCTTCAGAGAACCGTATCCCTTTAAAAACCTTGGAAGTAGTTTGGTTGCAGAGACATAGAAACACAAACAATGCATAAAATTTACTAACGTTGGTACTAGTTTATTTCAGAATGAACTCACATTTTGACAACCTACAAACACAAAAATAAAAATCATACGATAAGGTAATGTGTTTTTTGACATGTCTTGTCCCCAGTTATTTGTACACTGTCATGTAAGTACGCGGGCAAGGCTATACATAGCCTCCCCCACTTCAGAAAGTAGGTCAAGGCCATCCACATCACGCACTCTAAAACATCTACATATAATACACATTTGTGGTACATTTGGTGTCATAAGCCCTACTCTGTCTTGAGCAGCATATTGATTTTAATGTGCTTTCAACACATTTTGGGCCATATACTTTCATAATACTGCAGATGTTGACACCAAATTTCAATGTGTTTTTATCTTTTAGCCTGACTGACATTCCTACCAAGTTCTGTGATAAATGCTCTTTGCAAAATAGCATTCTTAAAATTATTGCATCTTTCCCCCATATACAGTATTCATCCTAATAATAGCATATGCTCTAATCTAGAAGCATACTCCCCACTTTCAATCCAAGTGGTCCAGATTCATAATCAAGATTTTTCCTGTAATTTAGCAAAGATGAACCTTCCAAATGAAAAATTAAATGTTACTGCAGTGTATTAATGTTTATTTAACACCTAAATTAACTGTACAGCCTTCAAAGCCTTCAATCATGAAAAGTACTTATTCCATAGTCCCGCGAAAACACCGCAAGTTCTAGCAAATCTTTGCATTGGCATGTGGCGCTACTATTAAGATGAATACATTATTAAGTAATACTATAGGTGGCACCACCAATATCGAATTTAAACTGTATTTTCATACATTTGATAAGTCCTGAAAGTTATACATAACCGTGTTAATATGGCACTCGCACATAACTACCTCCATTGAACCATTATTTATAAGAATGAGGATTTGGTCGAGTGGATATGTGCGTTTCCCATATCAGCTAGGCGACTGGTGTCAAAGGTTGCAGGTTCAAGTCCTGCTCGTTATGAACATAAAATATAGAGCTAACTTGAAAACTGTGGGATTTATCGCATCCACAAGCTGTACTGGTGGACAGACAGACATGAGTCATTGCATATGCTCTCTCACCTGTGGTCAGCATACCTACACTACAATTACCCGGTCGAAATCAGAAAGATCTTAGGTTCCATTTTCTGATAGGACCACCAATATTCACAATGCCTATCGCACTGTGTTCATTATCGCCCTGACATGCTACCGGGCAAGTGTAAGACTTCGGCACCTCAACAAAAAGAGTGCAACAAGCATAAGGTGCCAAATATACCTGATAAATGCATCAAAAACAGAATACCATGGACTCCATGTAACACAGGCTGTCACTTAATAAGTCTGCAGTATAGAACTTAATATGCAGTGATAAGAACCTGTGCATATAGATTTGAAACTTAACTTTCAACAAGGCTCTGATTGTGACCTTGGCAAAATGTCTGGCATTGTCAGTGAATCAAGGACCCATAGTTCTGATGTCACGTTTAGTGACATCTATATACGGACAGTAGCAAAAACACAGAAGTATTGAAGTCATGAAAACAGGGTTTACAAATCATCTATTAGAAGGACAAAATTGATGATAATTTCACTGCTGCATACTGCAACTGAAAAGTGTAAACTCACCACCACTCTGTAAGAGGAGACAGTATTTGACAAATTCAACATATCAACAACAAAAAAGACACTGGAACTTGGGCCCCAAAAAATGTATTCTTAACGGGCAAGACCTGAATGTTTAAATGTCTACCATTTTTTGCATTGAGGTGTCCACTCTTGTTTGAGGGGTCTCTTTCAGAGGGGGTCTCTTAGAGAGCAATCTTAGTAGTATTATGCTCTTTCTTTGAGTTTTCTCATGAACAATTCCCAAAAACTGGACAGAAAAAAAAATCTCTTGAAGACTTCAGATATTCCAATCATGCCAGTCCCAGGGTTATCATGGTTAAAGCAAGAAAGCTTTAATAACTGATCAATCAAAAAGTGGTTAATGATAAACCCCTCACCTTTCACCAGTGAACTCCACGTGTTTGTCCTTGTTGACAATGAATTTCGAGTCCTTGTATCCCCAGCCATTCCACTTGAGTAGCTCCTGCCTGAAGACACAATCAATGTCCAAGATCAGTGGTCAGTACATGTACATGTACTAAACTTTCTCCCTTTGTCCCATCAATAGGAGGAATTCATAAGTCACTGCAGACCTGTTCTTGCTACCTATGTTGCTAGGCAACAGAACTACCTGTATGCCTCCACCATGATAAGGGCACTTGCAGCAATTTTATACTCAAAGATCTGTAATTATACTTTTTTCACTGAACAAAAGAAGTACATGTATTCTGAACATTTTAAGCAACTTTTTATGTTTTGAACCAAGTGAATGACTTTTCCTGGGCTGTTGCTTTCTCAGATTGCTATCTTTTATCACAACATATTTTGTGCTGATGAATATATGATTATGCCCTCCTTGCTCTGAACTTCCTTGTTGCAGGATAGGAGACAGCACCTGACTACAGTTACTTATGGATACCTGCTATTAAGAATAAGTCAAAGCCTTCCTTTGTGTTGCTTGGGCACTCAGCATCCAACTCAAGCCAAGCTGTCGACCTGGTGCATGTCACAGCGACAAGCAGTGGGTCTTCAGGGACATTAAAAGTCGTTAAGGGCCAAGGAAAGTTGTTGATTCGGTCTTCAATCCGACTAGGAGAATTAAAAGAAAAGTTCAAGACATGTATGCAAATCAGGAAGCCATATATAGATAATGGTAAAGTGCGTATGTATATGATAATGCATGGCCTGTTCCATATCAGCATGGAGAACTTCATATCAGTACAAGTAATAGCAAGTACTGATATAAAAGTGCGGAGTGCTAATACAAGTCCTGATATGGAACAGGCCATGCATTATGTTTATCATATTTTTTTCTCACTAGGTGGCATCCCAAACTGTACTGATATGACATGCCAAATTCCATAATGTACAGGAACACTGTACAATACTGCGGCACATAAGATATGATGCTCATTGAATGCCACTTATCCCCTGTACAGAAACTGTCATACCTTTACTTGTATAACATCTGAGGAATATGATAAAGTGCAATATCTGCCATCATATAACACTTCAAAGGCCTGCTGTCCTAACATGTTGAATCTTCTTCCTGGCTTTGTACTCATACACAGAGGGGGGGACAAGAGGCCTGGATTGTGTTGAATATAAAAATGACTTGTTACACTGACAAGAAATAAATAAAGACTTTAACCATATATTATAGTGGATATGAAGTCAGAATCACATAGAGTGAATTACTTTTAGGCACAATCATCACTCAGTGTTTTTTTTTTTTTTTTTTAGAAAAAAAAGCAGCTGATAAGCACCATAAAAACCGAGAAATGAAAATAATTAACTACAAAAGATGATTTGCTGCATCGCAAATCATGTGTGTGTCTTCAAAGCATATTGGTATGGTAATGTACAACTAGTCCATACACAGGAGTAGAAGTTGGGATGGCACTTCAATTATAGCTTTGAAGTTATTCAAGTTTGAAAATTTTGAATACTGCTAATTAGAATAACTTAAATTGCTACAACTTTTGTTTTAGATTCATTACATGCGAAATGGTCAATAACCCCTCTGTAGAAGTTGAAATGACATCACTATCTATAATAATAATTTTGAAGATATTTAAGTTTTACAATTTCAAATGCTGCTAATTAGCATAATTTAAATTGCTACAACTTTGTTTCAAATTTATTAGATGCGCAATGGTCAATAAGCGCCTAGTACAAGTTGGAATGACGGCTCTATCTATTACACTTTTGAAGATATTCAAGATTTAAAATTCCAAATGCCTCTAATTTGCAGAATTATTTTACACATCTTCATTCCTCCATATAAAAAGATCCAACTCCTTGTATGGAGGTACATTCATACCACGTTTGGAGTTTCTATGTATAAAAGTGTCAGAGAAAACTGTAGGGCAAATTTGCTGGAAAGAAAGAAAGAGAGAGAGAGAGAGAGAGAGAGAGAGAGAGAGAGAGAGAGAGAGAGAGAGAGAGAGAGAGAGAGAGAGAGAGAGACAGAGAGAGAGAGACAGAGAGAGAGAGAGAGAGAGAGAGAGAGAGAGAGAGACAGGGGGAGGGAGGGAGGAAGGAACGAACGAACGAACGAACGAACGAACAAAAAGAAAGAATTTAAGGAAAAACAGAAAAGTATGTGTTGACACACACACTTTAATAATTTACCATTTACAGTCACACAATTTATGTTACGTCCTAGTCCTTCACTTCCTGATTTTTTAAACAGATTTTGTGGGTATATTCTTGCAGGTCCTCATTCATTGGATAGTATACATTTATTTTTACATATGAAGACATAGTTCCTTGTGTGTAAATTAGTAGAAAAAACACAACCATTTTGGCACAAATGGCCCTGCGTTTATTGATTTTCATACAAATTAATGCTGATTTCACTGTGTATTTTTAGTTGTATTCAAAATAAAAAAGTGTAGGTGTTGAAATTAACGCAGATAAATTAAGTGAACAGGAAAATCCTAAGAATAATTGGTCAATTACACTCAAGGATGTAACAAGGAAACCAATTTCTGTTTCACGGAAAGAGTATGAAGCCATATTAATAAGTTAAGTCTGCCAAACAAGTCTCTCCCCCTTATCTGTATAGAAGTTGTTTATATGAGACCGATATTCTAATAAGTAACAGTCAAGTTTTTGTAAAGAATAGCAATAACTGTTTTGTGTTTTTTTTGTCTCCTTGGCAAAACCTAACATTATCCGAGTTACTTTACTATCACATGCATGAAAAATCGTATTCAATTAAATTGTATACATCTGTTTAGCAACGACAAATATTCAGAATAGCAAACTCCTAATGTCACATAAACACAGAAACAGGGGTTTTTTTGGTTTCACGGAAGGACACAAAGACACAAAAGATTTTGTGCCCTTGTTACATCCATGAATACACATTCAAAAGCAGTTTGTTCAATTAGAAGGTCTGATCAATGTAATAAAGTACTACACGTACACGCCAAATGAAACTGATATGCCAAAACAAAAAACTTTTTTTTTTCTGTCCAGACAGTCAGTAACATGAATGGATGATAAGGATGTGACGTGGACACAAATTGTCACATGACCTATTCTTGGCATCCATATTACATTCAAATACATGTGTCGAGGACATAACAGACAATACTTGTTAGATCCGGATATCATACATGTCATTGTAAATTTGTCATATCAATCATGTTTGGTGGCCACATTGCTTGGCTGAAGTGCTGTTAGGTAATCTATGTCTATTTTGAAAACTCGACAAGTAAGGGGTCCAAAAATATTTATTTAACAATGAGTCTAGGACGCAACATATTGGACACCAAAGTTACAGTAGTTTTAGAAAAAGCAACTTATATTTTTCATTTACATACAATGTTATATAAATTTTTAATAGACTATCCAAATAGTTATCATATACACTATATCTACACATTCTGTTTGTTGTTGTTTTTTTTTTAATGAATGAAGTTTTTCAGAAATTTGATGACTCTAGGATGTAACAATAGGGAAGATCTGGGTTAGTTCTAAATTCCCTTACAGGTGGTGCTGCCCATCTTGTTCATGGTTGACTGCCCACATCTTGTGGTCACTTTCCATGACCCTCACTTTTTCTCCATAGATTAACATGGGGAACTAGCAGATATAAATTTAACCTCTTCATATGTTGTCACATAAGCATTAACCTTTCATTTTATCACACCTGGGTGTATTTGAAAGATAACAATATGTACTTCAGGTAGATTAGAAGATGATAATTCCAAAAATTGTCCTCATATGCAGGGTGAAACTTTCAGGCTAACTGTCATGTAATGGGCTTTGCTAACCCACCTGACCTCAAATGGCATGGGTTGCTAGGTGTCACAAACATGCACCATGGGAGAAAAGACTGTGTGTCAAGAAATTAAACCAAACCAGATCACCCCTATTGGACACTAAACAACCTGGTGGCATTTTAAAAAACGAGATTTTAAAGACACAAATTTATGACTTTTGAACACCAGTTATTGATATCAGACAATCAATCAAGGCTTTATTAATCATTGAAACACACTGATATTTTCATAATATTCATAGTTTATAATATAAGTGATCCAAAAAATTGGGGCTTGTTCACATGTGGACACCAACATTTTTAATGGTGTCCTCTAAATTTTACATCTTTTCTTTGAAAATGATATGTATGTTTACCTCCCACAGACATGAAAACTTGCCAGTTATTTCTGTCTAGTACATTTTATCTCAATATGCACCCATTAAAGTTTACAGTGATTTAGTGAATAAATGAAAAAGACTCAGATGTTTACAAAAGAAATGGTATGACAGTGAATTATTTATTAAATACATCTGAATGCACTATGGCCGATACAGAATGCACAATACAAAGCTTTGTTTCAAAGTCGGCAGATCTGGGTTAAAGGTTTCATATGGAGGTTAGACAAACGTGTCAGGTCTATTGCCACAGCATTGGACATGGTGGATGCACATGCAGTGGTCCCTGTCCTTAGAGGCCACTCCAATGAAGGGCCACCTGGCTTGAGAGCCCACTTTTGGGCCTGCCCTTGGGGTGGCCTCTCAAGACAGGGACCACTATAGCTTTGCCTGTGGATAGGGGGGGGGGGAGTAGCAGGTTAAAAGACTGTTCAAGTTCATGTATTTAGACACTGGTCAAGGCATAATTTGCCTGCTTAGATAACTCTTGGGCCATTTTTGTATCTGACCTGTGACCGGTTACAGTCCCAGTCCAATGTTCAGTCAAGGGCCCAAAGTTTGTCTGTATGCACAGACCCTTCTCGCCGCAGTAGCTTTTCTTTTTTCTGACACCATGGTTACACAAATTATTCCCGCTCAGCAATTGAAATCAAATCATGTTGGTATGTCTATGCAGGAAAGTCCCAAGTCTGTTAAGCAGGCAAAACAGCATCAACCTTTTAACCGAAACCTACGTGTGTTGAATTATTCAGCAGGATTATAAAACTTGTCAGAGGTTATAACTAGGCTAATTGCAGGGACTGCTGACCAGTGCCATTAGCCAAATGCTAATGTTTCATTCATTTGGCTAAAGAAGTTTGCATATATGGCTAACTTATTTTAACAAGCATTACATGGGAGACCTGTAGGTCAAACTCAGAAGAGATTACTGTTTTATGTCCAGATTTGGCTACAAATTTTGAAGCAAATCTGACAGGACTAGACCGTAGATGGAAGAGGCTTTTGTGGTTTTTCAACGCAAGACTAGTTTCGGTGATCTCTTCACCTCATCAGTTACGAAACCGACCGTTGAAAAAACTGCGTGTGCCTGTTTATATACGTTTGGGTTGCTACGTACAACACATGCTATTGTTTACGTTGATTCAAAGAATTTTTCTTTGAAAATAGGTGTTTTCCTAATATGGAAATATACAAATTTTGAAGGACATCTGTCCCTCATTAAAGGAGGGCACTCATTACGTTGTATTTTAAGTGTTTTGGGAACTTCATGTCAGGCACTTACCACATGTAAATTGGTTTAGTTATATTTTATTCCATATTTCTAAAATCTGCATTTTAATGTTGCTGAAATCAGCTTTACCTGTGAAATTACCGGAAGCGGCAAACCTATGGAAGATCAAAGGCGATTTCGCGGATCACGGGAGTCCTACTTCTGCACCTAGTTTTATTTACTTGATGAGAATAAACTCCTAGTTTCAAATTGAAGTGGTCGGAAATGTAACGAAAACTAATAATATATGTCAATGTATATGCAGCAGTTGTTTAAAACTGTTTTTAATAACTCGTTTTAGCGAGAGAAAAAGCAACGTTTACGAGTCACGATATGTCACGTCTTTCCTCGCGCGATCTTGGACATATTTATAGCCAAATTTGGAAACAGCAGTATTCTGCAGCCTTCTACACCTCCGTGCGGTAGAGAGTTCCAAGTTTTTCATTGACTGCGAACAGACGAAAATGCCGAGGTGTGTTTCGTGCGGTGGCACAGCCACCGAATATCCAGAAAGATATTTTCATTCTTGGCCAAAAGACACATCATTAGCAGATAAATGGAATGCTATTATGAAAATCTCAGAAGTATTGGCAGCATACAAAAGCACGAAGTTGTGTTCAGTGCACTTCAAGCTGCGTGACGAATTCCGATCGTTTGATAACTCCCGGAGCTCATATTATCGCTCACGTTACACGGTCACGATTTACGACCGATTATCATGAACGGAGTAAATACATTGATAAATAAAAATTGATTTGATTGAAACACATAACATATGCATATTCTTTACGTCGATAACGACCTCGGAAACAATTTTCATAATTTGAAGTGGCTTTGTGTTGAACAATGATCATAGTGCGCTTGGCTTCGTTATCAACCGATGGCTATGATTGGCCAGTTGTATAGTCGCTTCTAATTGGTCCGACATCTCGACTGGCTTCGCGTAATGGTGAACTGCTGGTAATGTGGGGATTTTAATATTTGGCAATAAACATCGGAAATTTGTGAAAATTAATAAAATAAACATCAGATACGAAATCCTGATGAAAAATCCTTTCCAATGATGTATAATACAACGTAAGGAGTGCCTTCCTTTAACACATTTATAAAACTGACCTCTTTCTGTCTTTGCCTGCTTTTTGTACCTCTCTCGCTCTATTTCTTCTTTTTTTCTTGGTTTTAATGTTTATGTACAGAATTTGAAGATAGTGCTATTTAGTTTTAATCTGAATTTTATGAATGGCGTTAAGAGCAAATGCAATCCTTGTCCTTTGTGTGCCAATATGGTTCCAGTAAATACATACATTGCACTTCTATAACCTTGTAACTTAGGCACAAATTTGGACATATACCCATGTAGAAAAATGGCCTGTCTCCAGGACCTTAACCTTGTTAAATGCCCCTTATTTCTATTGATTTACATAATTGTAACTACTCTTGACATAATTCAGTATATAATAAAAATGCAGTTTACCTAGAAACAACATTTAGGCCTATCATGATAAAAATTAAAAATAATCAATCAGTATCCTTTTTGCTGTATCACAAGTTTGCCTAATTAATCCTGTATGACACCCCCACCCCCCCGCCAGTTTGTACATCTGAAAATGGCTCCTAAAACATTCACATGTAATATTCTACCTGTTCCATCATACAGAATGCCTGATTCTAATTCAAGATGTTCTGTGTGTGTCAGACAGGAGACGAACACTGTGAATTCATATGGGACTGACAACCTTGTTTCAGCAGAGAATTAATGAATACCAAGTCTGCATTCTCAATGAATCACAATAAACTTCATTAAAAAATGCACACTTCAATCTTGTTTAAGTCTTATCAACTTTTTCAATGCCAGTCATCACTATGTATTCATACTGATAATCAGGATATGTTATGATATTGCTTTGACTTTAAAATCCTCTTGCAAAGACTGTTTACTCCTGTCTTATGCCTGAAGCACGTGGATACAATATAAAATGTGACCCATTTAAGTTTAGAAGTTCCCTCAACACACTGGCATGCAATGCACAAAATAAAGCTGAGTCAGTACAAAACTTGGTGCATGTATCGGCAGGTTGTGAAAAAGGGTGCTTTGTAAGACTTTAGTGTAGGTGACCCCATTGATACTTCATAATTATATCATCCAGGACCACCTTAATTGTCATTATTTGACCCCTATTGTCTGCATGTCAACTAATCACAATAGTTTAATTTATATTCATATGAACAGATACGACTACAAGATGGGGTTTTTTGGTTTTTTTGTGGTTTTTTTTTTTTTTTTTTTGGTTGGTTTTTTTTTTTTTTTTTTTTTTTTTTAGAAACAGAACAGCTTTAAGTGGCAAATAAGCAAATACGTGTCATCATAAACATCAAAATAGGTTTTGTAAACAAAAAACTTGACTCTTCCTTGTGATTTGTTCAATTTCTCTAGTCTATGTGTAAGCCTGTGACTTATAATTTTTTTATTGATTTAGTCAGAACTCTCTCATAATAATACATGTATATTACTTTGACTCTTCACATGTTTGCTACAATCCTGTACCATATTATAATACAGGGGACTCTTAGAAAAAAAAATATAACAAAAAAAAATACGAGGCTGGGGAAATCTAGGCTATCTGTTAAAGTGGGTATGAGTATTGTGAATAGAGCCAAATCACCAAATCAATCTTTGTCACTTCATCTTATAGGTTGTGCATGAGTCTTATCTCTTAGTTGATACGGGAAACAATTGCTACATTGTTTCAAAATTCATGCACTAAGTGTCAACATTTCAGTCTGTGCATACACCAAAATCAGCCTGAAGACATGTTTGTAAAACATAGATGCCCCCCTAGGGTCATTATCTTTGCCCTCATGACCTTGGGAAGTGGATGACCTAGCCCAGGATAAGGACTATTATCAATGTGCAATATACAGGTGCTATCATAAAAACGTTTCTAGTTATCGTGCAGAAACCAAAACTTACTATAGTACCTCCGTGACCTTGGAAATAGGGTCAAGGTCAACCACCTTCACACTTCACCTAGCCCTTATATAGGAGTATATATATATATAGATACCTGGGCAATATCAAAGTCATATCTCAAAAACTTGGTGAGTTATAGTGCTGAAGCCACAGTCTCTCTGCCGACCGACATAATTACAAATTGGTGATACATGTACGTAGATGGAGTTAATAGTTTTGATGAATAGCCAGTTAGCTGATGCCAGAGAGACTGAGAAAAGTGCCTGTCTCCCCATTTCTGCTCGTGAACATGATGTGGAAATGACTGGCTTTTGGGTTGTAAAATATACATGTAATCCTATTCATCCCTCAATACTCATATGGCACGAGCAAGGTCTCAATTTCATCTGACCATCAAACGAAGTTCAAAACGATACTTTGGCTTTCGTAGCGATAAATGAATGTTTCATTTGGACAGGAGGTATATGAACACATAGCTGTGGGTGTGCATTTTTTTTTAACCTGGTAAGGTATAGAAGTCAAAACCTCCATCCAGTTATTCTATTCAGTGAGTAAACTGGCATACCAAACTAGTATTTCTTAATACTACTTTTCACTCAATGGTGGCGACAGTAACAGTAGACAGGAGAAAGCAAACTAACAAGGTACATCCACTTGATCCAGTCAATGTTTACTTGGCCTTTAGGCAGCAAAGGCCTACAAATACCCTTCAATATGGATGATAGTCGCTTCTATTTTTCCATCAACAGGGCCAAGAATGCAGTGAAGTGATTCAACAGTTCAAAAAACAGCCCACAAGCAAAAATACTATACAAGGAGTTTGCAGTAAAATGTGTAGTGTGGCTGGAGTGTGGGCCAAATTTTCTAATCACAGTGCTAGACGCACTAGGATTAACATACATGTAGCGCTGTCAAATGACATTCATGAAACACAAGTTCAGCAGTTGTATGGCCACTAGAACATAGCCACACACACCTCATGTAGAGTAACATCCCTTGAGCGGTAAAAGACCACGTGTCTAACATATTTGGCAATTTCATTATGAAATCAAAGGGTTACAATGAAGCCTCTCCACGTACCAATACCACTGCAACAAACAGTACAGATACATCTCTTAAAATACAAAATACAGTTAAAGCAGTATCCCAAGTTTCTGTCAACCCCCCAAAGTAGTCCTCTTCTAGACAATAATTCCTGTGACCTCCCTGATGGTTTTGAGAGAACATTAGACCTACCTTATAAATACTACCTGGCAGTATTACAGCAGATGAATTGCAAGGAGACATGTTTCCTAACAAAGAATCTTTGAATAAGCCTAAATGTAATAGTCCTAAAAAGCCCTGAAAAAAACATCTAGCATAGAACCTTATAATGGTGATGAAAGCAGATTGATACCAAGTAGTCATAAAAATTCTGGGACTACTATAAATGATATTAATGGTTCTGCGTGTCAGCAGCCAATAGTAAATAAAAAGAGTGTAAACCAGGTTACTACTGAGAAAGTAAATGATCATGAGCCAGCAGTCACAGCCAAATGGAGTTCCGTGTGGGGAACCAGTGGTAATCAATCTTCCAGTTGCACTTCCAGTGAAATCAGGAAATTATTTTTTTCAGTAATTCACAAACTCAGCAGAAATGGGGCGGCGGTTTGAGCTTTTTGAATGGTGCCTGCACACAACTGGTGATGTGTGTGTACATTTACCTTGCGACCAACAATAGGCCAGATCAGTCATGTTTAAAGAGAAAAAAAAATTTAAACACCAAAAATTGTTCTCATATAAAGGCCTAGATCAAGTATCCAGTTAGTTTATAGTGCCTAGACGATGGCTGTTGTTATACATTTGAACACAAACCAAATGTTTACTGTCAAAACAAGATATGTTTGTAAAACATAGATGCCCCCCCGCCCTCATTACCCTTGCCCTCGCTACCCTATTGATAGTGGTAGATGGGGTACTCGTGACCTTACAAAATTAGTGAAGGTTGATCATAAATCAATGTCACATATCTTTAAACTTTAACCTAACCCTTAAAAAACGACTAAAAACCTGGACAACATAAAAGTTATAGCTGAAAGATTAGTCAACAATTAGAAACCATATATAGCAAAGTGGCTTTATGACCTTAGAAATTAGGGCAAGGTCACTCATTTTCACTTAACCTAGGCCCAAGTATGCAAGATACGTTTGCAAAACATAGATGTCCCCCTGCCCTCATTGACATGGAAACTGTTATGTAAAAATTATTGTAGAATGGTTGAAAACGTATCAAGGTCACCCATCTTCATTCTCAACCTAGTCTTTACAGGGAACCATAAAGCTGTGCAATACAAAAGTCATAGCTCTAAAGTACAAGTTATCATATGGAAATCATGACAACATATTAAGTAAAGTGGCTCTGTGACGTTTGGAATTTGGTCAAGGTCACCCATCTTCGGCTATCCCCGAATATGGAAAATTGATCTAATATTGCTACATCCTTTAGTATATATATGTTATCACACTTTGTATTTTATTTCGGATTCCCTTCATATTTTATGCATGTCATTTATATGCCTATGTACAATTTTTTTTTGCTATCATTGTAGTTTCAATTTCATTTTATTTCTGTATCTTTGTATTGTAACTTGTCTTTTTAGTTGATCTATTGTTATCTGTTTTGTTACTACATGTATTTTACTCTGTATATATATATATATATATATATATATATATATACATCATGTCATCATTCTGTATTTTATAATTTTGATCCAGGACCTGGTGGGAGTTCAGTGTACTACACTGAGCCAAGCAACCCCAGTAAAAGAATAAAGATACAATACAATTTACTATTATATTTAAAGAAGAGACAAAATGTTAGATAAACTTTTTTTGCGAATCAATATTTCAGCCCAAGTCAAATGAGAAATTACACTTTTTTTGTATTAATTACTAAACCAGGACAATGGCTATTGGTATATTTAAATTGTGTGTGAACTTTGTCTTTGTCTTGATTTGACATGCTGCACTAAACGAGTCAAAAGTTTAAAAGCATCAGTGATGTGCAACTCAAAATCTATGTCTAGAGACTAGACTCTATCTCTTAGTTATTTGCATAAAAAAAGGCAAATTAACATGATGATGGGAGAATGGGAATACCCACTTTTATCCAACCATTACAGACTAGCTAGTAGCTCTGTAGATCAGTGCCTGTGATGTCATGGCCATGGTGAATCCCAGAATTGCCCTGTAATATGCAAGTTGTATGGTCCATGGATAAATTGAGATTTTGTCACTATTGGCAATTGTATATTATATAGTATGCTCGTAGATGTACACAAGTGTATGTGTCCCTGAACTCGTTTGTCCGAACCAAAACTAATTACGGGTCCCCGCCAAGTCACCCCAATACGAGGCATCGAGCCGCTATGCAGGGATGTACGGCTTCTCCGAGAATGATGCCTCAGAAATGCGGCTGCATAACACAGTGATTGCTGCACGCCAAGCAGAAACTTTGCGACGCACCCCAAACTCAAGTTGCTCTCGGCGACAGTCAGGCATACTTATTTGCAAATTTATGTTTCTGTCCATGAACCAGTGCTTTATTCTGGCTAAAATATGTGAAAGACACTGTGACAACTCCAGGAAGGTGAACTTTAATAGCTCTATGGCCATGCTTTAGTCTGGAGTGGAGCATGCAATAGCCTTAGGCCTGCAGCTCATAGGATTGGACGAAAAGTTGAATTCACATTTTTTGGCAGAAAACTAGTGATGTATTCTGAAGAACGGCCCGATATATGTAATTGCACTGTCACTGAGCTTATTTAAGTTTATCAGAAACACGTTTTCAATATCTTTGACGATAGTTCATTTCATAACCAATGACATAAGCTAATAATGATCACCCCACCAGCGAGTCGATGATTGACAAGCCGGCCCGGGAGGACCCACCTTCTCTTGGGAATAATGGAAGGCTGCTGTTCTACCGTCATCCTTTTTGTTGTCTGACCCTTGCATGGTTCTAAGCGGACATCGTATTTGCTGTCTGTGTTGAAATTTTCTACTTTGTCATTAGAAACAACATTTGATGAATTCAAATGCCGCTTCAAAGCATCCACTCTATCCCTGGCCGTCGCCATGTTGCACTGGAAGCATCTACTATGACTCAGAGGTAGGTAAGGCTCATTCGGATCCAGATTATTTCACCCTGGCATAAATTCACCATCACGAAAGATTAGCAAATATTCTTGTGTTTTTCTTTATTATATTTAATAGCTGTTTTAACTTTGAAGACGAAAAATCACACTGGTTGCATAACATCATGACTACAACCTATGGACCCTATGTACCAAATTTCAAGTTCCATGCTGCAGCACCATCTGTTGTAGCCAAATCAAATTAACATTTCACAAGTTCAAGTTCAGTTTTATTCATAAATCCTCGGTTTTGGGTGCATAAAACATTAGCTCGAAGCTATTTTCACCGAGCTTGAGATAGACATATAACTAAAATCTTACTTATTAAACTTAAAAGATTCACTTAAATAATGTAAGAAGTTCCAATTATACAAAGTAGAAAATATATTAACTCTTTCAGCGTCAAATTTTGGACTGAGTCATCAGCTTTTCTCGGCGCGCTATGCGCCCAATGCACGCCGAGAAAAGCTGTTGACCTGGTATATTCTGTCTGGAACTATAGGCATGCTGGTACTTGAATGAAAGGTCTTGTTACGAGGAATACGAATCTGGGATCCTGATAATAATCCACACTAGTTTGACTTAAGTAGATCAACTTTAGTCGTGAATGGCACTGAAAGAGTTAGAATATTTTAGCTTAAATTAAAATATATTAAAATGCAGTTGAAACAAGTATATAGGCCTACTTTTATCTGATCTTGTCAGAGCACCTTTTAAAATCAGATAGTTATTGCCGTGTCGTGGTCTGGCCACAGAAAATCATAATGGCAATTTGGTATAATATACAACACTAGTTCATGCTAGTTATCCCCTGTATGTGTCACCGTATACGTTCAGACACAGGTACTGCATGATACACAGACGACAGTTTCTCTTCAAAACAACGATAGCAACGTCAAGCCATCAAGTTTAACAAACAACAGTAGCAAGGTGGATGGGTCCGGTAAAATGTACTTTTAGACAGAAAGAAAAAGAAAGAAGAAAAGAAAAAGCAAAACCGGGCGTAATCTGTAATGTACACTTTAGCATAACATAATGAATAGACAGTCGTCAATACTTCAATTAAGCTTGACTCGGTGAGTCTGTTGCATACGGAAAAGAGAAAAAGATAAGTATTAAGCCCGCTTAGCAGATAATGTGTTGGTGTGTCAAAAATTCGACCAACAGGTGACTGCTGTGTTGTTATGACATGTCTACATACTTTACTTTTGAATCAATATTTAAACTTTTAAAGTTCATAAGAGTTCATTGTACTGCCTTTAGGTCTAAGAGACCTCTATGTGCAGCTCGCCATTTGATAATTCATGATACTTCATTTCATTCAAACTAAATCTAATCTAATCTAATCTAATCTAATCTAATCTAATCTAATCTAATCTAATCTAATCTAATCTAATCTAATCTAATCAAGATAATAATATCTAATAAATTTTTGTCATCTTTTACAACCAAGACACAGTCATGGCACTTCCAAAGTCTTCTTTGAGTGATAATACTCTCGGTATGGTCGTAATTCAAGGGTTGTGTATAAAAAGAAAAAAAAATGTATAGTCTCCTTTTTAAAGATTTAATTGTTGGCGAACAAGCCACATTGTGTGGAAGACTATTCCGCGCTGCCACCTCCCCTGACAGAAAACAGAAAAGCTGTATTCACGAACATCTAGACTTGCCCTCTGAATTTCTAATTTGTACCGATGACCCCTGGATGTGTATCAATAGTGTTACAGTGACTAGAGCTACTTTAAGTATGATATGAAATGCTACTTATGCCTATGGTTATTTATGATGTTCAAAAAATATTTTCACAGAATGATTCTGAAGAAAATTACCCCAGTGCTATCCAATAGGAGTTGTGTAAATAAAAATAAAAATCTTCTAGATACGCATACATGCGTATCTATATGATATGTATATATTTTAATACCTTCATTTTAATCCGTAAGGCCACATAAAAACCCCGCTTTATCATCAGCGCCCGCGTTTTTTCCCCCACCAAAATTTTTAAAATTTTGTTTCTAAATATTTGCGAAAAAAATCGCTTACAAAGCTTCAATCAATGCCTTGATCGGCGAGCGCCGATCGAGAGAACTATATTACAGCATTCTTGTGACATTCTGAATGAATAAATGGCCTGTATAGGTAATGGGGACTTGCAGAAAGCTTTTGTACAGTGAATCGTTTGGTGGGAAGGGAAGGGTTAAATAAAACAACAACAACAACAACAACAACAACAACAACAACAACAACAACAACAACAACAAAACTCTCTCCCCCGTCACTTTTTGGAGGACCACTGATGATAAACCGGGATATTTTCATGTGGCTTAATGGAGGCATGGGATGGTTTGAAGGGAGCTGGCGCACTTCTGGTGTGAAAATAGCACTTTCCCAACGCTCCATTTCGAGTAAGGCAATTTTAGCAATTTGACTTATTTCCTATATTAACCAATTCATGTTGGATGGAGTTAATATATGTGTATAATGTTCTTGTGTGACAATATATCTGAAGTTTTTTGTTCATTCTGCGTGCCTTAAGTGTTTTATAAACTTTATATTAAACCCCCTGACAATAAAATACCAACCAAAACTAGGAACCAAAAGGTAAGGGCTTATTTGAAAAAAAAAAGTGCATAAATTGTGAATTTTTTTGTTGGAAGATACTCAACTAATTGGAACATATTTTCTTTCTTGTTAATTTGATACAGAACAGTTATTATTATTATTATTATTATCATCATCATCATCATCATCATCATCATCATCATCATCATCATCATCATCATCATCATCATTATTATTATTATTATTATTATTATTATTATTATTATTATTATTATTATTATTATTATTATTATTATTATTATTATAAATTGGAGTGACAAACCACTAGAAATAACAGCTGTTTTCCAGAACAATTGTCCAGAGATGAAGTAAACGTAGATTCAAGATCATATTTCCGCTGCCTTTATAAGCAAGATAATATCTCTTTTCGTTGCCGCAAAAAGTTGTGACAAAACAGTTGAAGAAAAAATAGAAACCTATTCAAATTGTTGAAAATCTTGCCTTGGGTTGTATTTCATATAAACCGTATGTCTTCCATGAGTTTGTCCTTTGACTAGGATATTGGGTTGTAAAGAAATTAGAAAAAGGTCTCTCTCCTTAAAAAACAAAATATTGAAATTCCATGTCATCACGCCACAGAACGGATAATTTATTCATTGCCAATGTCGGCAGAAATCGATGTGCCTTGAATATATATATATACATACATGAGCATTTATATATAATTCCCATTCTTTGTAATCGTACCTCATTCAATTACAAGCATGCCCAGAGCTGCAGAGACTGCAAGAACGGTCCTGGTCAAGAACAGAACTTTCCTCGCAATGGAGCTCACATTAATACCGATCGCGGTCTTCTATCCAGTGGGGTCGGGTGTAACGCATGACATTTTGTGCTGGTAATTCCCACTTGCTTCCTCTGAGGCAGTCCTTGGGGAACTAGGCTGGCTAAGCATAAATGACAGGATATCAAAATCAAAATTAAACTATTGGGGATATTTGCAAGAGATAGATGACAATAGATGGTGCAGGAAAGTCTACTTGGAGTCTGTTAAAGAACAAACAAAATGGATCAGAGACATAGATGAAATTGCAGAGAAATATGACCTAAAAGGACCGGATGAAGTTGAGGACTGGAAAGTTTATGTTTGGAAGACAATAATGCAAGGATGGACAGATGACTGGAAACGGGGAGTTAGGGAGAAAAGTACACTAAAAGCATATAAAGTGATGGAAAAACCAAAGAAGAGTACGTGTTGGGATGGTAGTAAAGGATCTAAACTATTATTTCAATGTAGGGCGGGGGTAATTAATCTTGAAAAGAGACAACAAAAATGGACAGCAGGAAGTGACGGTAAATGTAAAGCATGCACACAGGGGGCGGACGAAACTACAGATCACTGGCTATTTTGGTGTACAGCATATAGTGAAAGGAGGGACAAAATTTTCAGAGAATGGAAGAGGGAAGACCAAAATTGTAAGAGCTTGGAACAAATTAAACAATGGGAGGAGAGCGAAAGGGTTGCATGGTTTTTAGGCTTAAAGGGTGATCTTCCGGGGAACAGGAGGGGTATTAAATTAGTTCAGGACTACCTTGTAGGATGCTGGGAAGCAAGGAAAAGACGTAATGAGGTAGGAGGTAATTCAATACAATAGACTATTGGAATGTGGGACTGGAAGGGAAAGTTGGTAGCCCTTTTAAGGGCTCCCTTGGCTGTTCGTCTGTAGACTGTTCGTCAGTGCAGGAACATGCCAGGGGAAGTGCCTTTGCCTTAGAGGCGGGATCATGTGGGATGGGAAATGAGGGAAAGTAAGATTTTAACATATTTCTTTTTCTCCTTTTCAGGTCTCCTGTGCCAACAGGACCGCGGCACAAAAGCGGTTGACCACAGAATTATTATTATTATTATTATTATTGTTCTCTTGTGAGAAATCGCTCCTAGGCACCTTGGCCACCTGAAGCCACAAACCATACGCACTCTAGCAGCACGCTTTCCTATACTAGGACCCAAAAAGGCATCTACACATAAATTGCTCTAAGTGAGATCAGTAATGTCTGTCCCTCATAAAAAGACCGAAAATTTAACTTTCCATGAAAACCTTGGGAAAAATGGTATATGTCCACGGTCCTCCCAATCCTGGAATAGGGGTGTATCCTGTAAGTTTGACAATTGCAGCGAAGAGCTGCTGGAACTTGGTTCGGATTCGAGTATGAACAGCAGCAAACTGCTTCGAGTATGAACAGCCGCAATCTGCATTGGCGCCATGGAATTTACATCAAACTAGTACAGGTCGCTTGCTTGCTAAATTGGTTGGGAGACGCCAAACACTAGAAGGAAGTGTGTGTGTGTTTCACTAGTCTTCTTGTGTAAAATATTAAATAAGTCCCCCCGAACTTTGTGAGTTAATTCCAAATTATGTTTTAACGCAAGCAGCCCGCCGTCTGAAATTCCCTTGAACTTAGACTAATGTAGGACTTTTCAAGTCGTGGGTCTTCTACGTGGAATGGCTATGGGGGGGGGGGGGGGGGGGGGGGGGGGGTTGCAAAAGCCCATTTGGGGGTGAACCTGGATCCGGCGGATAAAGTTTTTTTTTTCTTTGCAGATTCTGGTGGCCCAGGTAGACCCATTCGAGAATCCAGTTGATGACCGTGCGTCACTGTTGAACATTTCGGGGAATATGCAAATTAAGCCGGCCATTACTTTAGTTCAAGTTTTTTTTAGCAATATCTGAAGAAGAAAGCTACCTGGGACTACCTGGGCTACCAGAAGCTGCAAACAACACAACTTTATCTGCTGAATCCAGGTTCAGCCCCATACCCCCCACCCCCAACTATAGTAGACCAGGTTCAAGTGTTTCCTACACTGACTGCCCCAGTAGACGGGTTAAAGCGTCTCCTACACAGGCCCACTAGACTGGGTTAAAGTATCTCCTACACTGGCCCAGTAGACTTGGGTCAGTCTCCTACACTGGCCCAGAAGACCAGGTTAAAGTGTCTCCTACACTAGCCTAGTAGACTGGGTTAGTGTCTCCTACACTTGCAATCTTCAAATAAAATTTTAAAAAGTTGCTATTGCGTTATGAAATTCCAAATATTTCAAGTTTGGCTAGTGTAGCAAACATAATTCAGGCACAGGCTCAGCTGCGCCTCTGCATTCAAAACCAAATTCCTCTTAGAATTGGTATCAATATTTTGTCCTCTGCATGTTGTGCGTGCAACTTCACAAATGAGGATAAAAGTCATTTCCTTTGATATGGTCAGCTTTACGAACTAGCTGGACTTCACAGATCTTGTACAGGCGAGCTTGCCCTTGCAATGCATCCAAATCAGTTGCTCAACTTCCTCAGTAGTAGACTCTACGAAATTATGTTATTTGGTAGGGCTATATTTAATTCGGACAAATCAAACATCAATATATTTGCTACAGTACAGTTGCCAGTTACTCAGACCAAACATTTCCTCAAGTGATAACAATAATTTACTTTTAAATCGCTGTTGAACTTACCTTGCAATATCTTACAATGTCCAGTATGTTACTTCTATACATTTGTCGGTCAAAAGACCTTTCCATGCCTCAGTTTATGTGATAAATGAAAGTATTTTGTGTAAAATTGTCTTTCTTCTTTTCATATTATTTGGGTTTGTGGTTTCCACATTTTACTTGACTAAATTAGCAATCAGTTAATTTTATAATTATGCTCTTCCATACCCAAAAATTTTGCACTTTTTGGGCACCTTGGATTCATCTCCGTTGGGTTAGTGCCATGACCCACTTGTATTTGTCACGGATTTCATTTTTTTTCTATATCCAAGTCTACCCTTCTGTTCTGCTATTACTTTTAACCATATGCCATCAAATTCATTCCGTAAGTGCGGTTTTCAATTTATAAAATATTTAAAAAATTTTGTTGTCACAAGTTTGAATCTCTTCCATGCTGCATGATAGGTCCTCTAGAAGAGACCACGATTTTCCTTGCCGTAAACCTGCAGCTTTCTTCCCCATTATGAATTACGAGAATGGGTTTAAATTTGCTTTATTCATAAAGGACAAATCCTTCATCTGCCTCCACACTTTCCAGTCTGGGCTACATGTAGTGCCTCCAATCTCTGTTGTCTTTTGACTTCAGGCGATTTTAGATATCGGACTTCCACTTGCATCAATTTTTCTCATTCAAGATTGCAAGTGTCCTCAATTAACTCATTCCATACCAGTCCCTGATTTTTTCATATATTTACCTAGATTTAAGATGACAATTGCCTATTTAAAATCTTTATGAAAGGAGCTTTCCTTCAAGTACCAACATACCCACAGTCTCAAGTCAGTGGCTCTGGTGCTGCCTGGCAAGTCATGCTGCAGGTGCCACAAGGGCAGCTGCAGCATGACTTGCCAGGCAGTGCCAGAACCACTGACCAAGGCCTGTGACCCTAGTATGGAATGAGTTAAAATAATCATTGAACTATATTAATCCATATACATTTAATTTTGCAGTAATGTTGGCTGGCCGATTAGAAGTGTTATACCCTGCTACCATGGAAGCCACTTTCTTCACAACAAAAATCAAAAAAATTCAAATTACAACAAATCTAGTAAAACAAGCTGGCAACACTAGTAGATTCTTGGTGAATACAACTACACTTTCCACCTATTCATGCAGAAATGGGTTTACATATGGTTGCCATGGTAAGCAAGTGAGCCTGCACACACACAGACCTCGACGTCGAGGACTGATGGCGTTAGTCCATGTATACACAGGCCTTCAACATGAAAGGCTTAAAAATGACACTGAACAATGCTGATGTTTGGATGTGTTTGCATATGCACATGCTGGAAAATCTCTTTATTTCATTGCTGGGGATAACATAACAAAATTAAAAATAACAAACAAAAACCCCAAATGTACTTTGTCGCAACTGCCATACATAATGGCACTGTACAACTCAAATTCACACCGTGGTGCCCTCACTGTACAAGACAATATAATCCCTGGGTGTATGCAGGGCACACATTTCTCCATATTCTCTATTTATTCACATATTTCTGTACAATATGAAATGTATGTGTTTAGTACAGTAAATGTAAAAGCACTGGATTTTTTTTTCTTTCTCTCTCTCACACACTCTCTTTTGCAAAACAAATTTTTCAACCTCATGTATGATGACATACCAATCTTGTTTATATCATGATTTTCAAAACAGACTGCTAACTACCCGGCCCATCTCCGTGGTCCGGCTACCATCCGTCTTTGGGGCCTTCTTTATCTTTGTACAATTATTCCTACTAGCTCTATTTTCAAACCATTTCCTGTGTATTCAAATTTGAAGCTAATATATGAATCTCAAATCTAATGTTGCTGAGGTCAAAATGGAAGCTGTTGTATCCATATGCTATGCCACTTATAACTTGCTTGGCACAGCTGTGCTGTTATATCATAAATGTAAATATTTAGAAAAAAGTTCTTCCACTGCTTACAATCATGCAAATGACGAAGATGTATCACAAAACAATCATGAAAAAAGACCCCCTAAAATTGTAACTTGTGCAAATATTTATGCCACATTCTGGCACAAAGTTGTGATTGGGTAAATTTGGAATTCTTTCCCTAATTGGCTACTGTATAAAATTCATGCTTTTCAAGCATATCATGTTGGCCAACCAATACACCACAGTTCATAACCTGTGCCTCTTGTACAAAAAATCACTACAACCTAAGTATCCAATTCCACATCATATGAACACCAAATCTGGGAAATAAATTGCTACTATCCATTTGACAAAATCATCTGTAATCTTGAACAATTATTACAATTTTACATGGACAAAGTGAGAAGTACAACTATATGGTCAGTATACTCCAGTCTTTTGTTAAAAAAAAAGAAGAAGAAAAAAAAAAGATTTTTACAAAGTAATTTACATGGGACCTTGACTGTACATATGAACACTTGTTATATCATGTCAAGGATTATATAAGGTTCAGCACAATGACATCTAGTGGCTGACAGAAAAACTAAGTACAACTTTCACACCCAGGAAGTTGACAAAACATACACAGAAGTGAAGCAAGAATTCTCAAATTTGCCAGTCAAGTTACAAAATTCAATAAACCCTTCAGATTAAATATATCCCAAAGGACTGCGACTTAAAATATTTGTAATCATTATTTGCAATGACAAAACAAGTTTTAGCACTTCTGAAGTGAAGCAAACATTTATAAAGTGGGGTAAACTGAATTTGACACAACGGTACTGAACCAATGAACAAACAAAGAAAAGCCACAAGCATGTTGTCAATTGCTGGACTTGTATGCCATTAAGAGTTTCATATATGCCAACCTGATGGTGTAACACACAGTTTAAGTTAAAAAGCATGTTTCACAACTGATTTGCAAAAACATTACTGACCTACTTAATTGTATTTATGGCCACACCAATAATGAATGTATCAAACTTTGTTCATGATCATGACGCTTCAGGTTTCTCATGTTGCTCTAAGCTACAAAGATAAAACGAAATATCCCAAAGACGTGCCCCACAAAAGTATATTATCTTTTCAGAGCAGAAGCAAGCTAGTTGGATTACTAATCTTAATTTTAATGGGCAAACCACCTGTAGCCCCATTGTACCTTCACACAATTTTCATTAAAAATTTACAAAAATTTAGCTGATGTCCACATTTACACTTTACAATGCATCATTTCACTGTACAATTCACTATTTGACATCAGCTTATTTTCATTTCTGCCCTCATTTTCCCTGATTAAATCAACTATGATAATAAATAATCTTAAAATAGAATGGATTTGCCAGAGCTTCTGATGTGCCACTGGTCAAGATGGATCCCCTGACATCTCCTGACCATTCAGAAATGACAGGTAGTGTTAGACGATTCCTTTTGGCCAGTGGCACACTCAAGTGATTCATGGGTTCTAGGCTAATTCCACTCTACATAAAGCACCACGGATTCTTTGCTCCTGACCCAGTCCCACTAATGTCCCTATTACCCAAGTTACTTCATAAAAATTCACAACCTGTAATAAATCAAAACCTCCCAATGTGGCTGTTCCAAGGAAAGGAACGTGACATTTGAAACTGCCAAAGTCAATGTCTTGAAAGATCACATTTCTGGGAGACTTTGCTTTTTTAAAAATCTAGATCTGCTATGACAGAACACCTGTTACAAAGACCACAATTTGACAATCTCCCATTGTGGTCTCGAGACAGGTCTCTCCATGGAGTTATGCTGTACGAACTGCCCATGCGACTGGCTTTTCTCAGCATGGCTTGGCCAAGCCTATATGCTGCATCAACTGTAATGCACCCAACCTTTCTTTCTACACTCTCCAACAATTTTAATCACACCTGCAAGGTGTGTTCTAATCACGTGTCACGCTTTCTCACTCTACATTAACTGTATCACGGGAGTTTCACACTTACTCTGTACAATAAACACAAGTCACAACTCCCAGCTGTATCTGTATTTACAGGGGGGGGGGCAAAATCTGGAACATAAGTAGACCTTTTACACACGGCACCTTGTGGTGAATATAAACACAATGACAGGACTGTACAAAAAGTGCTCAATATTTAATCCTGACACATACTACAATGTCAACTGTGCAAAGATACATGTATTTACTTGCACTCAGAATACCACAAAATAATTCTAAACAGCACTTAACCACAAAATGAGGCACAACCCCATCAGTTTTGAACACACAGACACACGCACACACACTTGATCACACATACTTGCCAATATACACTATGCAAAACTTGTGTACATTTTCCCAATGCACCACACACTGGAATTTGTGTCTTTTAAAAATGCTTATCTTTTTTTGCACAGTGTATATTGGCGGGGTTTCCTGACAGGAGCAGCTTGCTGTGTATCTGTGAATATTGCATATTTATATATGTACACTAACTAAACCAAGCCTCGTAACGGGCCACAATGCAAATGTACTGGAAGATCAGAGGTTTTAAAAAATCTCTCTCCCCAGAATTACCCTTGAAACAGTCTTCTTTTTTTTCAATTTCCCACACTATGATATTTCTTCAAATGCTGTTCAGCGTACAAACTTAAACTATGGTTGCTTCAAGAGGAGGAGCTGGTCAACAGTTTACATAAATTATCAACCAATTCATCTGGACTTTTTATGGCACCACAAGATGGCACCACTAACTAGTGCCACTTGTCTTCACATGATCCAGCACAAACTTAAAGCTTAGTTCCATTATTTATTAACAGGGGGAGACATTACACATGTGTAGAAACAATTGTCTGCACCCAGTTGTCCAGTTCAGTAACCATGGAAATGTCATTCAAGATGACTGCAGCAACTGCCTTAGTCCTTGTCAAGTAACCATGGAAATGTCACATAAAAGTTAATACAGCAGTCTCTATGACCTTGTCTACATATACGGAAATGTCAGTAACCATGGCAACAGCCTCAGTTCATCCACTTCTTGCAGTTTGGAGCACCACAGAGGCATGGGATCTTGTGTTGATCATCCTCAAAGTCAAACTTGTAGTCATACGTCAGCTGCAAAACAGAGAGAGCATAGCCTTTCACTCACTGGCATTGTCTAGAGAGAAACTTTACAGCTTATTAAAAACAGTTTTAACATCAATTTCTGCTGCAATCAATAATTCTACTACATTCAATATGGCTTTACGGAAAACAATTTTACCAAATTTGAATGATCTGAATCTGTCAAAACTGTTTGAAGACATCCTGGTAACAAGCATGGCCAGATGGTAACACAACCCAAAAATATAAAACCCTTTCTTTCACTTACATGGGAGACAGTGAACCATAAAAATACGCTGATTGTGCTGGAAGATGCTATGGGATTTTGGGCATGAATGACGCATGTCTCAACAAAAACGTGAAGATGTAGCTTTAAATCAGAATGAGTGAAGCCTTCATCATTTTACTCACCAAGGGGCAGCATGGGCCAAAGGGGATCAATTAACATCTGCTGACCAGCTACAGCAGCAGGTGTCATGTGATCCCCATGACTAGTGGTTCCCTCTGGTGACTCAAGTCTGTCAGGCTTAACCCATTTACCAGAGCTGTTATGCTTACCTCCTCTCCCCTGGCTATTCTGCGCTTAGCAATGATGATGATCTTGCTGTCTTTCTCAAATGGGACAACCTCTGCCACGCAGTTGGGCTGGCACGAATGGTTGATGTATCGCGCCGGTCCTCCCGACATTGTTGCATCAATTACAGTGTTATCGTCCACACGAAACATGTACACACCACGGTTCTGAAAGACAATAAAAAGGCTCAATTCAGTATGAATCTCTTTGCCATTGATGTCCAAGTATACCTTGTCATTACAAAATCACCTCTTTCACCTTCACAGGACTGGTGACCTGACAAAAATATGTCAAGGTCACTGATATTACATAATACACTAGCACTGGACAAAGTCTATATATCCTATAAATTTGGCATGTCTAGTTAAATCACTTTTCAAGATGTGGAATTTTATATTTCCAAACACATTTTGGCTCATAAATTCTGTCAAATTGTAGGTGGCGCCACCAATACCAAACTGGACTGATTTTCATACACTTGGTAAGTCCTGAAAGTTACATGGTGCTATCTTGAAAACTGGGGACTGTCTCGCACTCGCAAGCGAAAGTTTAAGGTAGCTGAGCAGACAGACAAACAAGTGCTGCCCTGAGCTCTGCGACAGAACAAGAGGGCTGTGGGAACAGCAGAGCAAAAAACAAAAAGCACATATATATTTTTGGTGACCAAAGGAGAGCTAAATGGTCAAACCATGTTATGCTGACTATTGGATACATTAGCATATCAGCTACTATGTAGTATTCATAAATTTCAATCATCAGCGTTCGGAATTAGCAACAGCACCAGAACCTGCCATGTTCTCCTAGATATTGGGGTTGGCTACTGCAGAACCTTGTGTAGCTGGCGTGATTTTTCTGTATTTGAATATTTTGTTCAGAAACCCTTTTAGAAATTGCGGTTCATTTGTGAATGTTTTCATTCCATGGCAAGTTTGGCCACTAATTAACAATGATAATCTCAAACTCTGTTTATGTGCAAACAAAATAGCCAAAACTACAAACGCTGCCCCCCCCCCTTTTGTTAGAGGGGTATAATAAATCCAATATTACAACTGCAAGGTTTTGCAATTCAAGTACCTTCACATCTTGAGTTAAGGGCTGAGTCTTTCCCTTCAAACTGCTGCTATAATATTAGTCCGAGAAACTATACATTTTTACTTTAGCAAAGCCATAGACTGGGGGGGCCTCATTTGCAGGAGTTTTTCCTTTCAAAATGCTGTCTATAATAGACTGAGGGAGAAATGAGCACAGGCCTTGCAAAGGAAAAGAAGTCTGGGCAACGCCGAAAGGTTCGGACCAGCCTTAAGAGGGTGCTGTCTGTCCGGAGGATTAATCTACTGGTTACATTTTCACAACCCTTCCAATTAATATGTTGTATTTGTCCCTGGGTGCACAGTCATTCAATTTTGTGTGGCCATTCTGGACAAGAAGTTGAAAATAGGCACAACACACAACAATTCCTTAAAAAAAAAAAAAAAAAACACCACTGTGCCACCCAGTGCCCAAAACATGAAGTATGTGACCCATGGTGACCTTGTATGCAATATCAAAGCAATTGGTCAAGTAGTTCTTGAGTAGAAAAAAAGTTTTTTTCCCAAAAAATTCATAAAAAGAAAACAGAAAAAATATTGCACATTATTTCTTTTGCAAACTTGATACAGGACTCCCTGGACAACATCCATGTGCAAAATAAAAATATAACATGCAACAGTTTTTTGACAAGTCAAAAATGTAAAAAGACTAGTGGACAAACACACCCAGACAGATAGCTGACAAGTCTGCAGAATTAATCACTTCACTACTACAAACAAAGGACTGGTTTACCTTGAGTCAAAACTTCGGTTTTATTTGTGTATGGCATAAATGCTCACCTGTTGCTCATAGATCTTCTCTCTCATTTCTGCCACTTCATTGCGAATCATCTCCCCAATGTACTCAATGGCCATGGTGTGTTTCTCCAGATCCCTCGCAGCAAAGAGTCCCAGGCCCTACAAAGTTGTTAATCACTTGTCACTTGAATGTGCCTTTCCATACAGTACACAAACTATTACCCCAGACAGTTATTCATTGGTACATACAAACATTCCTTTTTAACTTATGAAAGAAGTGTACAACAAGAAGCTGTGCATATTTTTTTTTATACAAGCACCTCTTCAACTGCAAACTGTTCTAAATACAGTCTTGGAAAACAGATGCTAACTAGACCAGTCATCAATGACAGACAGCATACCCCATGCTTTGCACACACACGGGTCCTGTGACCTAGAAAACGAGGTCAAGGTCACCAAAATGTGAACCAGAATCAGATTCCTAGATGCATGCCCATCATCAGATTACTGGTGACCTACTTTCAGTGCATGACACACCAGAGTCCAAAAACGCGTGTTAAGTTTCACAATTGACTGTATGTAATGTTTTCTGAAACTAGGTCACACATAAAAATAAGACAATCAGATCACTAAATAGTATCAAGGTGCAACTGAGGTAACTTTGAGTTTGATGTGGCCTGTGAATCACGTGATATTTGGCTCACAAGGATTCTGCTATGGATGGACAGTCGGACAAGCTGAACACAGTGTCCCCAAAGTTTGTGAGGGTATACCAACAAACGTGTACTAAAGTATATTTTTTTTTTTACAGAAATGTGGCTGCCTTGTACTTAAATATATCTATTGTGCAAATCTACAGTAAATACAGGGCACTGCAATAACTGCTTAATTTTGATCACACATTAATTTATTTTATTCATACATAGTAAGTCACTATTTTATTACCTGTATGTTAGATCTGCGCAAGTAGACATTATTCCGCCATTCAGTCTTGAGCCTACGGTACTGCTGGGACTTGGAGTGGACAAACTGCTTCATGTACGGGGAGTTGATGTCACCCGCGACCACAGTCACTGTCATTGGCAGTGATCTTGTGCTGCTTGTTTGTAGGGTGTGGGGTCTGCAAGAGCATGGTACAACACTCATTAGTAACTGTTTAAGGAAACATTTAATTCTGGATACATTTGTTGCAGTTTTATCTAGTAATAACATAAATGTGGAGTTGCAAGAGTATCGTGATAATAATCACCTAGGCAAAACTAAATCAACATGAAAACATTATGTTCACTGAAGCAGATTAAGAAATTCAATAAAAAATTTAGAGATTCACATGAGAAATGGACAATGCACCAATTAACAGCACGGAGATCTGAAATGGTTTCAAATTGTGTCCACAGCCCTCACCTGTCGTTTATATTGAAAATATATTCATACAATATCACTCTTTTCACATTTAAGTTGTGAAGCACCATCCTCGTATAAAACAGCTGTAGTTCAAACTGTCCCCTTTGAGGGACTAGAACACTTTACAACAATAAAATTAGAAAAATGCTATTTTTTTAAAAATATTATATTGTATATTCTACCATTTTTATTTGAACCCATACAAACAATGTATTTTATGAAAGAAGAAACCTTGATCAATGTAAACCCAGCAACAGATCTTTTGTAGCTATTCAGTCATTAAATCTTAGGTTTTTAATTACAATTAAATTTTTTATATTTGAGTATAAACAAAAACAAGTTAATGAGTATTGCAGAGCAATACATAGTCCCCCGCTCGTCGCCCACGAGGTTGAATGGTCTACTATATAGGGGTGTGACCTAGATGAAAAAAAAAATTAAAAGTATGGCACATTCTTAGATTAAGCTTCACATTTGTGTAAAATTTCATTAATCTAAGTAAAAGGACAAAAAAGTTATGGCCCGGACAAGATTTTGAATGGATTTCACAGTGACCTAGATATTTGACCTAGTGACCTACTTTTGCCATATGACACAACAACTCCCCAGGTAGTATTAAAATAATAAATTTGCTAGCTGTAGGTATTATAATAAGGGAAATATGGCATGGACAAGGTTTTACATGGAGTTTACACTGTGACCTAGATATTTGACCTAGTCACCTAGTTTTGCATCGTGACACACTTTTAGGTCACAATACATTATCAGTAAAATTTTATAACAAGAAGTCAAAATTTTTTAAGAATTACAGTAAGGACATGAAAATACTGTACATTTATGTATTACTGTGACCCAAATATTTGACCTAGTAACCTAATTTTACTTTACGACACATTTCCATGTTAAGTTTCACATTTGTGTAAAATTTCATCAATCTAAGTAAAAGGACAAAAATGTTATGGCCCCGACAAGTTTTTACATGGATTTCACATTGTGACCTAGATTTTGAACCTAGTGACCTACTTTTGCCATGCTACACTCCAGCACCCCAAGAAGTATGCACATAACAAAGTTAGTAGCTGTAGGTATTATGGTATAAGAAATTTGGTGCTGACAAGGTTTTACACAGAATTTTATACTGTGACCTATATATTTGACCTAGTGACCAAATTTCCCCTCATGACACACTTTTGGGTCAAGGTACATTATCATGTAAAATTTCATAAAAAGAGGTCCAAAAATTCAAAAAATTACAGTCAGGACCTGAAAATTATGTATATTTACATATCGATCGGTGACCCAAATATTTGACCTACTGACCTAGTTTTGCTTTATGACACTTTCTTAGACTAAGCTTCACATTTGTGTAAAATTTCATGACTCTAAGTAAAAGGACAAAAAAGTTATGGCCCGGACAAGATTTTTCATACATATGTATTGTGACCCAGATATTTGACCTAGTGACCTACTTTTGGCACATGATACACCTCTATCCTAGGAAGTACAAACACATTAAATTTGGTAGCTGTGGGTGTTATGGTGTTGGAAATATGGCCCGGAGAAGCTTCGGACGGACGGACTGACGGACGGAAGGACGGACGGACGGACGAGGTGCAAACCTATAGTCCCCCCACCAAGTGGGCGGGGGACTAATAAAAGGTATAGTCCTGCATAAGATAATACAGAGTTGTTCAATAGTTTGCATGCTTCGGAGGAAGAATAACAATATTTAAACCAACCAACATGTGCTCTATGTGTAGGCTACATATTATTCTAATAGATGAACATAAAATGTTTTTCCTGCTTGTAGGATTGGTACCCAGTTTAAATGTATTCAATGCACTTCGATGCCATGTGTTTTATGAACACTATAGCTCTGTATTTCATTTGTATTAAAGTCATCAAACACAAATCTCAGATTCGTTCATACGCTGGCTCAGTCTCGCTCGTGTCGGCTGCTGGAACCCTTTAGGCATTTCTTACTTGATTAGCGCGGGCAAGACTGGGCCTGTCTGATTCGCCCTTGACGTTCCTCACGAACACTGCATGAAGTTAAAATGTTTTCCTGCTTGTGAGATGGGTGCCCAGTTTCAACGTATTGAAAGTATTTCGTTGCCAGCGTTTTATAAAGAGCAATTATTGTTTTCTTTAATTTAAAAATTTTTTTTTTTTTAAATTTCAATAAAACTTCAATGATCTATAAAAAATAACCTAAGCCATTTTTAAAAAATCTGAGCTAGGGTATTTTAGACAAAGGTGCTAGCTTAAATTTGATATTACAAGCTAACTTGTACATTTATTTCTGAACACCCTTTTAAAAAAAATTTATGTAAATTTAATCAAAATTTAATTGAAATGGATAAATCTGAAATTCAATAATAAATTTAAATAAAGACAAATATTTTCTTTCAGAAAATACATGCTCTTGATAGTTTTGAATGAAAAACAGATGAAATAATTCCATATTTCTACATGAAAGTCACAAAGTGTAATTCAAAGTCATGAAATTCAATAAAATATATATTTTTTTCCCAAACTCAATCAGGTAACTGCAACCTGCAAAACCCAGCAGATGGAAGATAATGAAAGGGCTTCTCTCAGTTGGAGCCCCATTCACTTACTTTGTGGAGCACCATCAATCAGATGGGAGTGAAATTTGATTGATTTCATGATAAGAGAGTAGAAGATCTCCCATCCAAGTGTGTGTGTGGGGGGTGGGTAGGGGGAAGCTCTGCATAAGTGCTTGATATAATCAGTCAACAGCTTTCCTCGACACACTGGGTACAATGTGAGCAAAGCGTGAAGAAGGAAACCTGTTGATCTGGCTCATTATACCTTTGTTTAACTCTTTCAGGGCAACTGTAACTGAAGTCAAACTACTTGCAATGGACTACTCTGAACTATGACAAGGTTTCCAAATTCAGGCTCCATGTAAAAAGGCCTTTCATTCAAGTACCAGCATGCCTGTAGTTAACCATAACATAATAATCCATGTCAACAGCTTTCCTGGACATGCTTTGGGAACACTGTGGCCAAAGCATGCTAAGGAAAGCTGTTGACTGTCCAAGAAAATGGCACTGAAACAGTTAACTGCAAGCAATGACACCTGATACCTGTATAAAGTTTTTGATCACAAAAAATTTGAATCTAGAATCATTATACATATGGTAAGTCAGACGAGGGCAACGCTTGTTACGATCAGCAAGCAAAATAATTCTAAGTTGATTGCTCAGTGGGATTACCTCTTGAAGTGGGTCCTTAGCTTGGGCTCGGAACGTGCACAGCCCGTTGGGTTGATGGCCAGCGGCAGTGCTATCAGCGGTGAGCGTCCAAAGCGGAACCTGTAGTTATTCAACAGCTCAAGGCCTGGCAACTGAAAACATAACAACATTTTTGCAATGCCAGTCAAAGCATATCTGTTTAGTTTTTCTCTCCTTTTTTTTCTCTCTTAAATTTTGCATTAGACGAAAATATTTTATGTTTTCAAACATGTAGATCATTTTCTTTACAATTTGATGTATACTGATTAAAATGCAACAATACCAGCCATTTTCTGCCTGAAAAAAATTAAAATTTTAATCATAAGTGAAACCCCATCTGACATCTATTAAGCACCACACACAGTTCTATAAACTGTACCCCTGCAGCCAATTTACATTTGCAAAAACATGTGTACAGCTGACTGTAATATCTTCAAAAAATATCTTTTATTTACGGTTCAGAGATCAAAAACAACCACGATCAAACACTTACAGACTCGATAACTCTTAAAATAGCAGGTTCAGTCAACCCAAA
Organism: Hermodice carunculata; assembly: GCA_964020975.1. Taxonomy (NCBI): domain Eukaryota; kingdom Metazoa; phylum Annelida; class Polychaeta; order Eunicida; family Amphinomidae; genus Hermodice; species Hermodice carunculata. Next base: position 63,247,487 of record OZ026627.1, on the reverse strand, counting down.
CAGGTCTTCTCCACTCATGTAATTAGGGAACATGTTTACAAGTTGATTTTCTCGGCGTAACTTTTCCAGTGGCTCCAGTGCTTTCAACCAGACGCCTACAATGCACACAAGAATAATATACAGGTGAAAAAACGAATGACATGCAACACACAGACACCTTCCCACTCAAACTGGTATACAGCCATCAGGAATTCAAATACTGTCCTTTTCTCAATAATACTTTAAATGAAAAGGGCTTACCAGACACCATGCCAATAGTAGAAAGCCTTCCTTGATATACTCAAGGCATCAGAGTGCACGGAGCAAAGCTTTTGACTCAGTCCAATAATATGACATTTTTACGGGTTACGAGTTAAGGTCAGCATCAAGATCTTATTGTTAATATGTACCAGCCATAGCACTGAATATTTAAGTTTGAGGATCCCATGAGGGTTGAAGTTGAGAAAATTGTGCACATAAGAGCATCAGCGGCCACTAGTCCTGCCCTAGTGAAGTGAGGTCTGCCAGTGCCCTTCCATGGAGTTTCACCACTGCCTACCTTCAAACCTTGTGGGATCATATTCTCTTGCAGTAAGAGTTCTTATTTTATACAGAATTTTACCTTTCAAAGTTCAAATGTTGTACAGTTGGCAGAGGATCTGCATGACAGTTTCAAGCATGATAAAGCCATGAATATTATTACTGCCCCACAACCACTACAGTGCAGATGACATTTCTACATAATACAGTGGCAGAAAAGTGGCTACTATAATCGAAATGACATCAAATCACACATTCTTCTTCCCCCCATCACCAAGCTATCCTGAGTTCCTCTACTCCATAAGGACTGGTCCAGCCCTCTCTATATATGGTTGTGGGTTCTTTCACTTGGGATTTCCACTGCATGTATGGGCAATCAAAATTATAAACATTTTGGACATCTATATTTGGAAAAAATAATCGCTTCCAGTACTTTTTCGGGGGGGGGGGGAGAGAGAGAGAGAGAGAGAGAGAGAGTTTAACATCAACAAGCATGTCTACAGAAGTTGACTACATGTATTTGGCACTGGCAGCAGGTCCAATATTTATCCTAGAACTGACAATACAAGAATTGCTGTTGTTACCTTTTGGTGTGGAATCAATGAAGTATTCATCTTCGAAGCTTTCCTCAATCACAGTGATGCGGAACTCTGGCTTCCCCTCGTTGTCATGAATACTGCACAGAAACTTGCACCTTTTGTTGATACGACGGTAACTCCAGTAGAAACGAGTTGTCCTGAAGCCAACCTGCCAAGAAATACCTGATATGTACATCCTGCTCCTATCAATTTGTCATTGAAATAACCCTTCTGGTGTTTTAAATTTTCAAGACATTTGTGAAGAAATGGTTTGATAATAAAGGTGATAAATGCCCCTGAACGAAATCAACTGAGATCTCTGAAATTCAAATGCTTCACAAAGAAACGGACTTGCAAATTCTGAAAAAAAAAAAATCCATGGTATGTGACCAATCATGATTTATTTGTTTTGTTTTGTTTTGTTTTTTTTAGTTGAGTAGATCACGATAAAATTTTGTTGGCTGATGGGAATCTGCCCCACACAATTAGCCGATGGTATAATCAGCTTATGAAGTAAAAAAATTTTTTAAACAAAATCAGGCTGTGTGAATATGGCTTTAGTCAATGTAAAAAACCACTGGCTTTAGACTAGGCACATTATGCTTGAATGGTAGGTTTCCTTGCAGGCATTTAGACTTGCAATTTGCTTTTTTTCCCTGCTGACTGCACAGGAAAAAAATTGTCACAAGTAAGAATGGGTTTAAAGGGAATAAGAAGCAAGCACATGGGGCACTTTTTACTTGCTGGGTACACTCTTCAGCTGTGATGTCATTCTGCAATTATTATGTGATCTTTAGCTTTTCTTTCATCTCTCTTTGTGACCAGGGCTTACTTGACTACCACTCGCTAAAGTGTTGCCCCCTTGCAAGAGACACTGGCTTGCCCCCCTGCATATAACTAACACATAATACGCCATATGCATATTAATTTCCCGCCACAAAGCACGGGTTTGACACCAGGCGATCATGGGGGACGTGCGGGTCACATCACTTAACAGATAGGGCCATATGCTCAGTTCTCACAAGATTAGCATTTTTTTGAAGAAATTTAGGTTCAAAAATGCCAAACTGGTATTCATCTAGTACTTCCTAAGCCATACATATGAAAAATTTCCATCTGCCTTTAATAAGTATTCTTTATTTCCAAAATATTAGTAATATCCCGCTTGTCCAGATAGGTATCGGCCCGTATCTCACCATATCTCCCAAAGTGAGACTAGGCAATTAGGTGTGCATTTGTGGCAGGAAATATGCATATCTCTTATGAGCCACCTGGTGGTAGTGGCACTTCTCATTCCCTTTACCAATAAATAACTTACTGGATAGATGTAGTCCTTGGTGTGGAATCTGCCAGTCTGCAGCTGGTGTGGCAGTAGCTGTCCAATGGTATGGAATACTAGGGCTCCTACACGGATGGTAAATTTCTTGTCTTCTTGGTGAGCAATACTGAAGAAGCGATCCACATTATTGATAAATGAGTTTGGTAGCTGTGACACTTTCTTATTATTCATATCTTTATATTGCAGTTTACTGTCGCTTCATGGAATTCTTTTTCATAACTAGAGCTATGCCTATGGGGGGGGGGGGGGGGGGGGCGAATGTCTCACCAGCATAATTCAAGCCACTCCGTAGTTTTTCTACAATGCTCATTCAAGCATGATGTAACCAATGAAGTATGACAGCGATGGTACAAATCTGTAGTGACCATCACTAGTAAAACCTCTCTAACCGAACAGCTCCGTATACCGAACACCTCTCTATACTGAACACCATTTCTCAGTCCCAAATATATACTTCCAATGTAAGCAAACCTCCCTATACTGAACACCTCACCATACCGAACACTTTTTTCCACTCCCAAGGGTGTTTGGTATAGGGAGGTTTTACTGTAATTCATTTACCCAAGTATGAAAAGCCCTACCAAGTGTAGATAATGAAATAATGACACTCCGTAATTTTTCTACAATGCTCACTCAAGCATGATGTAACCAATGAAGTATGATAGCATTGGTACAAATCTGTAGTGATCATTACTTTTAAATCATTTACCCGAGTATGAAAGCCCTACCTAGTGTAGTTAGTGAAATAATGCCACTCTGAAGTTTTTTTATGGACAGATGGACTGAAAGTGAGCGCTTAGTCTCGCCAAGAGCTTACGCTGGTGAGACAAAAAACAGGTGCCAGCATTTATTAACGTTAACTTTTTTTTTAAAATTAGGTAATTGTTTGTTTGCATGCTTAGCTACACCTTCATGTTCCAACAATTTCTTTGGAGGGTGAATGCACGACTGCCTTCATTGCCTATCCAAAGAAAGCTTTACATTGTTCATGTCTCACAAACCTGTACTAGAAATATATGGAGTAGTTAATTTAATTAATATTTTTCTTCTGCTGGTCCATTAAGACTAGCAGCAATGAGGCAGTTTCATCACACAATTTCTAATTAACCCTTCTCCCCTTGAATTAAGACCTGGGTAAACAGCTTTATTTGAAATGGGTTAAGCACCAAGTGCCTTACCCATGCCAAGGAAAGCTGTTGACCTGGGGCATATGATCTTGATAGAGCTCATCCACGATTCTCAAACTGTTTTTCATTTATCTTGAAACTAGTTGAAAACACTGAAGCAGAGGACATTTGACCACCAGCTGGTTTTAAGCGGAACAGGGTTAATTCCATATAGATATATATGTTAAAATTTCTCAGTGATGTGGATGAAGATACAATTGAAGCACAAGTACATACTTCAACACATACCTGGCAACTTGCTTGTTTTCATCCCGGTTAATGTAAACTCTTCTAAAAACTGTAAGATCATGGAGTTCATTATCTGGCCTGGTCTTTGGCATATGAAGGGGACATAAAATTGTCTGCAAAAAAAAAAGCCACAAAAAAAAAATTGCATGAAGTTATACTGCCAGTTCACTTTAACCTCACAGTCATTAATTCTTAATGGGAGACACTCATATTAACTGCTGCCCTGGTCTGTACTAGTATTCCACACCACAGAAATGACAGGAACGAGAGCAGATCAAAGCATGGCTAAACGTGTTTCTCTTGCAAAAGTAAACAAGAAAACTGTGTGAACAGCCCATGCTCAGCTGACCTTGACATTCATCACACTTGCAGCTCTGTGAACTTGAGATAGGATCAAGGTCACCCATGTACTGAGCAAGTCTGACCTTTATAGAAGAACACTAACATGTGCAACATCAAGGTCCCAGTTCAAGTAGTTCTCAAGTTGTAGAGAAGAGTAAAATTCATGTATGTTACACTGTGACCCCGGAAACAAGGTCAAAGTCACTCGTGTACTGTCTGAGCATGACCTCCATAGAGAAACATAAACATGTGGAACATCACGGTCCTAACTCAAAACAGATCTCAAGTTATCAAGTGAACAGTAAATTTCGTGTCAGTTGTCCTGTGACCTTGGGAATGAGGTCAAGGTCCAAACATCACCGAGGCATGAACATTTGCACAATATAGGCAGACACTACTCAAAGGTACATCCCTACCAAGAGCTACAAAGTGAGAAGGGATTGAGCTTAAGAGCTGTTCTTCATATTTCTTTCAAATATACAGGAAGCATAATATATTTATAAATTAGTATTTGTGTGGGAGACATAAAGCTGTTTCTATATGCCTTAAAACCATGCCCCAGAAATGTGCCCTGATCATGGTGGAAATATAATACTGTTTAGTTGCCTAGCAACATAGGAGGGCTGGGCAGAGCAGAGCCACATTTAATATGAATGCCTCTTACAGTATGCAGTTTTTGCAACAGAATATTTTATTTTTTACAGCTGTGGAAAGTTCAAAATAATTTCTGATTAACAACTTTTGCATAAACATACTTGAACTTCAAAACCGCTTCCACTTTAACCCTTCTTGGCCAGAACTCGAGCCAGTCAACAACTTTTATTGGCAAGAGTCTGGGTGTGTCCCATCTGCACTAAAGAAAGCTGTTGACTTCCTGCATCATGTCCTTATAGGAGTCGTCGACAGTTATCATTCAAAATATTTCACAGGAATGAGAAATTTGAGTAAAAACTGTTAGGCAGACCCTTTTTTATTTATCCGGCCGTTTAATTACTTTAAACTTGTAACAGTTCCTGCTGGGTATGATCACCAAGTCTGACACAAGAGAGAGGCGATGTGCTACAAGATCCACCTCCAGGCAAGTTCGCACATTAACTTACTTTTGGGGTGTCTTCAAAACCTCATCGTTAACACAAATCACCTCTAAAAGCAGAGGTCATAAAACTGAATACAGCATAGAACTCTGGCCATAGCCATGTATCCGGCCTTCATTAAACCATTCTTTTTAAGAATGGGAATTTGGCGCAGTTGGTATGTGCGTTCCCCATTTTTCGCTAGCTGATTGGCGCTGAAGGTTGCTGGTTTGAGACCCAGTCTTTCCCTGATCACAAAACATACATAGAACTATGGCCACAAACATGTTTGCAACATAGAACTATGGCCACAAACATGTTTGCACCATAGAACTATGGCCATAAGCATAAACACAACATACAACTGGGACCATAAATATTTATAAGGTATAATTCTGGCCATAAACATGTACTAGATAACATACACCTGAAGCAATTATATGATCTTACCTTGTCCTGGAAAAACATACAGCGTTCCTCCTGAGCACAGCCAACATGGTAGACAGAAGTGCAGCGAATCTTAAAGCAGCCTAATGTTGCTCCTGGTTTGTGGCAAGACACACAGTCTAAGGTTAGTCCTCGCCTGAAGGCCTGGTCAACGTTCATGAGGGCGCCATTCAAAGTCTCGTAGACTTCATAGGACCACAGCGCACAGTTCAAGTGGACCCATCGCTCCACATCCATATTTAACAACCTGTGTGGAGGACAATTTATTTTGAAGATCACACATGTAGCCAAAAAGAGCTTTGTTCCATCTTGGTCCGAGAAAGTACAAGAGTCTATGCAAGATGCATGTTTACTGAAGTGATGATAAGATGTACCAATATAGTAAAAGTGCATATCATTTTATTACATATACAGGAAACCTGTGGTGAAACTGGACATCATTGTGGTCATAGACATTTGACAAATAGTTCATGACAATTATGTATATGGTTCAGTACAGGGACTCTTATGCATAATACCTGTACTGGTATATACTCCAATAACATCTCAGTCCTTTGTATTGTATGTCTACCTTTAGGACTTTATCTTTAGAATACAGTGGTCCTTGTCACCAAAGACCATCCTAACTGCAAATTAAAAAAAAAATGTCTTGAAAGACAACAGATCACATAGGAAGTATAGGACTTCAAAATCTGCAAAGCAGCTTTTTGTGAGAGGACAGTCTCTCATACAGGGTCTCTTGTGACAAGGACTAATGGAAAGACCAAAAACATATACACCATTTCCAATTGAAATGTCGACAATGAGTTTTGTGTGTATCTGTGCTGTACACTTACCTGCCCGGGCCGTCTGTCTCGCTGTCTCCGATCTTGTGACACAGTGCACAGCATCGCACTTCCTTCACTACTTTCTGAGCTTTCACGGTCACTGCTAGCTTAGTCACCATCTACAATAAGCCAATCAGTGTTTAAAAATAATATCAAGCAATCAAACAATTTCACTGCTCCCAAAACAAGACGTTTGACTAGTGAGATAACTATCTGCCACACCCTTGTGTAACATATACTGTCGCACAATTGCAGTGACAAAAAGGGTCTTGCAAATGTTAAAAATATAACTAATTAATCCACATATCTGACAGCCTTTCTCATCCAGTTCTTCATTGAAAGAGGTGGCCTTACCTTTGCCACATTAAACAGAAAAGTTCATCACTACTACGGAGCACTTTTAACAAACTTCCGGGTGGCCAAGGGGTGCATGTACAATGCACTATTACTTAATTTTGTTTCCTATGAACAGAAAAATGAGATCACGTTTGTCAAGTTATTCACAACTGTGTAATTTCTAATAAACCATGAATCTTAGGTGTATTTTTCATCTAAAATCTTCACTGAGAGTGCATCAATTCCCTTTATGGAGATATGGTGGCAACACTCTCTCAAACTGATCAACCCTTTCACTCTTTCACCCTGAAGAGTAAATACGTGTAAAGCTTGCATATATGTCCTCGACATCCCAGAATGTCACCAGGAACATTGGTCTTTGTTTTAATGGTTGCCATTATCTAGTGCCTGATGAGCCTCCACAAAGGTGAAATGCACTGTACAAGTTCTCCATATATTTTGCAGGAAAAACTCATGCTGCCATTATCTTGGCTCCACAGCCGTCAGGCCCTTGCTTGGTCATTAGATGCAGAATTTCAATTGGATCTTACCTCAGACAGTTCTTTCTCTGTTGGTGGTACGTGTAATTTTTCCCGTTTAACCATGGAATGGTCCCACTTTTTGTAACGCAAGCCCTTCCATTTCTTCACCAGTGGTGCCTGAAATATAACCATACACAAAATAATTATTATAATGTAACCTTAAAATTATGACACTGTATCTTTTTGCTGACATATTTGACATTTCTCACATCTCCGTTTTTTTGTGTCACAAATTTACAGATTTTGGAACAGTGACAGACCATTTTGTGTGAAAGTTACACGAGAATACAAGTGATTTTTTTTTGGGAGGGGGGGGGGGAGGAATAAAGCATTAATCCACCTACTAGATAGAGTTCAACACATCCATGATATAGAGGAATATATATATATATATATATACACAGGGCTCCCTCATTGTAACGCTGAATATGGGAGTCCATAGTTTGATTTAATTTATTTGGCAAAAAATCAACATACACATGGCATGAACCATCAAGACAAGGGTTACTGTACCTTGGGAGGTGGTGGCAGTTGTTGGGAGTCCACGCTGGCACTGCTGCTACGTCTCCGGTCCTTGATCTTCATCTCAGTCTTCTTACTGCCGGGGCTGGGCATGAGTGGAGAAGCCGCCTTGGCATTAGGTGATGACTCTGTACTCTTGTGTTCTACCAGTGGTGCCTCCTTGTCCTGAATAATGTCAATTTTATACATCACATCAGCAAAGCATGACCTTTATTTTACTTGAATTGAATGGGATCATGTATGGATCAATTCAAATGTATTTCTTTTACTTTGGCATCAGTTTTGATCACAAACAGAATATCGTGTTCAAAAACACCTTAAATTTTTTTGGGGGGATCAACAATAACTGGCATGTATTTGGATTAGTTTAAAAAAATTTGTTTGTGTATTTCTTTTTCATTCCAGTAATTACTGTATACTTATGTCATCAGTGCTGTCTCAGCCGGGAGGGAACATAAGCACCAAGGGGTTCCATTCCTCCTGCTGAAAATCTTGCTTTTGTTATATCTATCTTAGTTATATTACATTCTTTTACTTATATCAACGTTCGAGTCTTTTTCTGGTACAATATGTATTCTTGTGTATGTATGATTTTCAGCAAATAAAAATACAAGACAATACAATACAATCCTGACACCCAAGTCTTGACCAGTTTTATTCCTTTTGTGCATGCATTCTGCCGTTTTCAAAAGGGAAGATACGATGTGAAATGCATATAACATAATTTGGACATGTAGTGGGTTAATTTGATAAGTTTACTTTAGAATGCCAAGGCCCCTCCAATATTTAAGGCTGAAGTGTAAGTTTAATATAAAATTGAACTAAAGTGTAATTTTATTTTAAAAAATCTACATCAGTTTAGCAATAGCCTTATGAGGTACTTGGTTTACCAAATTTGAGCAAAATCAATCCAGGCAGTTTTGATATATCCAGAGTACAACACTGTGACCAGACAAAAACACAACCTGGAAATGAAATTCCTACCACACACAAAAATGCAGGCAGTGCTCTGACCATTAGCCAAATGCTAAGCTTCTTGAATGTGGCTTAAGAAATGTGTCAATGGTTAAACTATTTCAAAATGAATTACTAAATGGCCACAACAATATTTTTGTTAGCTGTACCTATATTTCCAATTTTGGCTACAGACTTCTGAAGTCTAGATCTGCCCCTGAAAAATGCATGATGAAAAAATGTGACAGTGGCAAGAAAACAATTTTCACCTTGTCAGACTCTGAGCGATGAGTGATGGCAAACTGCATGTAGCAATTTGTGCTGCAGAAGATTACGTCCTCCTCATCTGACAACTCCTGTCAAAACAAAGACGTAGTTTTTTCTCAGCAATTTTCTTAAGTCCCCTACATATGCCTGTGGAACTAAAATGGTTACACTACTTTGTTCTGTACTCTTCTCTGGATTACATGTAGATTTTAGTTTCCTGCAAAACTGTAATGCAAGAAAGCCCAGTTTTATAATGTCTAATCTCTGAACCCTCTGGCACTTAAAGAGTTAAGACTGTGCTAATAGCTTTCTCTGGCATAAGTTGGGCATTTAGCTGTTGAACCCGGTCATGTTATCTTAGTAGGTCTCATTTACAATTCTCATTTAAATTGTTTTACAAAACTGTTGTACTTAGTCAAAAACACTTACACAGACGGCATATGCCCACCAAGCAGTTTTGGCCAGCATAACCATAAACGGGTTAAGGGTTTAATTTGTTTTTAGGAGACACTTACCTGTTCTTCCTTGCTTAGAAAAGGCATGTCTGTCACTTTTTTCCTTATACCTGAGCTTAGGACCACAACATCACAATGCCGACAAAATTTGGGTTTGGACTTAATGAGAGACTGTATGTTAACTGCTTCCTCTTTATCTAAAAGTCAAAATTAAAACAAAAAAAAAAACTTTTCATGTTCTACGAACAAATGATCACAAAGCATTATTGAATGACACGTATTAAAATTTGAAAAATTCTATTAAACATTTTCATGTACAACATGAATGCATTTACAAATGTTTGCCGTTTTCACATTTCAGAAATTTCGCTGATGTGTTTGTATTTTTTCTTTTGCATCATGTTTTTATTTTCGTGGAACTGTGCACAAAACTGAAGCAAAATAAAACCAAACAAGATCAATTTACACAATACAAACGCATTTGTGTGTACTTACATATGTATTTCATGATGAAAAATATAAACGATAAATTTGAATCTTCCCATTATATGGTTCTCACTTAAGCCAGTTTTCTTACGTTTTGCACCTGAAACCATGGAGTACATTTCTGGCGAAGGACTTCGGCTGATTTCGTAAGATGGAGGCACCGCAATCTTTAGTAGGTCTGCTATTGCAGAAATGACTCCTCCGATGTCTTCTGCTCCATGTGCCGAGAGTGTTAATGTCACAGACACCTAAGGGTTAAGATTGACCATAATTAGCATGGCTGCTAAATGAGCTCCTATTGACAACTTTTCACTTCAGCCTTTTTTTAGACTTATTAACATATATTATTTCATACTTTTAAAGCTGCAAGATAAGTTGTGCAAGGCTTGATTCCTAAAGCGTATCAAATATAAATGTAAGCTAGCACCAGACACACATACATACTAGACCACCATGAAAGTTTTCACAAGTTGCGCTTTAATTGCCTAACTCCATTGATCAATATCTGCCTAACTGTTCAACATTTTAAATCTGGATCTGCCCCTTTCTGGGTGAGGCAGCACATTACCTGATTCTGCGAATCCTTGAAGGGCCTTGCTAGAGCTGACGTTAGAGCAGACATCTTGTTCTTCAACCCATCGCTGCCCGGTGACGCAAGGTTTTCTTTCTCGTCTGGTTTAAACTGATAATAAGACACAAATAACAGCTATCAGTGACACAATAAACAGTAGCATGATATGAGCCTTCAATACTGTCCCTGAAAATATTTCTGATGAACTTGTCTGGCACCAAAGACAAACACAACAAATTAATGAGTATTGCAGAGCAATACATTGTCCCCCGCTCGTCGCCCACGAGGTTGAATGGACTACTATATAGGGGTGTGACCTAGATGAAAAAAAAAAATTAAAAGTATGGCACATTCTTAGATTAAGCTTCACATTTGTGTAAAATTTCATCAATCTAAGTAAAAGGACAAAAAAGTTATGGCCCGGACAAGATTTTGAATGAATTTCACAGTGACCTAGATATTTGACCTAGTGACCTACTTTTGCCATGTGACACAACAACTCCCCAGGTAGTATTAAAGTAATAAATTTGGTAGCTGTAGGTATTATAGTAAGGGAAATATGGCATGGACAAGGTTTTACATGGAGTTTACACTGTGACCTAGATATTTGACCTAGTCACCTAGTTTTGCGTTGTGACACACTTTTAGGTCACAATACATTATCAGTAAACTTTTATAACAAGAAGTCAAAATTTTTGAAGAATTACAGTAAGGACATGAAAGTACTGTACATTTATGTATTACTGTGACCCAAATATTTGACGGACGGACGGACACACGGACGGTGCCCATTACCATATCCCCTCTAAGGTCTACCCACCATAAAAAAAATCAAAGGGCTGGCATCAATAATTTAGAAGATATGGCCCGGACAAAATTTGTATTTGACTTGAGCTTGCTTAATGAACTTCGTTAATTAATTAATTAATGGAAATAATTAGCCACAGAAAACAATGCGTATGCACACCTATTACCTAAGGTCTACACACCATAAAAAATTCAAAGGGCTAGCATTAATAGTTTAGAAGATATGGCCCGGACAAAATTTGTCTTGCTTAACGAACTTTGTTAAATAATTAATTAATGCAAGTAATTAGCCACACAAAACAATGCCTATGCACACCTACTACCTATGGTCTATCCACCACAAAAAATTCAAAGGGCTAGCATTAATAGTTTAGAAGATATGGCCCGCACAAAATTTGTCTTGCTTAACGAACTTTGTTAAATAATTAATGCAAGTAATTAGCCACACAAAACAATGCCTATGCACAGCTACTACCTAAGGTCTACCCACCATAAAAAATTGAAGAGGTAGCATTAATATAGGGAAGATATGTGCCGGACAAAATTTGTTTCTGTATATTTACATATCGATCGGTGACCCAAATATTTGACCTAGTGACCTAGTTTTGCTTTATGACACTTTCTTAGACTAAGCTTCACATTTGTGCAACATTTCATGACTCTAAGTAAAAGGACAAAAAAGTTATGGCCCGGACAAGATTTTTCATACATATGTATTCTGTGACCCACATATTTGACCTAGTGACCTACTTTTGGCACACCATACACCTCTATCCTAGGAAGTACAAGCACATTAAATTTGGTAGCTGTGGGTGTTATGGTGTTGGAAATATGGCCCGGAGAAGCTTCGGACGGACGGACGGACGGACGAGGTGCAAACCTATAGTCCCCCACCAAGTGGGCGGGGGACTAAAAACTGGACTTGATGTTAGAAACTGAGCACTTGATACATTTCTTGCAACAAAATTCTTTCACCTACATGTTTCTTGCTTTTTTAGTTACAAACACAAATCATGGGGTAAGAAGTTCCAATTATTCGGTTCGTTTTCTTTCAAAGTTCCTCTAATATTTTTATGGTTTTATGTGGGACATTAACATAATGTTACTTTCCCTGTAATCATCACGTTCCTTTGTGCATGTCGGCTGCTGCCAGAAGTATTGTCAATTCTTAGTTTGATATTTATTGCTAACATGACCCTCCCTAAAAAACATTGGCACAGATCATGCTGCATCTCCAGCCACTTTATCCACTTCCTGATTAAAAAGATCACAATTAGCAGCTTTCCTGGACACAGTTGGGCACATTTACTGCTTCTAAAGAAAGCTGTAGACCTGAAGCGGCCTATCATGATAATTATGTCACATCTACCAATTCTCATCAAAATCTTTCCTATTACGCAGAAACTTAAGTGAGAACACTGACGCACAAAATTAACATTTGGGCACTTTTGGGTGACTTGAGGGAAGAGGATTACGAGAGGAAAAGGTAACGCAGACCAATATTTCAGTTATGTAAACCATGTCAGCAGATCTCTTACCTTGGGCATAAGGTCTGAAGCATCAGGTACTGCTTTGATGTCTGGCACCTCTTCCTTAATTTTCATTGATGCTGCATGAGAAAGTGAAAAATCCACTGAAATCATGCTGCATTAATCCATTAATTGAAGCCAATAGGAAGTTACTCTCTTACCTTCGATACAAGTAAGAAAGGTACACAAAATTCATACATAAAACAACTACAACAGCTTTCCCACAACTTTGTATTTGTCTGCCATGTTTTTTGCCACTTGCTTAAAAAATGTGAATACTCTGTGCTGTGAAGTTGAACATTCATCTTGAAAGCCAGGTATCCATTGTGTCTGATAATAAAATCCTTGTGGCACTCAAGTTAATTTCCTGTCCATTTAACCATTTTGTTGATCCAATTACTGCGACACCTGACACTACTTTTTTTAATGATCATGGATTATATCAATCACCCACTGTATTTTGTAATTCCTCACTGCACTAAAAATAATCCCCAACAGCACAAAAACTAGCTCACGTTTGATAGGAACTGGACAAATGACTGGTATAGATGGGGAAGTACACTCCCTCAGTCGCTCCTCCTCGGTCTTCTCTGTTGGGATGAGCACAAGTCCCGGAAACTTCTCATCACGGCCGTCCAGTGTACACTCAGGAGATGAGGATGATATGACTGTATCTGGTGAGGCACTGGCTCTGCAATACCACAAAATCACTTTAACTGTATTCTGTACGTACATTATATGTTCAAAATTCCATGAAATATCACAAGATGTCACATTCTCTTATGTACAAATAAACATGTCCCAACATGATGCTCATCAAAATCAAGAAAACTTGACACTTAAATTCTTTGAACAAACACTGCAATGATTTTTGTCTTGCATTGTCCAGTGAAAACCCATTTAACAACAATGGAAAGGGATTTGCCACAAAGTGTTGCTTAATTTGTACTTTTGAAAGATGTCCTACTGGGATACATAGCTTTGTACTTGTCATGTTTTTCTTACTATTACTCCCTGGAGATAACATCTGTTTTGATAGACCAGCGTTTGGTGACTCTGCAGGTGGTCTATCAAGACAGATTTTACTATATATGTATTTACAATTTTGTCATTGCATTTTAAAATGTTATATATATCTGAGGGACAAAAAGATATAAACTACCAAAAGATGTCAAAATTTTTATATTTTTATTTAGAAAATTTACAATATGCAACCGTAAATATACAAAATTTGAATATCCAACTGTAAAAGGTCAAATTTATATTGCGACAAAAAAGTTCAACTGTCAACCAAATGTAACCAAAAATAACACAGTATTACTGCCAGAACATGTAACTTGGGTGGCAAAAGAACTTGACATCATCAAAAACAGTCAGACTACGATCAAGAATCTGTAATTAGCACAAGGGCATTGCCAACTGCTCCAACTTCTCTCACCCAAAAGTAAGTTTTGTGCAAACATGCAACTTGAACCTCAGGTAAAACTTCTTTCTTGCACATGTTCTGAAATGATATGAATTTTTCTTTCTACTATGTTCTGAAATGACCAATAGAGAACTGGAAAATCCTGCACAGATTTGTATTTCAATTTTATTTTCGTTTCCTATATTTTTAAAAACATCCAGGTGTACAAAACATGACAAACTTTGAATGGCAAGGAATCACGCATTATAAGTGCACAAAATTTCGTATCTGTCTCTACAAATAGTGACCCACTTTGTTGAATAGCATTTTGAAGCTGTGTATGGTTCTATAACCAGGACAGCCAGCATCCAAATGAAGAGTTTATGTTGAATTAACTTATCTTTCTTACTGCCTACAAAACATGAAATCAGTCATATGTACAATGGAGGGATTTGGTATCAAGGCACAAATTTTAACTGTCCTACTGAAGGATCATGTTGTGTTTATTTATTTATTTATTGATTTTTTTTTTTGCTGCCTCCACGTGTGTCTCAAAGAATGCCCCTCCAACACTAGTGAAAATACTCGGGATAATTTTTCATTAGATAACCCAAATCTGGTTCCGATGAAAAAAAGTTTTGAAGTGTTATTTTTTCATAACATTACTTGCAGAATCACATTTACTTTCTGTGGCAAATTTGCCGAGAAATACCCGAGGAAGTTTATCACTGCAAGTCCGAATGTGCACAGAGGGATTACCCCATTTGTAACAAGTTGACGCTGATGCTAACTAAATCTCCCACCCAGGTAACTATATAATACTATGGTTTCTGTCTTGAGGGAGCACCCCGAGGAACTAGGTCAGGCTTAAAAGGTCATACTTGACATAGTTTTGAAGAAATGACCCGAGCCGTTCTCAGACCTTTAATGAACATTGCTCATTAACTAATGAAGGGAAATAATTAGCCACACAACACCATCAAAAGGCACATCTAGCAGGTAAGGACTACAAGTTATAAAAATTTCAGATTGCTAAGTGTAATAGTTTTGGAGAAAGGGGTGCGAGATAAAAATATAGAACATGACTAACCTGGATGAAGTGTCCAAGCGAGGCTGCATAATCGGGGGACTAGGCAATGCTGGTATCATGGGGCCACTGGTCACTCTCATCAAGGCCTGCTGCTGCTGCTGCTGCTGTTCCAGTTGGCGCTTGGCATCATCGGCTGTGGTAAACGTGGCATTGTCAGCACCCATAAGGTGATAGCGCTGTTGGCCGTCAGGCAATGGGCCTCCTGGCAAGGGGGGAAAGGGGTGCCCATAGAACACCAAAGTGCGGCTACACTGTGTTAGGGGTTACAACCTCTAAGCTAGAGAAACCAAAGCTTCTATCTGCTACATCAGATGGGAACATACAGTACTGGCTGCATAATGTAGTTTATGTTGCACATGTAACCTTTGTGACTTTTAAGTATTCCATATATATATAAATATATCAGTGTTTGCTGTACACAAGAGTTGCAGGGTGCATTTCCTTGCCCTGTTTTAAAATTCCCCAACTTTTTACCAATTTTTAACAAGGAAAGACAGCCAAGTAGGTCAGTTACCCTGCCCTACTTGGCTGCACCCAGCCCTTTTTTGTGGTCTGTAACAAACACAGAATATATTATGCAATGAAAATGCTTTTAAGATTTCACATACGAACACCACAAATTCACTCCATATAGAGGTCACATTTTCTTGATATATATTATTATTCAAATGAAAATGTGAATTTTTCAATCAAATTCCTTGTGAAGAAAACATTCACTCGTGTACCAACATGCCAAGTCTAGCCACAGAGGTTTGTACAATGCCCAGCATCAACCATCAAGCTCCAGTCACTTCAAGAGCACCCAGAGATTGACTTGCTGGAAAATGTCTTTTTAACTTGGTATAAAGTGACTGATCAACATTAACTACATCCAGCAGCGCACTTGAAAGCATTTCTCACATACCTAATCTCGTCTCCATCACTTTCTTTTCCCAAAAATTAATGTCATAATAATGTTGTCTCGAGGGCCATTCAAATTGTCATTATTTTCACACAAGTCCACAGAGTGCTCTATGAATCATCTCCCTCCCCCCAAAGAGTACTGTAAATTTCTTTAATTTTTCGGTGTTCTTATTTTCACTTATTTTGCTGATGGCACAAAAAAAAAAAAATGAAAATAAAAACATCAATAGTGTTTTAGCATTGTTTGAACAGGAATTATGTCTAAAATCGGGAAATTAAAACTGTACATTGAAATGTCAAAAATACCAAAACTGTGAAAAATCAATCACACAAAAAATACAGCAATTTACAGTTCTCAAAGTTTGCCCAAATGTTAGCAAGATTTGGTAAAAACATACATCAATGCTGACCCCTCCACCAAGCATACTTTGTGCACGAACCAGGAAAGGAAGACATTTTTGAATGGCCCCTAATTTAATTCATATTGCAAGTTAGTGAGCCAGTTATGATTAAGTTTTTACAGGTATGTGAGAAGGGGAAAAACAGGACTGAAGACAGTCCAAACTCAGCTGAGACATACTACATTAACCCTTTCTCCCTAAACTCTTTTAATGCCAACTGCACTTAAATCAAAACTACTCAAAACGATCTGCTCTGAATTATGATAAGGGTGCTAGACTCACATTTCTTGTAAAAAGACCTTTCATGCAAGTACCAGCATGCCTCTAGTTAAACAGAATACAGCCCAGGTCAACAGCTTTCTAAGCATGCTTTGGGCACATTGTGCTGAAAGTGCCCCTAGCAAAGCTGTTGACTCAGTCCAAAATGTGGCACTGAAAAAGTAGAAACCATCTAAGTATCCGCTGCAGGCAAAATTCCATTTGATTTACTGATTTTTTAAAAATTACTTGCAGAATCAATGAGAAGTAATTTGAATGAAAACTGCAGATGAGCCCTGCAGAACAGCATATTGCAGGTCAATAACTTTCCTGTAGATAACTTGATCAATATGACCTGTCACTACTTCTTTTGTCACACCCGACTGAGTACATCCATGTGCACGCAGATTTCTAAATCTCCACTTATAATTCAAGGACTGCAACAGATACCAACCGCTTAAAATTTTACTGTTTTCTACCTACGAGCTAAGTCAACAACATTTTTGAATCTGATCTTGAAATGATCTTGACTTGACTGACTGCTAAGAAGCTGTATAAACAAACATGGCTGATGAATATCACGGATAATGACTCAGAAGTAACTTGGATCACTCCAAAGAAAGACAACATATATTTAGACCCCAGGCAAACCATTCTGGCAGTAACAATGCATACTGTGATGGAACATAATGTATGGATAGCTCTGCTGGATACATCAGCTGAGCTCCAAAATGTATATTACAGAACTAGGCACATAAACACTAATAAAGTAGGCATATAAAGACTAATAAAAGTGGCATATAAAGACTTTGAAGTAGGCATATAAACACTAAAAGTAGCATTTTAAACATTAACATTGCTAGAAGTCATCTCTTTATGAAAATGCACCAGCAAATTCACAAGATTTGAATCAAATAAAAAATCAACACCAACCTATCACACAGAGGTACATGACAGAAACATACTAGCAAAGAACAGACCCATGCTTTTGGAGTTTAAAGTTCCCTAATGCAGAGAGATTGAATAACAGATTCCACCCTTAGCTCACTGATGCCAATGTTGAGCCCACCATAGGGGCAAATACCAACAAACTTGCAATAAATCAAAAACTCCATAACCATGTTAGCCCAAGGCCCAGTAGTACATTTGTATGAAAAGAGAGAAACTTGTGGCCTTAAGTTGTCAATTTTGTACCATAAGCAGGGTCTCACATTAACACAAGCTCTATTGTCCAGGACAAGTAAAATTTTGTTGCTGCAAAAGGATTTAACCCTTTACATGTCCAAAATAGTGTCAGAAGTTGCTGTCAGGCCAGGACACCTTCATGTCAAGCCTAAACGAGGTTTACTTTGTTAACCCTTAAAGTGCTAATCATGGCTATAGTTGTTTTCTGATTACTGCTCAACATATAATGGTTAAAAGATTCAAATTCCTCATGAAGATACCTTTCATTCAAATGCCACCAAGCCTAGTCTGAAGCAAAAAGTAGTCTTGGTCAACAGCTTTCCTATTTGCGCCACGAGGAAAGTTGTTGACTCAGTCTTAAATCAGCGCTTTTATGGTTAGTTTGTCTGTTTGAGTTCAACCCATACGTAGACAAAATCAAACATTCAGTGAGTTAAGAGTGGTGGCAAGGTGTATGCAGGACTAACACAGCATACAGACAGAAGAAGCAGAAAGGGCAAGACAGAGAGGCCAGGGTCGTGGGCTCATATATGTGACAAGATTCACCTTGAGATTTCTTGGTACCCCAAAATTCACCAGGATTGATGTCTTCATTTACTCCAAAACGATCAGCATTATCAAAAACTTCACATTTAGGTCAGTTTTGATCAAAGAATCATAATCCCTGTCTGTAAATCAGCCAATTACATTGTATTCATTTATTTTTTCTTTTCTTTTTCTTTGGTAAAGCCAAGATAGAATCAAATAACCATCAAACCTATATCATTGCTAACCCCACAAGCTATAGTTCAACTCAATTTGTTGATGGGAACTGACCAAAATCCACATACAGTGGTACATTTTCATTGTGTTGGGGTTTCTTTTAAATTAAATTATACTCAGAACTCTCAATCTGGTGATCTTGCCCAACGGCTCATTTCATACATGCATATTACATGACATCATGCCAGAAATTCCACAATTTTCTGCCACATGTTTAAATCTTTTTACAGTTTAATTTCTCTACTTATGCAGCATGTGTTTTTCAATCATTTTCCTTTCAAAACTCATTTTTAGTGTAACAAGTTGCCATACTCAATGACAATTGCAAAATAAGCCATGAAATTATAGATGTATTTTAGACCATCTCATATTACTTCCTCTTTCATCACAGATTTACATTTGGCCGCCCATAATGGTAATCCAGCCTCAGAATCACTTACGTTACAGTGTCAGTGTACATCTTAGCTTCCAAGTACACACTATGGAAATATAATATCCCACACAAACTTCCGTTACCTTTTGTAATTTTTCTATCAGTTCTGAGCACTGAAAAGACATTTCTGAGAATTATAGACTCATTAATTTACACAATTCTCCAGTTGGTTCATTAGAGCATACATCTGTGGAATGATCTCTTTAACCCTATGCCAGGCAAATCATCCCCAGTGTCCTGATGTCAAACATTGTTTGCTTCCAGGTCTCTGGTTAAACTCACCACCAAGTAAGACTTAGTCTGAAATATTTTGTGCTTTTTTTCTTTTTTTTCTTTCTTTTTTTTTTTTTTTGTAGCATTCCTTGGATTTGAGGCTATCCCTGAGGGAACCTCAATGTACATGTACCAGCATCCAACATTTTTTTCCCATTAAAGGTTTCCAACCAGTATCTCGTCATAAATATCATCTGCTTCTTTTTTGACTGGACAAAAATTTTATCATTAAGAATATACCATCAATCAACAGTATTACTTGGCACACTCTGCATCTGGGGGGCACCACCCAAAGCTTTTAACTCCGTCTCCAACAGGTTAACCCTCTGACCCCCCTTATGCTGTATAGTTACAGCATAAATAACTCTACTTCCGTTTAAAGCCTGGGATCAAAGGGGTTAATCCTTGTTATCCTACCCCTTCCATGCTAACCTATTCTTGGTCAGAGTATGACCAAGTCAACAGATTTCGTTAGCACAGGGTGACTTGAGCAGGAAAGAGTTGGAAGTCACTCTATCCAGATGAATACTTTCATGAGGTCAATATTCTGGTTGTGTAAATTAATGAATCCTCAAACAGCTATACTGCAGCTGCCCATGAAGTAACTTACCCATAAAAGGCATGGTCCCATCACTAAGGAATCGTCTCCTTGCTCTGATGTCCCCAACTAGTCGACCGGGCAGGTCAGCGGTAGAGACGGCTGGAGTGGCAGGTTGGGAGGTTGGGGGAGTTGGCTGCTGGGGGTTAAAAGGGTAGTATCCGTAGTAGTCTGGCATACCATCCAGGAAGCTAGTTCCGTAGCTGCCTCGTAACTCGTTGGCTTCTCCTGGTGATGAACAAAACCATACACCACTTATCATATTAGATATGTTGCTGACAGTTGAAAATGATTTTCACAAGATGTAAAGTAAACTGGGTCAAATCACTCTCGCTATTAGCTCTATATTTTATGTGTAGACTATGGGTGCTCACTTGCTTTGTTGAAGGAGTGTATAGTGTTTTTTTTTTTCATTAATTTGAATTGACAGCACTAACTTTAATACCAAGCTGTGTTCCATCCAAAGGGGGATTAAACTCTACAACAGCTCTCAACAAAACAAACAACTGTTGACTTTTTCTGTTGCTTGCCAATTATAAACATCCTTCAGCAAACATTATTTGAAAGTTTCTTACGTGCGACTGTCAATATTGTCGCCCAATAATAAAACACTAACAGTTTGCAAATTTTAACCTCCATACCTTCTATGCCATGGCAAGTCCTCATTTGTACAGTATTCTGCACTGGATATGTTTATCAGATTGACCCTGGCACTTACCATTGGTAACATTGGCTCCAAACACAGCACACGCGCTGTGGCTGACCTTGACCTCTGGCTCTTGTAGAGGCAACATTGGTAATGCTCTCAGCTGCTGCATTATATGATCAGTACTGAACTCCATGGCAGCATAATCATCTCCAGGGGACTTGGTGGGGGTTGTTCCACCTGCCGCAGCTCCCGCAGCCGAGGCGCCAGAACTGCTTTTCCGCTGCCGTTTCTTAGGTGGGATCTCGTTACCATCTGCATCCTTCCTCTTGGGTTTCCGTGGCCGCTGTGGAGTTTTCTTTAACTTGGGTACACTTGGGTCTTCTGCCTCTTTCCGCTTGTGCTCTAGCTCCTGTCGTTTCAGTTCTGAGAAGGGGGGAAAAAGTTTATTTCTTTTTCTCCATGCTATAAAAATGGCCCGCCCATAAAGCTATTCTTTTCATTTATGATGAGTTCATTATTACAATCAAATCCCCACAAATTTTCTGTTTAAAATTCTACCATCATTTTTGAGACATTTTTGGAAGACAAGAGTTTCTCTCTGTATTTCACACTAAAAGAGTGAATAAACATGGTCTTTCAATTTGACTTCCGCATGTTCATGTACCCTTTCACTATGAGCCCTGAAACAGTTGGCTCTCTGTCAGTTGTCACATTGTATCACCTTAATTGGCAAAACTGTCCAAGTTTATATCAAGAATCTCTGAACATTTTCTCTGTTGATCCAAACTACTTACCTTTTGCAACAAAATATCTTCTCCATCCAATTAATCACCCCCCCCCCCCCCCCCCCGAACATCACTTAATCCTGTAGCTACAGCTTAACTTTACAGGTACAGATATCAGGAAAAGTGGCTTATAATCTTTGCCACTTTCCCCGATATCTATACCCATAAAGTACAAAGAAAGTTAATTACCCTTATCACTTACGATAGCAGTGGTGAGATAATCTGCATTTCATCAAAGTTCAAACACCCGGGATTTCCCAGTTTTCAGGCCTAAGCTCCAGATCATGTTAAACTCACCATATGTGGGTTTCTTAGCAGAAATTATCAGTTTCCCAGACAGACACAGCACAATCAAGATGAAGTGGTTTTAAATGTTGATGCAGATGTTTTAAAACATACCCAGAATTTTTTCTCTTTCTTCAGGGGTTTTTCCATCTTTCTCCTCGATGGTGGTCTCTTTAGTGAGTGGCATACTCTCTATCATTGCCAGTTGTCTTTCTTGTTCTGGGGTCAAGGTGATAGGTTCATCCATGTCCTGAGATGGCAAAACACACTGCAGAGTCTAAATTGCACAACGAAGACTATGTTAACTCAAGCCTCGAAAGTAAAACAACAAAACTTAACCTTGAGGGCAAGAAAGTAAAGCAACTATGTACGTAAGAGAACATCCAGTACTTGTGTGCTTTTACACAACAGCAAGTACGAACACAAGGAAACTGAAAGTAAATCAGCTACTAAAAGGACACAGGCTACCATGTCATCCATAAATGGCACCCAACATGTCACTAATTTGAGATGAAATGAACCTCGAGTGTGGAGTACATGTGGCACACTTCAGCTAAATTATCACAATAAAGGTAACTGCACTTCGCTATAGTGATACTTTTTTGTCTAAATCAGAAAGTTGGGGGCTCCCTTAGGAGAATGGGTGCCAGATAAGGAATAGCAAGGTAACCATTCCATACTGCATCTGCCATTTAAAACTCAAAACCCCAGTGGGGCCCATATCGTCAACTGCCTTGTACCCCCATCAATGGAGCACCTGCAACAACGGACTGACCCTTTCTCTGTAAAGCATATTCTATGTACTGCATGGTGAAATATCCAAATCATCCAACCAGAACAAACTTAGCCCTAAAATGTAATATAGCATTTTGAGTAGCTGTGCGAGAGAAATAGGGGAAATTTCGTATTGCTGCCACATTTTTCAGTTAAAATCATTTTGGTTACATATATGTGGAATCTGAGGGCTTTTAACATAGGTAATACTTCAAATTTACACTTCTTATTCTATAAATTCTTCTAAATATATATATATGAGACATGCATTGGCTTCTTATTTACAGGTCTTGCATTTTCAAGCAAGTGCCTACACAGTTTGCTTATATTTCAATGTCATTTCACATTACTATATTCTTAAAATTTCATATTGGTCGTCTTGCTTAAATATTGAGCTGAGATAAGGTGCTGATGTCAGACATGCAAATCATTTCAG
The DNA here is from genome assembly GCA_964020975.1 of Hermodice carunculata. Taxonomy (NCBI): domain Eukaryota; kingdom Metazoa; phylum Annelida; class Polychaeta; order Eunicida; family Amphinomidae; genus Hermodice; species Hermodice carunculata. Next base: position 63,224,241 of record OZ026627.1, on the reverse strand, counting down.
GGGACGCGACAGTGTGTACTAACACCAAAACGTATCTTATAATGAGGCCCCAAATTAAAATATCTTCTCCAAATTTAGGTGTCCTGTTATTCTTGAAAATTTTCCTAAAATAAGGCAACTTTGGGGTCTTAAAAACAGAAAACAACACGAACTTCACATAGAGAGCAGCTGCCATTGTGACAGATTCCCACTTTACTTCTGTTCTCTTTCTTTACCAGTACAGTTGTCAAGTAAAATGTTCATTTAACTCTTTCAGTGCCAATCACGTCTTAGGTCTATCTACTTAAGTCAAACTAGTCTGAATTATCATAAGGATCCCAGATTCGTATTCTTCATAAAAAGGCCTTTCATTCAAGTACCAGTATGCCTATAGTTCCAGAGAAAATACCTCAGGTCAACAGCTTTTCTCGGCATGCATTGGGCGCACTGTGCCCCATGCTGCCAAGAAAAGCTGATGACTCAGTCCAAAATTTGGCACTTAAAGGGTTAATTCTTGATCTCAACAAAACAGCCCAAAAGCAAATTTTCATATTTTGTCAAATATGTGTGTGCTAAAACACAATCTACTTCACCAAATACACGTTTCCTGATAGCTCTAAAAAGGTTCCGGCAGATCTACAAATTTCACTTGGTGACCAAAAAGCAAAGCCATGAAAGCATGCGAAAGTTGTAGCAAGGTCAACACGTTACCTCACTCAGCCTCCGGGCTGCCAGAAGTGGGTCTTGTTTCTTGGGCTTGTTTGACGCCAGTAGCTGCTTCAGCAAGATGTTTTGTTTTGTTTTGTCTTGCTCTCCCCTTGAGACTGAAGGAATGAGGGAAAAATGTTACCGTTATTGCCGTTCTCCTTAAAACAATACACAGATGTTTCAAATTTTTTGCTTTTCTTTTGATTAATAATGATCAATTTAAAATTTTTCTTAGAAGCTGTTGAAAAAGAAATCTACATCATCTGCTGGCTACGCACACACTCAATTTTTGCATTTTTGAGAGTTTGGATTCACTTTCTGAAAGATTCAGCTTGTGCAAAATGTGAATTTAGAAAACCGTCCCGCACTTTAATGAAATTGTTGGTTTTACAGCCAAGACAAAATGAGGAAACCTTATTGCAAATCAGGATATATACATATATGCCTATGAAAGGCAACCTGGATCACAAAGCGATGTTAATGGATGGTTTGTATCAGAATCTAAAAAAACATCTCATAGTAAAATTGCATCAGAAAATAACAACAAAACTGTCAACATTTGACTTGCAATAAAAATTTAATGTTCCAGCACACAAATTAACAAATAAAAGTGATTAATACTTTGATCTCTCATGTCATCGCCCATGTCCCCTCGGCCGTCCTCGCTGGCTGACTGCCCCATCAGGTCAGGGTGGCCAGTTGGTGGTTGCTCCAGCATAGGGTGACCAGGCCCAATACTGGCTGGCTTGGCTCCCAGGGGGGTTCCAGGGGTGAGGGTTGGCTGGGCTGCAGAGTGCCCTGGCAGACCCAGCTTGTGGCTGAGGCTCATAACAAGGCCCTGGTGGTCTGGCGAGTCCAGGTCAGTCCCCTGAGCCACCTGACCGATGATCTCATCCAATGGCGGGCCCTGGAGGTCACAGCAAAGTACAAACCTAAGCAACCAGCATCATGACCACACATCGCACTCATAAACTGCTCATCTGGACTTCTATCACAAGACAGGTCTACTCAATTTGTATCTTTCCTTAGTAATTCAGGGTTGTCCCTGAAGCTTTGTAATTATAGCTAAATGGCACCACGAAGCTTTCATCAATGCCATCAAGCTTAAAAAATTTTCCACAAAGCTTCATTTTGTCGAAAATAACATAAAAATGTGGTTTTGGGGTCCAAATTACCTTGATGGCGCAGCTGTACACATGACCAACTGCTCAAAATGGGTAAAATTAAAAATGTAAACCTTTAATTTTTCCAAGAGAAAACCCTCGATTTTTACTTCCAGTATACATGTAAACTGTTCATGAAACTACAACTATGTTCGACAATATTCTGTACATATAAAACTATGTTTGTAGCACCCTTAATAGATTTCAGCACTGTGTCCCCATACTGATGTAGTGATGCCTCCTGTAACAACCACCTGTGATGACACACCGTGTGATTTTTTTTGTAAAGACTGCTATTTCACAATGCAAGATTCCAATTTTCAGTTAAATTTACTTGTATTTTAAGACCACCTCCAATACAACACTACTTTTTGCTATTAGTGGGGGCAATCTTTAATATCTAGAGCAGAACCTTTTCCTGCCCAAATCATTCAAATGTGCCCCAATGTAAATTGCCGTCTGCTTTTAGGTTTTTACTTAAATTTCAATTTGAGAGAAAACATTTCTGCCGAGAGCTGTAGATTAAACCTGTCATGCCCCAGGTCAGTACATTTCTCTGGTGTGGGTGGTATGGAGAAAATGTGCCCTGCGCCACACCCCATGCCCACGCCAGCTATTTACCCCGTCTCCTTCGTACCAGAAAAGGGTTAAATAACTGAACCCTTTTTGAAATACATAAATTTTTGAAGTGCAGATGAATGTAGATGTGCAAGCAAAGTTATACTTTTAAGTTTTCAAAGAACTTTCGTGACATTCACCTATTCCTGGTCCAAGAATGACTGAGTTAATAGCTTTCCTTGGCATGGGTTGGGTGCATTGCGCCTAACTCGCACCAAGGAAAGCTATCAACCTCAGGTGTGCCATTGTGAATGGCCTTGCATAAAAACGTCAGCAAAAACATTTCCTTGTGAAAAGAAATTTAAACAAAAACATTAAGGCAGGAAACAATTTACATCCTGGCACTTTTGCGCTAGTCCAATAGGAAAAGGTTAATGTATACAAATGGAAACACTGGACTCAAAAACACATTTTAAACCGAACAATATTAACACTCAAACATGTAAATGCACATCGTATGGGAGAACAACAAAATAAAACAAACACACACATACAGCAGAATCTCTCTAAACACCACCAACAATATTGGAGAAAATTGGCCTTAGCAGGGAATAGGTTAAATACACAATACAAAATCTCTTTGACATAAACAGGGAAGGACGGTAAAATAGTGGTGGTCATAAGGTGATGTCTCCACACAGAGGGGTCTTAACACGGAGATTTCATAGTCAAGGTATAAACAGCCACATTCTTTGTTGATGCATCTGTGTACAAACATTTCGCAAATTCTCCCAGACATTTAAACTCTTTCCCTTGCATCAATGTATACCAAGAACAGCCACTTATTTTAAAGGGTTCATGCCACAATAATCAAATTTCTATTAATATATAATGTTCATATACATCACAGAAAACAACAATCATGCAATTTCTGGTAAATACAGCACAGTGAAGTGTGATTTGAATTTCTCTTGCTCGTAATTCTGTACCACGACTTAAAACTTTGCCCAAAATTGTTATCTATTTACCAGATTTCACAAGTAATTTGATCAATAAAACAGGGAGGAAGGGAAGGGAAAGAGTTTAATAATATGGCACCCACCCTCACCTGGGGTCGCATTTTCATCAACCGCTGCAGTTCCGACATGTCCGACACCCCTCCTGTTGAAGTTGGGTCCTTTTTGTCACCAGGTGGCAGCAGTGGTCCTCCTGCTCCAGTCAATGCTGCAAGCTGCTGATGCAATGGCATCTGACCCTGTGGGGTCAAAGGTGACTGAGGTACAGATCCACTCAAGGGGGAGGAGCCTGAAATAGTGAAGATTCAAATTAATTCCCCACCTAAACAATAAATAAAATGAATTTTTCTTTTGTAATTTTTAGACCTATGTGAATGTACATATTTTCAGTACTGCTGAGTACTGTCAGGAATTCCACTGTGACACCATGATAATTATGTCTTAACAGATCTATTTGCCGAGTGATTTGTTTGAGCACATGTACTTACTAGTTCACTTCCCTAATCTTCCACTTCTGGTGTTATGGAACTTTATACTGCATATGATTAAATCTTAGAAGCCAAACTTTACTGAAAAAAAATCACTTTCAAATACATTTTGAGACTGTTTGGTCATTTGTGCTCCTACATCAAACACACCGCATCCTTTTGTGATTATGTAGACCTATTGGCACATCACACTCACAAACCATCACAAAACAACTAATTTGTGGTGTTACATATTTTACCTGGTTGATTATTTGGTCTATAAGCCTGGTTAGTGCAATTCACCATTTCCAAACCACATTAAACGTCTGTCACTTGATGCTCAATGACTAATTCACAGGTTTGTATCAATTTTATCTATAGTGCTATTAATTCACTAGAAGTGCACTATTATAATTTTATAGCGACTGTTTTAATCGGATCAGCTAGAGCAAAGGTTCAGAAAGAGATATCACTGCACTGCACTAAAGGAAGGAGCATGTTTACGTCAAGTGGATCAAACTTGAAATGACAGGCAAAGACACACTCTTCTGCAAAAGATACAGCATGCCGCAAGAGAATGCTCTATTTTGACAAAGAAAAGAATGTAGACAAATATTGTACTGCAGGCTACAATCCACACAATTTCATTTTGTCAACATATTTATGGATAAAGTATGCCTTTTAACTCCTCATAACATCAAATTTTTTTCTTTCACTCTGTCATCTTGCCTTTTTTCTTAATTTTATCTTTTTTTGTGGGCACAATAAGCCTGACCTCAGTTACTGTCCTTATCAGGGGTTTGGCTTGCACCCACCCCATAGTCACTGGTCTTATCTGCAGTTATCAACAAAAATATAGCCTACATGTATTAACACAAAATTTAAGTAAAACCATGAAGGCAGATGACAACTTATATCTGGGCTCTTTCAGATGATTTGAGTGGGAAAGAAAATATATATTTACCAGTTGACGTGTCATGCTCACACTGAATTCTGAGCAGTCAGTGTTTTGCATTATGATACACTTTTGTTTGTCTCTCTGTAAGATTTGCTATCTGGAAAGTAGCTGTGAGCCCAGTCCAAGCAATTAAAGTATATCAATCAGTGCCAATCATACCAAAGTCACACCCATCTGAACTATCATGATTCCAAATTCAGATTTCTGGTTTAAAAATTGCCAAACCCCCCCCCCCCAAACCCATACGTCATTTAGGTGACAGCATGCCTGTAGTTACAGTGAACATATGCATGCTCCAGCCCAACAACTTCCCTCACTGTGCTTTGAGTGCATAATGCACCAAAGGCACACTGGAAGCAGCTGTCAATCCAGTTTAAGATTTCCACTGTCAGGGAGTTTAAGTACACATTGATACCGGTCTTCCCTTAACATGCTGGGCAATCAATAATGTGATCTCTTGCATCAAGAAAAAAAGTATGGGACACAATGGTTTAATGACATAAATTATTGGCGTCACACACAAAAACACTCTGGTAAGATACAGAGATGCATGTACACACACACATATATATATGCAGGGGTGAATATATATCACATACAATAAAAAACCTTGCACCCCTGCACACATCTAAATGGACTTGTCCACCAAGGTGACGATTGTAAGGCAACAAAAGGAAGTGTATTAAGAATTAGGTCAAGGTGACCTAAATACTGGGATGACAGTAAGGTATGCACAAGCCGGAGAGGAAGGCAAAGCAGCGTTAATGCTAGATTAGTCGGCAAGGAGACAGCAACAAGAAAAGTCACACAGACGGGAGATACAGGTAGCCGTGAGTTTGTCCTAATGATGCATCCACAATAATCAAATCCCAAAATTTGTGGAGGTCAGGCTCGCAAACTGGCAACACCCAGGTTTCTACGTAATCTTAGATTAAGGCACATATGTATGCATAAAGAATGCCCCAGTCTTCACTTAGCAAATTAACCCTTTCGTCAGTCAAGTTAGATGTACAGACTGTGTTGGTGCATTTGTTGTTTTTTTTAAACACCAGTAACATACATACATACATACATACATACATCTTGAAATCCAATTTTTTTTTTTTATTCTATTAATTGGATGTTTTTCTGTGCTTAGAACTTCTGCAAGAACCTGAAGCCCAAGTGCAGGCACTGTGCCCCACAGCAAAGAGGCTGTCCTGGTTACTCATTAACTCTGGAAATTTGATTGATCAATTTCAAAACATAAACAATTTTCCTCATTTTAACCCCCCACCCCCCCACCCCCACCCCCGCGAGAAAACAGTAATCAACATCTCTGGATCTAAATACTTCAGTATCATGCAAATTATTGAATACACATTTCCCTACAGCTGTGCCAGTTTGTGAACGTCCCCCCTCACAAACCTAATGCGTCTGTAGGAGTAGGAGGCATTGGGGTCAGAGGTGGCGAGTTAAAGTCAGTTCCCTCTTTCTTCTTGCGCTTTCGCCGTCGCTTTGGCTTTTCCTTGCCTTCCACCGGGGCGGGCGGAAACAGGTCAGTAGCTCGAGGGAAATCAAAGTTGGACGACATGGGTAAGCCTACAGACATAGGACATAGGACTGTACACATGGTCCACGCATGCAGTCATTTGCATGTCCTCGTACAAATGCTAGCACAGTTCAGATGCACATCTTGTCACTTCTCTCGGCATTAAACCTGGCGCGGCTTCAAGCAACATATGCAGCCACAGAAGCGTCAGATATATCAGTATTTAAGGGTTTTGGGTTCTCTCTTGGCCTTAAGCATACGATATACTGCAATGCTATATGTTTAAATATATAAACAGGATTCAAAGCCAGTCATGTCTGCTCATTTTGGCCTGCATGCTAGATTTTCTCTTCAAGGAGATTTAAAATCTTTTATTGCCAATGTTTGATGGACTTGAATGTGCTCTGAATTGACATAACGCTACCGTAAGATTCATGGGTTTTTTTTGGTAAGCCGAACTTTCATTCAAGTACCAGCATGCCTGCAGTTAAAGGGCACAAAAGTATGGTCCAGGTCAACAGCTTTCCTTGGCATGCTTAGTGTGCAATGTGCTCAAACCATGCCATGAAAAGTTGTCGACTCGGTCAAAATGCTGACGCTGAAAAAGCTGAAGACCTGTGCATTACCATGCACACTTCACATCATTTACTGGTTCCTGTTGTTACCAGACTCCCATCGTTGGTTGCAATACACAGAGGAGATCAAACAAGAATTGATACGGATAAAATCCCAACTCTACTCTTCTCCTCCCCCTGACCTGCATCACACTTTGTGTCATTCAGACACATACTTTTTGAAACGAGAAAAAAAGACTGAAAAATCTCATTTCCTGACAAATTGGTAAAACAGACTTCCGTGGAATATCTTAGGTCCACCACAAAAGAACCTGCCACTTTACAACTTAAGGCACTACTGGAGAGCTGTTTTCAAGAAAAAGGCAGTTTTCAGTCAAACAAAATTCATGACAAACTTATCACCACATTTTACAGCTTTATTTATTCATACTACAGCTTTTTCCCTTTGTTTTTAACCCTCCCCCCACCTAAACTTTGGATGTTAAGTTACATCCGAACGCCTTAGACTTCTGTCATAACAACTACCATGTTTATGTATTCTCCCAAAAATTTGAGGGGGAGGCTCCCACAATAAAACTCTACTCAGTTGGTTTTACTTGTTTTTTCTGTTTAAAAATTTGAATACTACTTTAGGAGTCATAATACAAGTGCCTCACTAATTTAAGTATTATCCAGATAGCTGGCTGGTCTTGAGGATATTTTCACTTGACACGTACATCTCATCTCTGCTTGACATTGGGTTTTCTTGATTTTTTTAGGACACTTCACATGCAGAGAGTGATGTGATAAAATCTATTTACACACTTTTTTGGGAACTTTTTGGGGTCCGAATTTGACACGCGTCTTCAAGTGCTAAACACAAAATACGCAGTTAACTTTTCTGCATACGTGAACTTTCAGGTGTTTTACATTACAATTGTTACACAAGACTCAAAGATACAACATGGAAGAGTTGCTTTTGCAAATTACTTCTATGCATAAGTGATAATTTCTTTGCTTTCCAGTGCTGAAACACTCAGTGAAAACAACTCTGCGCACTATGACAATGTCTATTGAGCTGTGACACAAAACTATCCTGAAACTAAGCATATACATATCTATATGATCAAAGAACAGAGCTTCATCATGCTAGAACTGGCCAGGTACCAAAAGTAACATCAGTTCTTGATAATTAAGCACATTTGTTCAGATGATAGCCTAGGATTTACAGACTGGTCAGAGATTTCCATTTTAAAAGTCAAAGAACACTCAATTATCGTTCAGTTTTAGATTAAAAGATCTCTGGGCAGCATTATTAAGTCAATAGCCTTCGCAAGCACACTCTCTCTGAGTTCCCGAGTGCACCGAGGAACGCTGCTGACAAATTGACTATAGCATCATTGACCGAAAGCAAAATGAAAAACAAAACAAAACACCCCCCCCCCCCAAAAAAAAAAAAAGGAAAAAGCAAATCAGATTCAGGACACCGAACTGGTAATTTTTTCTGAGAAAAAATTGTCAACACATTGGCAGCAGGTCCACCAGCGTAAAAGAAACCAATAATACCGGTGGAGTTCTGATATCATAACCAGGAACACAGGTCTGGTACCAAGACACTAGCATTATATATAGCAAATGTCCATTTTGATGATATTATCACCATTTCATAAGTTGCTCAAAATAAAAACTCCAAAGCACTTGGCCAGACCTGGATAAAGGTGAAATGTTTGTCACAGTTTGACAGTCCAGGAAGTGCCTCTTACCTGCTTGCTGGCCTGCCGGCAACATGTGAGGTGGTTGTTCCTGTTTCTGCTGGATCAGGCCCGGGAAGCCGGGATGACCCTCTGCTGCCCCGGGCATACGCTCTATGCCACTGTAGGGATGCTGGAGGTGGGCGGCTTCACCAGGCCCCCCTTGAGCTGGGTCCCCAGGGAACCTTGGACCTGAAGTCAACACAAATTCAAGGGTACCGTAACACAGTGGAATTTCAATGACTTTCTTATCCAAATCTTGGTAGTACATGCTATGCCTGAAACTGAAATCGTTATGAAAAATTTTTGAACAAATTTCAATCTGCTTTTTAGAAACTACCAGGGCTGTAAAGTAAGTAAGGTGGAAATAAAGGAAACTGCCCTAAAAATTGACTATGGAATTGGTGCACATTGTGCTTTAAAATTTGAAACATCCATCAAACCACACATTATTTCAAACTGTCATAATTCTTATAATCAGCATTTTGCTGGCAGAAGACCTTGATGCTGCTGTAGGCAAACTGGCCGCAGTGGTAAATTTCTAGCAAAAGCCAACCACTTATAATATTCATGTTGTTATACTCTACAGCTATTCAACATAATGGCTTGGGTAGATCCCAAGTGACAGATGCTGCATGCAGTACAGTTCACTGACCAATCACTGCTCTCCATTGACAGTCCACTGACCAATCACTGCCCTTCATTTTATTTCCCTCCACTTTCTCCCCCTGGTGTCAATCAAAAGCATCCTTACTTAACTGTCTCCTGGCCAGATTAACTAGCGAGTCAACTGCCTTCCTTGGAATGGGCTGGGTGTAAAACTGTGCCAAGGAAAGCTAAGCACACCTGGGGTGTACCGTCATGGTAAGTCTGCTTTACAATTTTCAGTTAAAATGTTTTCTATTAGCATGGAATTTGTGTAAAACCATTACAGCACACAATAATTTTCAGCTGGGTGCTTACGAGCAATTTGAAGGGAAGAGTGTTAAAATGTCTTTGAAGAACGATGTATTTTTCTTTTTCAAGCGTTTCTTATTAGGACCCTGCAGGTTTTCCGCCAATGCCCTACAATTTTGCAACAGAAATTTGCGCTTTAAAAAGTGGTCTTGGTTTTATAATGATAAGGCCGGGATTTCAGTTTTTGCTATTCTTGGTAATCACCATACTCTGAAGAAGAGATAGCATTAGTGTTAACATAAATTAACTGTTAAAGTGCTAATCATGGCCATAGCTCTTTTCTCATTACCCAACATATTATGGTTAACAGATTCAGATTCCTCACGAAGATACCTTTCATTCAAATAAAAACATGCCTAGTCTAAAGCAAACAGTAGCCTTACTCAACAGCTTTCCCCGGGGCACTTTGCGCGCAATGTGCATAAAGTACCCGAAGGAAAGCTGTTGACAGAAGTCTTAAATCAGCACTTTAAGGGTTCATAATGACACCCCCAATTCCACTTCCACTTATCTTTACCAATAATACTAAACAAAATGATCTGCTATGTGCACATTTGTCATGTTAAGGATCCAGAACTGTTTCAGCAAGCCATGTATAAAATAGTCCATCAACCCATAGATTTAAACACAAAGTGCTACAAAGTATACATTTTTGGAGAGCGAACAAACAAATGATTTGTTTTCTGATACAGTCATATGTATCCTTTGCCCCATGTTTAGATCTTCCTGAACCAGTTCTGGATCCTTAAGAAAAATCATACCTGGGATTTATGCGTGTTTAAAAAACAAAAACTTGCTTCTACCTGTGTGAGTGCTTGTGCCTCAGTTAAGTTTGTACAACTTACAAATTTTGCCCAGACCTTACTTTGACAGGCAGAGCAAAAACTATTTTATATGCTGCAGTTCTGGAAATTTTTGCGCAAGTTTAACTTTTCCAAAATTTGAAAATCTTTGCATACTTAAATCAAAATACGAGATCAAGCTGGGACCTTCCTGCACCTCACTTGCCAGTGCTTCCCAGGGCTGTGACAGCCGATCTAAAACATAACAAATCTCTATGTGTTGCCATCAAAACAGAATTTTTATCTTTTTATCTTTCTAAGAGTAGGCGAGTGTCATACCTTCTTTTTTTTTTTTTTTTGAGAAATTTTTTAATTTTAATCCAGCGCACCCAGCAGTAGTACCAAAAGTGTACAATTAAGCTGAGTGTGAACATTTCTGGGAACTACAGTATTGGATAGGGCACACTACTAAAACTTGAAGAAATGCCCACCATTGATGTAACCATCTTCTCATCTACACAAATCACTTTCCAGTCTTCTTGTGCTTTCTTTACTGCCACACTGCAGTTCAACATGTCTTGCACATTTATATAGAGATTGATAAATTCCTCGTAAATATTTCCAGGGTCTTTGTGGGTGGTACAGAGCTTCAGATTAAGGATTTTGGCCACTTGTCCCGAGGCAAGTTGGAGAGAAAATTTACTCGGCCCCCTAAAAAAGTTATTTGTCCATAATGAATCTCAAAAGAAATTTACTTGTCCCATATTTTTCTAGCATAGGCTCTACATGCCAACTGATCAATTTGTGAATGCAGACCTATCTATTTTCTTTGTTTCTAATATATTTATTATTGTTTTTTTCAGTTTTATTTGCGGTTCTTTAATTGTTTTTTTCTGAGAACACTCTGCAATATGTGAAACAAACTTTTTCTTTGTTATTGTACTTTGATAATTAATGAATTTATTTAACATAGCATGAATGCATGTGGTGCTTGTCAAGACTTACTGATTAGTGTGCCATCTAGTGTCACATTGAGAAACTACTGAAAATGCCATGTCCCACAACTGTGAATGTGAGGAGATATATCCACACTGTTGAGTTTCAGAATTCTACATTAGACAGGATTCAGTGAAAATATGTTCAATGAACATACAAACTGGAGTACTGTATATCTAAAGGGAAAATTTAAAGCTATTGTGAAGCATTTGAAACATCGGTATGTAAAAACCCCTATTATAGCCCATTGTGATGTTTTCCAGACTTTACAAAAGTTCCAATAAGAGTACGAAGAAGCAAATGCTTCCCACTCCTGCTGGACGCTGCTTTGTTTGCTATGCCACTGAACTATGAACTGCATGCTGACAGTTAGTTCATCCACATTACCCCTGGCTCGATTTTTCCCTCCCAAAATATCACTCTTTGCAAATTACAGCACTAATATATTTCTGCTGCATATTTTCTTTACTTTTCAAAAAAAAAAAAAAAAAACTGGTGAAAATCCAATTCTGGCATTAACCCCCTCCCCCCTTTCAAGGTTTTCCGGATTTATGGAAATGTCTTTTTTTGCACACAACCCCTAAACCATGTCTTCAAACCATGGTGACCAAATTGGACAGCTGCAACGAAAATTCCATAACACCACAGATAGTGATTCAAGAAATCCAAGCACCCAGTCACATAAAACAAACAAAATATTTAATGTGCATGTGGCTGATGGACAAATTCTCTTCGGTTATCAGGCCTGGACTTTGCCCGGACTGTTAGATGATCATGTACAAAGGAGCAAGCCCACGGCTTCCTTTGCCAGCTGAGGGGAAGGCGTTTCCAGTGGACATACTGGGTAGCAGGCCCAGGTTCCCCTTTTGTGGTTCTTGCTCAAAACATTTTTGTAAGTGCAAAAATTAGATGAAGCTGATGTCATTTGAAACTACCAGTTGAGTCGACCAGTTTGGGAGGGAAAGGATCAACCCCTTACTTGGGAATCTCGGCTGTTGGTCGACAGGTAGTCTCATCTGGGAAAACCGTGGCGCCCCCTGCACACCATCCTGGGGGAACCGCGGGAAAGGAGGTGCAGGCCGGATATGTGGCGATTGCAGAGTACCTTGAGGCTGATTTTGTTCACCAATAAAAGAACCTGGACCAAAGTCTGGTGGTCTTTCTCCTAAAAGTACACAAACCACATTCACATCCATGCCTAGCTCTCTTTTTCTCTTTTTGTTACCATTTTAGATCTCTGCCCAATGGAAGTAGCAATCACTCTGAATTTCCTTCCCTGTCCTTTCACACCCCACCCCACCCCACCCCATGATATTTTCATGAACTCAGGTGTGCAGTTATGTTGAATCTACAGTTCAGATGACAAGACCCATTTTTTGCCCAACTTTCTGTATTTTGCTTTGAAAAGTTGAGTCAAATTTCCGTTTACCTGACCACTTCACATCTGGAAAAGTGCAGCTCTTTTAGCACTATTTGTAAATAAAAAAAAAAAAGGAAAGACAGTTTGGCTCGTCTGCATAACCAAATTGATTCCAAATTGAAATTCCTCATAAAAAAAAAAACAACCTTTTACTCAAGTACTAGCACGTTTGCAATTCAACAGTAATGAGAACGGACCAGGTCAATAGCTTTCTTTGGGGGTGTTTTAAATACAATATGCCAACAGCACCCATGAAAAGTTGTTGACCTAGTCCCCATTTAAACCCCCCCCCCCCCCAAAGTCTTTCATCCAAATGCATTAAAGACCCTTAAGAGAACTACACAGGTGTGTTCAAAATAAAAAAAAAAAACAAATAAAAGCAAATACACATAAACAAAAGTGGGAGTAAAATAAAGACACATTTGGTTAATGCCATTTACTGTCTTCAACTTTAACTGGTTGGTGTTGGGCTTGCAATGTAGTAGGAGGGAATGGGTTGTATGTTAATATACACATACATGTATTTTGTTCACATTTAAACTGCGGTTTCAAATCTGATAAAAAAAAAAATCATGTATTTGTTTTTTTTCAGGTTGGAGACAGGGATAAGGGCAGGGAATTACTAATGCATGCTCCTTACCAAAAAAAAAAAAAAAAAAGAAGAAAAAAAAGAAAGAAAGAAAGAAAGAGGAAGAGGGAGAAGAATGGAATTTCAAGTGGCCCGAGTAGATAGATAGCAATGACAAGAGCATGTGTAATCTTGACAGCCCATGCTAAGTAGCAGACGCTGTCTTACCAGTTCCACCATGTTCCAATCTCTGCTGCAGGGCTCTCTGCTGTTCTATCTGCTGCTGTAATTGCAGTCGCTGTTGTTCTTGTTGGTGCAGCTTCTCGAAATGCTGTCTGTGATGGTATGAATCACTGAAGGGGTTGTTCTCGTCCTGAAAACCAAGGTGCGTATTTGCATTAGGAACTGCATCTAGTGGTGCTTTTGGTCTTAATCTATGTGCCCCGCTAACCTTGAAAGTGTGCCTGCCACTTTTCCACACTAAATTACAAATTTTTTAAAACAATGTCACCCATTTCTTGCATTAATCATAGAAGACTTACCTCCATGTATTTTTGTCTATTATATATATCAACAATTTGGCTACCTAAAGGTATACATTGTATTCCTACATACATGCAATGAAAAAGTTGTTGATAGGCAGGCTACAATGATACACACATTAGTAATGTCATCTTGTCTGCACAAGGCAGTGAAAAGAACAAAAAAACTTTATTTTTTAGTTTTATTGAACATTAAACACAAACATAAAAAAAAATGTTTTTTTTTTAATGTATATGTGACAGATTATTAGAACAATGGCAAATGGATCATCAAATATTTGTAATTTAACCATTAATATCCTTTGTTCCTTAAACTGCATCGCTGATACAAGTCCACAATATTTCTACACTTTTGACCATCTTGCTTTGCCAAACACATCCACGAGATAAACTTGAAAAAGAATTATGTTTGATTGATGTTCCTCTTGACAACTGTTATCTTAAATATATAGTACCACAGACTTACATTCTGGTGAGAAGTTGTGCGTTGATTAAGAATTTATGGCTGGCCCTTAAAGCATATGTAACAGTTCCCTAGAATATTTGAATATTCTCTGCTTACACAAAATCATTTGAGCCCACTGGCTTTTCTTTACTCCCATTTCAAAAACATGCGTTAATCTGGAGAAAGTCATCTTGTATGGGTGGACAAAATGGGGAAACATATTTCCAATTGAAATGTTTGATTTTAAACGAGATTAAGTTACACGCGTCTCAGTAACTTCTTTTCCAGCAATAGATCAAAGAAATATGTAGTTTTCCTGACTGTGGAGAGTTCTCTCAGTACTTCGTGTTGATACAGAATCTCATAATACCAAGAATTTCAATTTCCCAGCCACGTGAAGACTAAAGACACGAAGTCCTTAGTTTGTGTGGGAAACTGCTTGATACCACACTACAGGGCATACAATGTTGGGAACAAAGATTAGAGATTATATACCCTGAAATGTGGTCGGTTTCCCTGTGGCGCCATGGCTACCTTCTCATTTGGCAAGCCTAACTTAAACTGATGGTCACTTCTCTGTAACTACAATCAAGCAGAGAGACAGAGGTTATGAGACTCGTGCACATACACGCTTGCTACTAATAACCACGGTAATGTCACAACTAGTAACCATGGTTACTCTCACAAGAAATATTAGTAGCCATGGTAACATTCACAGGAACCACGGTGATGTCACAGAGAATACTAGTAGCCATGGAAGCTAGTTACCACAGTAATTCACGGGAAACTTGTCATTACCATGGTAACAGTTGCAAGGTTACTAGTAACTGTGACAAAAGTACCAGTAACCAAGGTAACTACCATAGGCTACTGCTAACCATGGCAACTGTCATGGGAACTCATGCTGCAAATGCATATAATCACTTTTCGAACAGTGACATGTGTTGTACTCATGCAAACAACAAGTCAAACTAAAAGCCACACACTGCAAATATCACATTTACACTGGGTATGCCACAATCACACTCTACAAGCAAAGTGACAGACAGGTACTGGGGCATGTCCACCCCACCTCTGGAACAACAGTGTCTCCATCTGCTTTTCAATATTTGAACCACAATTACCAGCAATGTATCAAGATGTACCCAATATTACAACACCTGACATTTCCTTAATAATGTCCCATGTTGCAGCCACAAATATACATTACACATTTTTTATACATGCATACACACACTTTTATCAATCTCACATCAATTTTGGCAGATGACAATGTCTTGGCGATTCCACATCAAAATCATTGTATGGTCACATGTAGTTTTAACTCTTTCAGTGTCAAGCACGACTCAAGTTGATTTACTCAGGTCCAAGTAGCCTAAATTATCATGAGGATCCCAGATTTGTATTCCTCATAAAAAGACCTTTCACTCCAGTACCAACGTGCCTACAGTTCCATAGAGAATATCCGAGGTCAACAGCTTTGCTCGGTGCCCAATGCGCACCGAGCAAAGCTGTTGACTCAGTCCAAAATTTGGCACTGAAAGGCTTAATTTCACACACAGAACACTGGATGAGTGTCTCAGGCCTGGCCATCAACAAATCAAAGGCATGTTTGCTTGAAAGGATGGAAAATTCCTATATACTTTATAATATGACTAGAAAACTTGCAAAGCAGCTGCAAACATCAGGTTACCGCAACATCTGTATCCAATATGAACCATGACTGACAGCACTCATAATGGCATGTCTTCAGAAACGTGCAACTGAAAGCTTAGACTGCCTCACATGGCAAGGCCTGAGGTAAACAGCAGACCTTCATCCACCTGAAAATGAATCTTTCACTGCTATCTTATATGGCTAAAACTCCACAAAAGTAGGAAAAAACAAGAGTTGTAAGGTTCTGACTATGATGGTCTTTGGTGGATGAAAACCTTTCAGTTTCCTACCTATACCTTAATCCTACAATTACAGTAGTGAATGCTGGCTCAAACCCTCACTAAGTTTGAAACAAATTAAAAAGATGTTCCTTACTCGCCAATACAGAAAAAAGACTGCCCCGTACTTTTTAATGAAAAAAAAACTGCTAGCATATGTAACAGCCACACCCTCCGACGGCACACTTGTTGCTGCGTGGAATCTGTCATCTTGGGTGAATCTGATTAGACAGAAACTGTATGGATATTACATGCACACACAACGCTGAAAACTTGGGAGGCTTCATCAATTAATCTGAAACGGCCCCCATTCACCGATAAAAGACTCATGACCCGCAGAGGCCTCTGAGATGGCTGCAGCTTGAAATGTGGCAAGTGTTGCCGTCTGGTGGCTGGTTCTGTTACAAGTGGTGCCACCTGATGTCTGACACACAGTATGACTGGTCTAACAAAATCAATGACCAGATTTTCTGAACAAAAATATTAAGCTAGGCTGAAGATGCAATTCACATGTAAGAATCACGATTTATCAGAATATCATGACCCTTTTATGTATTTAATCCTTTCTACATGTGTTAAAACTACAAACTACTGAACACACTACATACTACTGTTTTGGTTAAACATCCAGTGCTCCCTCTTTATAAAGCTGGTAATGGGGTTCCCCTGGAGTCAAACAGACCATTATTGCAGTAATCCATGATGTAAAACAATGCTACATAATATCTGCTGTGTTGACAAATACTCTTATTGTCTAGGGAGAAATGACAGGAAATTAGCACTCGTCATATTGTGTCAGAATCTAAAGGCCAGTAGGTGCATTCGTAACACAGGGGTCACAGCAAGCCTTGTTCCCCTTGTCATCAGATGTATTATTATGAAACTTTTGATACATGGTCTTATACCCGGCCTGGTGCCAGGGCCATCAAACGCAGCCTCATAAGAAGCTATGTTTTAATGAGGCATATTATAACACAATTTGTTTGTAAAACAGCATGTTATAACATGACCTTTTTGTAACAAGATATTTTTAATGCTTTATTTGGAAATGAGCAAGTTGAAACAGGACTTATTTGTAACAAGGCATTTATAACCCTTCCTTTGAAAATGGGCATGTTATAACATGACTTATTTGTAACAAGGCATATTATAACATAATCTATTTGTAAAAGGGTATGTTATAACATGACTAATTTCTAACAATAAAAGGGCATGTTATAACATGGCTTATTTGTAACAAGGCATTTATAACCCTTCATTTGAAAAAGGGCATGTTATAACATGACTTATTTGTAACAAGGCATATTATAACATGATATATTTGTAAAAGGGCATGTCATAACATGACTGATTTGTAGCAAGGCATATTATAACAAGATATTACAAGGATGTTACAAGATATCTTATTTGTAACAAGACTGTTATTATACCAGTTACTTGTGACTAGGCACATTATAACATGCCTTGCTTGTAACAAGCCAAGCCGTGACATGACTTGCAACCAGACATTTCCAGTCTTGTAATACCCAGCCTTGTTTCAAAGGGTTTTACCTGTGACAACAGGTGCCGTACTTGTTTTACGAACACGGGTTGTTATAACGAGGGAGCACGTACCCCTTAATCAGTGCACTTAGATGGCTAAGTCCATTTGTTATAATGTTAATTCAAAGATTAACAATGGGCACGGACAATATTAGGAGCTTCTACCATTAAATTCGTTGCAATATGGTTTTTGTGCACTTTTTTTATTTCCCATCAACATCATCAGATGCTCTCTTAATTTCCCACATTTTTGATACTAATTCCCATCCCCGCCCATCATAACTGCTTTGTGATGCCCCTGGTGAAAAACTGATGATACTGAAGACTTTTTACAATTATTGCTTCAAAGCTCACTTCTCATGTGTAGCAGTTGTCAAATCCCTCACTCATCAAGCCAACTTCCCTCGCGAGTCGTTTCTACTGATTCACAAAGGTCATATAAACCTGCATGTTTTAACATTTTCCAGGGGCAGGTTATCGAAATAAATGACATCTACCCTCATTCAAACATTAATTACACAGAGCGGGTTGACAAGTGTTTTCATTGATATTCGACCACCTTTCACGGCAATACGACATCATCAAGGCACCTGTAAACCTGTGGTTTGGAACATTGAGGTTCCCCTTTCGGAGAAGTCAGAAAACTGAGAAAAATCCTGTGTTTCATTGAAGTTCTTCACGAAATATTTTCAGTTAAAATTCGAAAAAGTCCATCGATTGTTTTGGCGGGAACAGTTAAAAGTAATTGGTGGTTACCATAGCTCTAATATTTAAAGATCAAGCTTGCTGCTCTGGCGTCTAGGTTTGGTATACGTACCAGTTGTATCATGGTAACACACTATGCTACATAAGCCACAAGATATAAGCAACAAAAACATCTGGAATGTATTACACGGGCTTACATATCGTTGCCGAATGCATTATAATTACATTGCTAAAGCAAAAATGAAAATTAGACCCTACATGAAGCAACAACTAGTACAGCTGTCATTGATTACAGGATATCCACAATGTGTACGCCATACCAATGTCAGTGAGGGTTTACACTTGGTGTGCATCCATGCCATAGAACCAACAATGATGATCTACCATAAGCCTAGTATAATTGGAAATAAAAAATGAACACATTGACAATATTGCGTGCAGTAGGAACTTGTGGAATTTGGCTGTCTACCTTGTCTGCCACGTGCTCAACTTGCCGTGCACTCGATGGTTCAGTGGTCAATGGTTGTGATGAGGACTGCAGGTGCGGAAAAGAATAAGTGCTGATCATCCAAGTTCGTAAGGAAACCCAAATATTTTTTAGGATTCCCCGACTACCCGCCCATCCCTTCCAAATCATGTCTTTGATTTCAAAATCATATTTAACAGAATCGTCGTCATGTGTAAGGTGTTTATTAAAAAGAGCTGGAACAAGCCCAAGGCCACTTTGACCACTAGAGGGCACCACTACTCAACAGATCACTTGATCAATCAGGAATGACAGTGTCAGGTGATCCCTAGTGACCAGTGGTGCCCTCTTGTGATTGGAGTCCTACAGGCTTCCTCCATTGCATTTCAGTTCTCAATTTTATGAGAATCAGACGTACATCTTCATTAAATATACACCAGATGTTAACACTGTTAATGACATCAATGAGTAGCTTCTTTTTTTTGTTACCAGGACAAACACTGATGCTTATTATTCCGAGAAATAAAAATGTAATGAAGATTATTGATGTACAAAACCTAGTGGCATCTAACATAAGAATTCTTGTTTTGAGGTAAGAAACATTAGATCAAAATGTTGCCAGAATCAGGTTGGTTGTTTCTAGTATAAAACTGCAGGAGAAATCAGATAAATTCAGCAAAATATATTAGTAATAACCATCAATCCTATAGCTGGCTCTCATCGATCAGAATTAATCCATTTTTTATTGATTTGTTTTTGTTTATTTTAGAGAAAGGGCAGCTTTTTCTTTGGTTTTACTCTTCAGCTGTCCAGAAGTTGTCCATCTCTGCTTTTATCTTATTTTCATGTACCAACATAGCAAAATTCCCCAGGAAGATCTGTTGGGGCAAGCAACCAAAAGGGAAAGCTCCACCATGGACAGGCACAAGCTGATTTTAGGGACAAAGGACTTTGGAACAGATGGACCTTTCAACACTAGGGTGACATCAGTACATGGCGACCATGCAAAGACACACACACTTTCGTTTTCCTGGAGGAGGCAACTTAATCTCCAAGTGTTTTTTGTTGTTGTTTTTTCTTCTTTTTTTTTGGGGGGGGGGGGAGGAGGCATCCAAAATTTCATCCCATAAATCTTTTCCTACCACAGTACTTAAGCACATGCTTACCATTTTTTTTTTCTTCTAATTTGGATATTAACCTTTTCTGGTCTGAATAAGACCCAAGTCGACAGCTTTCATGGCAAGGGTTGAGCAGGACAGGGTGAGATTCAATGTCATCCCCTGATGTAACAAATTAGCAACTATTTATTTTCCATGATCGTGCCCTTTCATTCTTATTTTCTTGTCTGTGAACCTCTGACAACAAAACACACTTCACAAAGTCCAATGGCACAATCTCCTGCTGTATTGAATTTAAAAAATTTTAACAGGACCAAAGTACTGGAAGCTGGATTTGAAAAATAAAACATTTTCCAAATATATATCACCTTCATTGTAGAAACCCTATTTGTTGTGATAACTTTTTTACCACACTTTTGCTATCCTAGTTTGGATATCATAAGTATTACTGGGGATGGGTGTGTGTGTGTGGGGAGGGGGATTTTAACGCTGACCAAATTATGCCATATCAAATCCATATCAGATTCCAATCATATGAAAAACTGCTGCATTAAAGAGGTTTCCTGTACATGTGTGTGATGCATGTACTCCCATAGTCTCCCAGCAAGGTATAAAATGCAAGGATACCTACTGGGGCTCTACTTAATGCACCAATGAAAGCATGCAAAGTCCAAATAGAGAACCAAATCACCCCCAAATCACAGTGTAAGATAACTGGCGCTAAGAGTGGCATAAAACTAAAAGTGGACTTGAAACTTTTTCAGACTCCTCGCTAAAGATGACACGGCAGTCTTGATTTTGCAGTAAAGCAAGAATATGATTGCATATCAGCAATAAATAAAGTATGAATAGCTAATGCATGTTTTTCTTTCATGAAGTGGACTGAAAATATTCTCATATCAAAGACAATTTTTTTTTTGTAAACCAGTGAACAGATGCATAACTATCATGCATCATCATTCCAAATGCAACCCTTTGAACACCAGCAAAATTTCCAAGCTCACTCTTCCATGCCTTGCAGTCACTTTGGCACTGACCGCAGTGCTGTAGTAGGAACTCCAGAAGAAACTGACCTACTAGTGGCGCCATCTTTTTCATTGTTGTCACTAGGGGCTTAAATATGCACTTACCCCTGACACTACGGTTGCTTGCTGCTGTTGCGCCATCATGCGGATGCGCTGTTGCATGTATTGCTCATACTCCTGCCTTGCAGCTGTTGGGAGACGAACAGGTGTATTTGCGCCAGGCATTCTGGGTGTCGGCACTGGGGGTGAGGGAGTCACACCTGGAGACTGCTGTATTTGTTGCATCATGGGTGGTGCACCTGATCTAGGACTCATCATTGTTCCAGGCTGTCTAGGTCCCATCATGGGTGCCCCTGGCCGAGGACCCATCATAGGAGGTCCCCCTTGTTGGGGACCCACTGGTGCTCCCTGTTGAGGACCCATCATGGCTCCAGCCTGCTGGGGAGGTCCTGGCTGAGGGGGCGCTGTGCCTGGCCAGGTAGCGCCAAATCGATCCTGAAGATAAAAGGATTATGCTTTAAACTGTATGCATCACTCAATAAACAAATTTTTTTGCATGCGGGCTCGACAGCAGCAAGCGACGACACTACCCTTCCATCATGTATGACCTAGGGGTGGAAATAGCTGTACCTCTGGGCACACATTTTACATGTAACAACACCATTTCAAGGTGAAACATACAGTGCTTAGTACTTTTTTTTTCAGTCTGACCAAATGGGAGTTGCTTTTACACAGTGAAGTACTTCTGCTGAGAAGGTCAGTTAACTAGTCCTGGTTGAGTGTCCGGTGATACCTAATTATACAGGCATAAGGAAGCTTCACAATGGAATAAAGCACTATAAGCCTACACTTTATTCCGTCGTGCACACAGAGTACTTGTGCCTGTATAATTCAGCATCCCTGAGTGTCCTACCTGCTGTTTGGTCCTGTAGTCCTGTATAAGTTGCTGGTGTTGTCTTTGTTGTTTCCGTGCCTGGTCCAGCTGTTTCTGTATGACACTGGCTTCCTGTGTAGCCCGTTCCAGCTCCAAGGCGTCTGCTTCTCCCAACTCATTACCAACTTTCTTGGCCTAAAAAGAACGTCTCCATTTGTATCTGTTTCTCAATATCACATGATAAATGAACTTTTGCCTTTTCTTGGGTACATTTCATCTTGGCTCACTTCCGTTCTTGTCCACCCTTCGTTTTAACATAACGTTCTTTTCTCACCTTGAATTAAGGCTGATCTCCTCACTGAGCCCACAGCTTTCTTTGACATGGGTTGAGTGATTAGCATCCAAACTAAGTCAAGGAAAGCTGTTGGCCTCTGGCATGATGTCATCCTGACAGGTCTCATGTACAAATGCATACAATTTTTTTTGTAGCAGTTGAAATTAATGGAAATATTGAACACCAGTTGGTTCTGGCAGGCTTTAGGGCAAAAAGGTTAATTCAAACTGCCAAGTTACTATGAAACAGGGGATGCACATTTACATTAATTGAGCCTAATTCGGGGCACTGGAATAGCTCAATGGTTATATGGATGGACTCAAACCTACTTTGCACCAGCTTATCTCAGCTAAGGGCAATTTGAAGTTGGAATATTTGGAAAATCTTACCTTTCCAAAAAAAGAAGACTGCTTTCTTCAAAATATCATATGATGATGTTAAGAAAGGTGTTCACAGAGTTAGTAACCAGCATAGCAATACCTTAGTTGTAGAAACAAGGCAATAGTGGTTTTTGAACACTTCTTCACAAAATGGACCTAGCACGGGAACTCTTCTTAGCTTAGCCTCTTCCATCTGTGGCCATTTGACTAGCAGCTAGCAAAAAATTACAACAGAATCTCCAATTAAGATCACCTCCATAAAGAGACCATTTCTTTATTAAGACCACCAATTTACAGATCTGTTTTTGTTTATCCTTAAATAGTCCCATTAAGACCGCATTTGTTGAGTCCCTTAGGTGGTCTTAATAGGAAGATTGTACCATATACTAACCTGGCGCTGTTTTGCAGCCAGACTCTTCTTGGCCTTCCTATGTTTGCCAACCTGTTGCTCCAGGACCTTGACCTGCATGGACAGCCACTGTCCCTGCTGCATCAGCCACTCCTCATACTGAAGCTGCTGCTGCCGCTCTGCCTCCGTCAGCGGCTCACCACTCCCATCTGACGTCAACACAAACATTTTGTTTAAAAGAGAGGATATGGACAAATTACTGTACAGCTCTTGGCATGACATACAACATGTAATACACTTAAGTCATCTGGACTTAAGTAAAATAAATTCCTTTGTGGAGGTGGGCGTTGCCTGACAAGTCTATGATGGAAGCATAAAGTTTCCCACTATCTCGTTTCCATATTTAAACCTTGACATACTAACATTTTTGGCTTTGTCTACAATACTTTTTTCCTTTTTCTTTTTTTACAAAAGCAGAATTTCTTTTCAAAATTGACTTCCATTTCTTTGTTTTCTTTACAGCAAAAGGAGTTTCTAATCTATAACTTTTAATAAAAATGTGTTTTTTTTCTTTTTTTA
This sequence comes from Hermodice carunculata, assembly GCA_964020975.1. Classification (NCBI taxonomy): domain Eukaryota; kingdom Metazoa; phylum Annelida; class Polychaeta; order Eunicida; family Amphinomidae; genus Hermodice; species Hermodice carunculata. The sequence continues at coordinate 63,200,540 of OZ026627.1, read as the reverse complement.
CAAAAGCAGAATTTCTTTTCAAAATTGACTTCCATTTCTTTGTTTTCTTTACAGCAAAAGGAGTTTCTAATCTATAACTTTTGATAAAAATGTGTTTCTCTCTCTCTCTTTTTTTTTTTTTCTCCCAGCTTCAGCGCAATTTCTCATGTCATATTTCGGAACATTATGGTGCTAACAATTTGATGCAAAATCAGTCGGGAATTTTTGGGACCAGAACAGATAAAAAGGAGAATTCTTTCTTTTTTTCTTTTGTTTTTGTTTTTGTTTTTTGTTTTCGTTTTTGACAAAAATTGCTTTACCTCTCATCGGAGGCCTGGGAGGTGCAGGTAATGGCTGCAAGGGTATGTTCGGTGACTGCATTGCAGGACTGTGAGATGGCGGGTACAGTCCTCCTTGTGAAGGACTCGGGAATGGTGATGGAGTTCGTGGGCTCATTTGGGGCACTGCCTGCCTTGGTTTGTACCCTGGAGGTGGTCCTGGAGGTCCACCAGGCAAGTGAGGCGAGAGATTCTCACCACGAGGACCTTGCGGCCAGCCATGCTCTGGTGGATGCTGCAACCTAGGGAAAGAAGATGACCAATTCCCTATTAAATATGATTACAGATTTAAGTGTTCCACAATTCTGATTATATACTAATACTTCACACACAATCTGGTTCATTTGCATTGTTTCATCCATTTACTCACTCACTGATAAAATTAAAAGTTGAAACTGAATAAAAACTTCCAACAAAATGTCAAATCTTTTTTTTCAGGAACTGCCATCAGAAAATGTGAAGTACGTATATATCTATAGAACTACTGATAAATACTCGTTACATAAATTCTATGAGCCACCATCCAGTTAACATACACCTGTACCTTTCGGATCCCACAATCATACATTCATGTCCCAATACTTTTATTATACCTTTTTGGCACCCCTGGTCCTTTCATCTCCTTTTTTTTCTGAAAATTAATTGCTACAGCAATACAGTCTATTTATTTGTGCATTGATGATGCAAAAATAGAATAAAAACACCCAAAACATATGTCTGAACTTCTGGCTCACATTCTGAGTTTCCAAAGCACCTTAACTTAAATTCAACAGCTCTCCTTGGTGCACTTTGGGTGCAATGCACAAAGAGTGCACGGATGAAAGCTGTTGACCTGGACTATCATATTCTATGTAATTGTAGGCATGTTACTTCTTGAATGAAAGGTCTTTTTCCAAGGAACATGAATCTAGCACTTGTATTATAATTAAGCTAGAGCAATTAGTTTGAAGTAGTTCGACTTCAGTCGCAGTTGGCACTGACAGAGTTCAGCAATTATTACCTTGGTCCCTGTTCCAGTGGACTCGGCATGCGTTGTGCTTGGGGTCCTGGGAAAGGGGGTGGCCGGCGCACAGGCTCCCCAGCCAGAACATCCAGTCTGAGCTTCTCAAGATCTGCCTCCGATATAATACTGCCTCCACCACCAGGTGGCCCTTCTTTGTGCATCATGGCCTGTTGTTCCATTTGACGACGCTGTTCCATTTTCTCCTGCATAATTAATAAGATCGTACAGTTTTCTGCTTGTAAGGCTATTCCCAACAGTTTTTCACACATTTAATAATATCAACTGATTGGGTATAACAAAAAGATAAAGAAACTGAAGCCTTTTGATAGATTTAAAACCAAAGCAGAAATACTCAGAAAATCTATCTAGTTTTTAGTGCACACCACAGGTTTTCCCACTATAATTCACCTTTTTCTATGTAAATTGTAACTAATTTACAGAGTGAATACTCGAACAACAAAATGGTGAGAATTATACACAGAGTAGCCTGAAAATATCAGTGCATTCAAGTATTATTCTGGGGGACCCACATAACGCTTCTCTATTTGCTAACAACAAAAATTTCCTTTCTACATGACAGGTACACAAGATATTCTTGAACAGTAAGTTTTGGACAATCAAAATTTCACCTCAATTTTGAGTGATCAATTACTCAATATCTTAGTCTTATTCATGCACAGTTTCATGAAACATGAGCTTATGCTGTGTTAGTCTCACTCATGCATGTAATTCAAGGCATTCAGTTTAGCTGCTATAAAGATGCTTTTTTTGAATTTCTTTCAAATTTTATTAATTTCCAACTCGACATATTATTCTTCAAAAACTGGCTTCAAGACCAAATATGTCCTTGTTCGCTCATATGACTTCAGCCTGGTTTTTCCACTGAAAGTCAGTGATAAGCGTATCTCATGTGAGCATGTAAATTCTATCTCTTTAACATTCTTAATTCATTATTCTAATGCTGACCAACCTATGACCCAGCAACATTTATCACAGTGGACCAAGGTCTATAGTGCATTTAGTAAAGAAAGCTAAATACATGTACTAAGCCACACTCAATTTTGCATGCTGGATTCTTAAACATCTTAGGTCTATAATAAGCAATTCACTAGAATCATTCTGTAGACATCATCTTGATTGCAAAATTTGTTACATATTTCAAGGTTAACTCCAAAGCGTTTTGATCATAAACTGTTAGTATATGCTGCTTGCAGATTCAATGTGCCAATTACGATGTTATATCTTTCTCATTTGAGCCACTGAACAAGAAGCATGGTAACACTGACATGTTGGTTGACCTAATACCTGTTTTTACTTCAGCAATATGGAACAGTTACTTTATATTTGACCAACATTCTTCTTCATCCCCAACTAGTTCTTCCTTGAAGTTCACATCAATATCCCACCTGTTCGCTGAATCCTACCATAATGTACAAAATTTTCAGACACTGTACTTCTGGGGAAGCATCATCTTATACTTTGATCAACTCCAGTAATAAAAAAAAATCGTAGCATTTATTTTTTTATATATATGTTTTCACAACAATCGGTCACCAATAACTAACACAAAAAATGCCAGAACAACAAATGAAGATTAAGGATATATATGGGTACGCCTGTCACAGTGAGTCAACTGTTCACCTACCAAGCCACATGTAGAATAGAATCATTTACCAGAGGTTGAAGAATTCAATTTTGGTCTTGCGCTTTAAGATTTTAACAGCACAAAGCAGCTAAATTGTCTCTTAACCTGAACGATAATGAGAACAACTTAAGTGGTTCCATTTAGCATTGCCTTGAAATGGATCAACCTTTTTGCATTTGTGAAGATATATGATTTCACGTGGTAGTATCTCCACGTATACTATCTGCATTACCCACATGTATCCTTTACCAATCCCCAAGTGATACAAAATATCCATCACAAAATATTATACATGTACCTACCTTTTATAATGGAAAATTTAACATTTGCCCCAGATTAGCCATATTGCTTATCACAAAGTATTTAGGCTGACACCTTCACCTAATTTTTGGACAAAATTCGAAGACTACAGGCATTTGCTACCAACAGGACATCAAGGATAGAGGACTATGGTCACTAGAAGGCTAGAATGTTAACCAGCATGGCCAAGCGATGAAGCAACATTGAACCCACAACTACACAGTCATCATGTATAATGCGCTGGAGTTTCCGTACTGGGAAACTGGTCAATAAATCGAGCATGCGACACAATGTCACCAAAGAATTGTCAACAGCGATAACGCCACAATGTGTACAGAGGGATGACCAACAGCCCTCCACTAACTCCAGACAGAACAAAGCAAATTTTGAGTTACATACCATTTGCACTGGCCCTTCTTCCTCTAGCCCAACAGTCTGAAAAGAGTTGCTCTCGTTTATCCAAAAGTGAATGGTGCAGTCTCTCTGGCCACAATTCATAGCTTACAACTCGAGGACCGAACTTTTGTAATTAATATGAGCGATTTTACAGAAACCCTGCAGTGGACATGTTTTGCACCCCATGCAATGCTCTATGGGCTGTCATTATTTACTGACCGGAAAAGTACTACCGAAGTTTGAAGAGTAGCTTGTTTTGAGTTTGAGAAAGAGACAGAAGCGTAATTCTTTGCTGAATGCAAAACACCTGGGTTTTTAACTTACAGAAAAAGTGCTCTTTCGGATTATGTAAATACTTATGGTAAGTGCTTTGTTTTGAAATAGACCTGCCAGAATTCCATGAATAACAAGCTCGGTGCCTAAAATACTTGTGGCATTGATTATTGATAGATAAAATATAAAACGACACTTTTTCACCATCATACAAGTAAGGAATATTTTTATAAGAATAATGGAATTGAAAAATTTCAATCACACTGCATCAAGATGAATTTAACAACATCAACAACCTTTCTTACTGCTTGAGAAATAAATTCCAACATGTATGTAACTTAATACCAGTCAGATCTTGTCCAATTACAATTTTTTTTAATCATCAACATGACAAAATGAGTTTTTCTGCCCTGGCCCAGGTGGCTTGCATACAGTGAAGACTTACAGACAGATAACATAAAGCTTACAAACCTGTTCCAGAAGATCTTCCAGCAACAAGGGCTGTTCTTCCAGAAGCAGGGATCTGCTGGTTGCAGCTTGCTGTGCTCCTGGGTCCTTCAGCAAGTGGGGCTGGCCCGGGGCAGCCATTCTATTCTGTGGCAGGGGCGGGTGACTCAGACGCTGCTGGTGGCCTGGTGGCCCTGGCATCATTCCCCGTGCGTTGAACTGCTGAGGCTGACTGCTGGGAGGCATAGGCATGGTTGACAGCATACCACGTGGTGTTGGAAGTCTCACTGTCTGGTGCCCGTACTGACCCTGCATTGCTTGCGACGCCAGCTGGTGATTCAAGTGAGGATGCTGACTGGCTGTAGATTGCATCCCAGCCATGTTCTGGTGTATTTGTGGGCGTGCACCAGGGGCCACTGCAGCCTGACTGTGAGTTGGCATCCCCCTTGGCATGAACTGCGTCATCGGTGATGTTGGTATACCCTGTGGTGGAGGACCCCTCGGTGGCATAACCTGATTCTGTGGGGGCTGGCCGAGTAGCATTCCAATACTGGGTGCCGACGTTGTGTGCAATGGAGCATTAGAGCCTTGCATCATGGGCATTGTGGATGCTGGACTCATTCCTGGTGTTATAGAACCTGGGCGACTCCCTTGTGATCCGGGCCGTGAAGGAATATTTGGTGACATTGCTGCGACTTGAGGATTCATGGTAATGGAGTCAGACGAACTGGCCTTGTGATTAGAAGCTAAATGAGTCAAGGCCATCTGTGCTTCATTGCCCAGCAGGGGATGGCTAACTTGTGGAGTGGAGGGCTGGCTTCCAGGCAAGCTGTTCGGTGTTGGAATGATAGGAGGTGTACCTCCCCGTGAGCCTGCCAAGGACTGTCCCACACTGGGTATGCCACCTGTGGGTGTGTGTTGAGGTGTTCCAGGCTGAGACATACTGCTTGGTGTCTGCCCTCTTGGGGACATCTGGGGAGTGGTTGATCGTGACAGTGGATGAGGGGACTGGGAAGGATGTGGAGATGCCAGAGGACGTGGTGATGTCACCGACAGCGGAGATGGAGCCGGCCCACCAGCCTGTGGGGGTACCCTGGGGGAGCCTTGTCCTGGGGTGCCACCAAATGGTGAAGGTACACCAGTGTGCGAGTGTACACTACTTGGACTGGTCACTACTGACCCTGGACTTGGCGACATGTGTGGCGTAGATGGGTGACTAGCTGGGTGGTTTGCCAGCGGCGACTGCGCGCTTCCTTGCATCTGCTGCACAACCTGCTGCACCATCTGACCCTGACCTGGTGAACGCTGCATTCCATGTCCACCGGGGAACTGGCTGCCTTGCCCCACACTACCCTGAGGTTGACCTGGCCTAACCACATGCATTGGTAAAGACATTGTAGTCGGAGGATTCTGCAGTACCATGCCTCCAGCCATAGAGACCTGCTGCATAACAGTGACAGGCATACCTGCCATGGACACCGAAGGACCTCGCGGTGGTTGACCAGCTGCACCCTGTTGAGCTGCGATGCTGTCCTGGTACGAGGGTGGTAGATGGGCTCCACCGTGAGGACCGTGTTGGGCCATGCCATGAGGACTACTGTGTGCAGGCATTCCATGTGGACTCCCATGTTGTCCCATACTGTGTGGACTCCCGTGCTGTCCCATACTGTGTGGACTCCCATGCTGTCCCATACTGTGTGGACTCCCATGCTGTGCCATTCCATGTTGACTAGGATGTCCTGGCATCTGAAGAGGAGGAGGTCTATGCTGCAATCTTATTTGAGAACCCATGGCGTGCTGCATATTGGGATTCTGATGTACACCTGGGGGTCTTTGGAACTGCATGCCAGGTCGGGGTCCTCCACTTTGTCGTGGCTTCCCTTGCATGGACATCATAGGCCTCTGTGCTCCCATACCATGGGGATATGGTGGGGCGCTGGTTTGAACATGCATAGGGCTTGCCTGTTGTGGTCGTATGCCAACTCCCTGTGCAGACATCGCTGGCTGTTGGGCCTCCATCCTTGCCAGTGCCTGCTGCTGTTGCTGCTGCAGCTGTTGCTGTTGTTGTTGCTGTTGCTGCTGCTGCTGCTGCAGCTGTTGTTGTTGTTGCTGTTGCTGTTGCTGTTGCTGTTGCTGCAGCTGCTGCTGAGTGGCTAGGAGTTTCATCAGACCCTGTGCCTGTGCTGCTGAAGTAGGGATCCCTGGTTGAGATGTTGGTGTTCCAGGCTGGTCCTGGGGTGTTCCAGATCTGCCCTGTGCAGGAGATGACTGTTGTGGTATGGTTGCTGATGGAGATGGGCGGAGTCCACCAGGCAGCAGCCCTGGTTCACTATGCATTGGCATTGCCTGTGTTGACGGTGGTCTGGGAGGACCAGGCATCGGTCTGTGTTGCCTCAGCTGTGCCTGCAACATTTCATTTTGCTGTGCAACAGTTGGCCCAGCAGGTCTGGGTCCTTCCTGGGACTGAAGAGGCAGGCTCTGTGCCATTCCGCTCTGCACTGTAAATGCCCTGTTTTGTGGAGATCCCTGCTGTGGACTGCTTCTCATCAGCACTTTTTCTGTTATGTTCTGTGGACTTGCAGAACTGACAGTTGTAGTTGGCTGCTGTGTCATGAATGATGGAGGTCCATTTGGTTTTGTTGGTATTTCCGTCACTTTTGGAACATTTTCAATTGCTGGTGATGATCTTGCTACATTCACTGATGTGGGACCTTCTACGCTTGCCACAGCTGGCTGGGCTGTTGGCACTGGGGAAGGGTGTGTTGTTACCGGGGGTGGCGGCTGTACCTGTGTCATTTGTGGTGGAGCAGCTATGGATGCCTGCTGTGGGTCTGGAGCTGATGGTTGTGGGGGCTCTGGCTGGGAGCACGGAAGCACCTGACTTGGTTCCACTGGAGGCTTTGATACAGATGCTGTAGCTTGTGAAGGCATTGCTGCTGCTGGCACTGGTTGTGTAGCAGGCTGCACACTTGCCTGTGGTTGTGGCTTTGGTTGTGATGGTGCTGGTACTTGAGGTGGCGGGGGTGGTCCTGTCGGCAGTGGTATAGACTTTGGTGAGGGAACCGAGACTACCTTCGGTGGCACAGTTGAAGGAACCTCCACTGGCACTGTGGGTGCAGACTCCCCAGGAACATCTCTGGCATCCTGGGACATCACTGGCTGATTCTCTCCTGGCTGTTCCTTTGAATCTTCTGTTGCTGGAGCAGGGGCATCTGAGCCAGTTGCCGTAGTGCTTCCACCAGAACTGTCCTGGTTTTCAACATTTGAAGCTGGGACTACTTCTGTGATTTTCTCATCACCTGTGCCATCCAGCTGTGGTATTGGACTGAGAGAAATTTCACTGTCAGAACTTGTCTCATATTGGCTTTCTGGAATAGAGGGCAACAATGGAAGTAAGGGAGTTCTTCTTGCATCGTTCTCAATAGCAATAATGTCCAGTACTCCATCATCAGCAGGCCCGTCAACTTGAGGTAGTCTATCGCCCGATTCTGCCAACTTGCTGACCTGCTGCTGTCTTGTAGATGGACTAGCAGCTGCTTTAGGGCTATTACTTCCTGAACCAGGTGCTCCACTTCCTTTTGCCTGTCCAGGACTTCTTGCTTTGTCCTTGGCCTTCCGTGATCCCCCATTGCGAGGCCTTTTCTCCACTTTGTTACCATCTTCATCCTCTTCTTCATCCACTAATACTTTTCTTTGACTAAATTCCAAGAATTTGGCTTGAAAGTCAGTAGCACTAGTTGGAGTCCTGATTTGTTCTGTTGGCTTGTTTCCAGCACGGTCTTCTGGCCTTGTTATGGTCAACTTTGGTGTCTGTTTTGTGGGCTTAGAGAAGCCTGGTTTTTGTTCTGGTCCTCCATGTCTGGGGCTCCCTACTCCTGGCTTGACTGGTTTTGATGAAGGGGCCACAGGTTTAGGACCAGTTGTGGCTGGGCTACTTGGTGGCAAAGTGCTTGGAGATACAGTCATTGGCGTTCCTGGTTGACTTGAACTTGCTGGTTTGGTTGAAGACACTGGAGTCGGGGGCCCATGAGGTGGAGTTCCAACGACTGGTGGCTTAACTGGCGTGCTTCCTCCAGCAGAAGCCATTTCTGTCGGCATTGGAGGTTGAGGGGTTGGCCTTGACGTGGTCTGCACTTGGCCACTACGAACAGGAACTGGCTGTACTGGTGACGAAGTTGCCGGTCCAGATCCCAAAGCTGAGGCACCAGTTGGCAGAACCCCTGGGGGAGGCCCTTGACGAACAACCATACCTGGAGCACAAGATGTGCCTGTACCTTGGGAACTTCCAGCTTCTTTCTCCTGCCCCTCAGTTGCCTTGGTAAGACCCAAATGTTCATCAAATATTGTCTTGTCATGTGCCTCGGTCAAAGTATTGTCTAGTTCAGGGTCAGCATACTCCAGCAAGTTGAAAGACCCATCAGCACCTGCAAAATCATTAATCAATCGATGAGAAATAAAACAGAATCCATAGTCTGGTACATGACTATATGCAACTTACAAGTGTGACACATTTTATATATTGTGCTTAAGTTTTAGCTAGGCTGGTGCTTAATTGAACTCTTCCAGTGCCAAATTTTGGACTGCATAACCAGTTTTTCTCGGTGCGCATTGGGCGCAATGCACCCAATGCATGCCCAGAAAAGCTGTTGACCTGGGGTATTCTCTCAGGAACCATAGGCATGCCGATACTTAAATGAAAGGTCTTTTTTACAAGGAATGCAAATCTGGGATCTTTATGCTAATTAAGACCAGTTTGACATTAGCCGCGCTCTGCACTGACATAGCTCAAACTAACTGCAATAAGCTACCACTGTCTTAATACCCCCCCCCCATGTCTGTGATTGAAACTTTCTCTACAGTTTTGACGGTTATATATTTTGGCTGTAAGAACTACAGCCCCTTGAGTAACTGGGCTGAGGTTCTATGGCAATACAAAAATGAATAAAATCTGTAAAAAGTCAATGTACTGCAGAGCAGTTCCACTCAAGGCATGAGGATAAAAGCTAAACCTCAAAATGCCTAAAATTACCTAGCAGATCTTCCAAATGGTCTTCTGGTTTCTCCTGGGTGTCTACTCCAGGTGGCTGTGTGGGCCCCGCTGCAGCAGGGACCATACTAGTCGGTGACTGACTGATGACAGGGGGCCCTGTGTGGACGAGACTTGCAGTTGTAGCAGCTGTTGTCTGGCTGTATCCAGGAGGTAGCATTGGCCTGGCCTGAGAAGTAGGTTGTGGGATCCCCTGACCTGCCATCATTGGCATTCTACCAGCTGCACCAAAAGGTGTTGGCAACGGGGGCCTTTCTTGAAGCTGACGTATTCCAGGTGACTCTGGGTGGCCACCAGGTGTCGCTGCTCTCATCAGATGCTCCCCGGGGTGTGGAGGTGGCATGCCTTGAGATTGTGGTGTTCGTGGCTGTGGATGCGGCTGTCGGACCATGGGGTCAAAAGGGTCGACAGGGCTTCCAGGAACCATCCCTTGCATTCTGGCCAACCCAGCGGCACCCTGCTGCATCGTGTGAGGTGCTGCACGTCTCAACCGTTCTTGGAACATCTGTAGGTATGGACCACGTTGCCGCTCTGCAGGAGAATCCTCCTGCAAAGGACAATGTGTGCCCAAGGTGTTATTAAACTTGCAGAAGTGGACCTGTGCTACCGATCCAACAACCATAAATCTATATGCAACTTCACACTTCTCATGTTTTTCTACATGGTCATCCAACTTCTTCAGGCAGAATCATCACAAATACTTTGCTTGTATAATATTGACATATGTTTGAGGCTGTTCAAAATGGCATACAATTAACACCTTATGTATTTTCAACAAAAAAAATCATAAAAAATAAAGGGCACAATGCTGCACAAATGATTTCCAAACATAAAATTGATTGGTTTGATAGTTACCGGTGGATGTTTCAGTTCAATGTACTGTCCTGGGTGTCTGGGTCCAGCGAAGTCTGATGGCATAGGTCCTCTTGGTGGAAACATACCCTGCTGGGGGCCACCAGGCTGGGGGCCTCTCAAAGGACCTGGATATCGTGGTCTCATTCCCATCTCCCCAAACGGCCCCTGCTGCCCAAACTGGTCCATCTCTGTGGATTCAAGCACTGAGAATTACTAAACATTTAGTGATTTATCAGTTGCTACTGTGTTTTTCTACTGCATAGGTGATGTCATACAAATTGTCAGAGAATATAGTTAAGTTGAAACACCTTAGCAAATGGAAGTTATAGTTTATCCAGCTTGTTTGTTGTTTTTTTTCTTTTCAAAATAAGAAATTACACTCTAGCCAACTTGTACACATGCAGCTCCATTCATTACCTCTGCCTCCAAAAATTTTCTAAGCTCAACATCTGATTTAATTCTTTCTTTCTTCCTTCAGTAAGAATTGGCTGTTAGGCAAGGTACTGTGGTTTATTCGAGTGCATCTTACAGCTGGTCAAACTATGTCTGGAAATACTCGGTTGGTGTTGACACAAACAGGCAGGCACTTGCTTAATTTCTGAAATTATGACAAAATGATGCTGAGAAGTTTGATTTCGGAGACAGGTGGTCTCTCAAGAGAGCCCTGTGCAGTGAACTAGGTTTGGGATGTACATTACAAATATTTCTGACATTGCTTCACAGGGCAACTTAAATCCAGACCGACTATTTTCCTTTAATATTTCTGACCTATTGTGTGTTTGTGCATACCAGGTGTTCCAGGCCCAGGATGACGAGGCTGGCCAGGGTGGGGAGGGCGGATCATCTGCTGCTCGTGCCAGCGCTCCATGCCCCCTGGTGGCCGTTGACCCAGTGGACTACCTCCAGAAAAGCCAGGTGCTCTCTGGTCTTGCTCTGTGAAGGGTGGTGGGTATGGAGGCCTTGGTCTAGGCCCAACTGGAAAACATGAAAATATACATGTACATTGAGATTTTAAATTTGAAATATTCAATATCATTATGTAAGAAGGATCAAGTTCAAACCTTTTACAGTCAGGCATTTTAATGTGTTCATTGTATCCGTTTTGCAGCCACAGAAAGGCTCAGTCTTGAACCAGCAATCTTCGGCACCATGCAAATAGCCAACAATGGGAAACCCACATACCAACTGCACCAAATCCGCATTCCTAAGAAGAATGGTTCAATGGAGACAGGTATGTATGGATGCCATAATCACCACAGCCCAGTTAATTGTTATCAGTCCAGTACAAGAAGTACATTCAGAGTTGTCTCAGATCATGACTGTACATATATAGAAGTCCAACAGCATCAAAGGGGTACCAAAAATACATATTTTGTGACCAGGGAGTGGCTGGGTCATGAACCAGCAATCTTCGGCACCAATCAACTAGCAGAAAATGGTAAAAACACATACCAACTGCACTGTATCTCCATTCCTAAAAAGAATGGTTCAACAGAGGCAAGTATGCATGAATGCCATAATGTATCTGTGTCTGTAGTTTTGTACATGGATGTGCATACTGTCTCTTAAAGTTTATGGGAAATGAGACATACCAGGTGTAAACCTAGACTTTTTGTTCACATTATGTCAATTTGAGCGACCATACTGATCAAGTATGGCAATTACCTTGGAGTTTAGGTGTGTGACCACCACCAGATCCCAATCTATGTCAAGTTAACACGTTTATCAGCAGTAACCCTTTCCTGGTCAGAGTAAGACAAATCAACAGCTTTTCTTCGTGCAGATGGGGCACAATGCACCCGATCTGCACCAAGGAAAGCTGTTGACCTCTTCCATGTTACCCTCTTATGTTACAACTACAATTCTGCCTCAAAATATTTTTATTTAACCACAATTTCAAGTTAAAATATTGCAGCAGATGTCATAAATTTTACAAATGCACACTTTCAGGAAATATTAACATGTACAACTAGACATGGTTAAGCACACCCCCTATTGCTACAAATCGTACTAGCGCCCACAGAATGGTTCATGATATATTTTTACAGAGTTAACTGTGTAAATAACCAGGCATTTCTGTAACAGCTAGGTATTTACCTTGGTGAGGGAACTGCTGAGGCGGTGAGATATCCTCAGGCCAGTGTCTGAGTGGGATCTGTGACTGTTCCCTCATCATACGCTCCTGTTCTTCGATCTGTTTCTTCTTGTTCTGCCTTTGTTTGGTTTGCTTGGCAAGCAGCTCTCTCAGCTGCTGGCGCTGGATGTCCTGTTTGGCCTGGTCTCCCTCCTGCCACAGTCACAGTCAAATTAAGCGACCAGTAACATTACACTTATATCTATACAACTTGGCACTAATCGGCCAGTACCATTACAGTGATATCTATACATCTTGGCACATTAGTGCACATATCACCTGTCCTGTCTGGCAATTTTTGGTCTTGAAAGAAAATGTGTCCCATATTGGAAAGATAAATCACCACTCCTGTGCCACAAACTTGCAGCTCAGTTGGACATACGGACTTCTACCTCTGCTGTCTTTCATAACCACTTTTAGTGACAGGCCTAAAGCTGCTGTATCAGCATGCAATGAAATTTTTATTTTGAAACTGACACAGGGCAGAGCTCTCCATGAATTCATCTTGCATTTGCCTGCAAGTTATGCCCTAGCTGCCTAACTGACAACTAGTGCACGACATGCCACGCTGTGCAAAAAAACAAACAAAGCAACATTGACCAAGGAACCTCCTTAATATAGTTACAATAGAATAAGCTAAATCCTGCTTTCATGTCATAAAGTTGACCACATGGAGTATGCTGCCGTAATATACAGTAAAACCTGTCAATACGGACACATGGACAGAGGTGACACCTCCTCATAGGGGACACTTTTTCCCAAAACCAAATCAAATAATTTAAAGTCGTTTTCATATTAACATTACCTGAGTAAAGGGGACACCTGTCTATTGTGTATTAGGGACGGTAACCTCAGTCCAAAATGGAAACGTTACCTCTCAAGCCGGGTAGACCATACTTTTTTCAATGGGGACAACCTATACTTTCTCTCACTGAGTCCGTTTTACAGTTTATCCACGAAGCCGTTTCAGAAAAACAGCTCCCTGGTTTACTGTTTCAAGGACATGTGTACACAGCTGCCTCCCTCAACTTATAAGTTGACACAACATATACTAACTTTATTTGAAGAATTTTTTTTCAAGTGTTGCAATATAACAAATTGAAGTAAAAAAAGCCCCCATAATGGTAGGGGCATCACTACAAAATACTGTAAATTGCTTTAATTTCGCTGTATTCTTATTTTCACTTATGGTACAAAACCGTGAAAATAAAAACACAGTGAAATAGTATTTTAACACTGTTTGAATAGGAATCATGTCCAAAATAGTGAAATTAAAAATACAATGAAATTTCAAAAATAGAAAAACCGTGAAAATTTAAACACGCGAAAATAAAGCAATTTACAGTAATCAGTTTCTCATGTCCCACATGACAAAAGATCTTGCTGCTTACCTATGCCTTTCTAAGGTTCACTGACCCAAGTTTATCTCTTCTAAATTAAGGTATATTACTACTCATCGGATAAATTGCTCCTTGCATCCTTTGAATTTTTATATGTAGGTGAGACTTTCTTCCTCAAGACCAACCTACTTTCTTCAACACTTGAGCATAAGAAACATAATTCAATAACACTGCCTTAACAGACCAACAACACATGATTACATAGATACATGTGATCATGCAGCCATAAAAGTGAATCCTCGTAATAATGGCACCATCTGTTCCCTCCAAAATGTGTCAGAATCCTGAATACGTCAGATAAATCAGTTGAACATCAAAGAAATTTAACTTCAATTCCATAAGAACTTTTGTGTTAAGAAATTATGTTGGATATCGGAGTCATTTTAGACATTTCACCGCATATGTTTTTTTGTTTTTTTTTTTGTTTTTACATTACATGTTTTGTTGCTTCACAGCTGAAAACAATGAAGATAAAATCTGACAATAAACTGACATGGTATCAACTTGGACATATATAGCACAATCAATAAATGAAGCACTGACATTTCTCCCTGTCCTTGAACTGGTGCAAGAATTGCAGAACTCTGCCATGAATTCTCGCCCAGTCCTTTTCCACAACACAATTGGCAAATATTTAAACATGCATCAACATAGCTTTCTCTTTTGTTATTTTACCAACTATGGATCAAGCTTACTTATGTACACTGCTTTTTATGACCAAGACATGGCAGTTTACATGCAATTTTGGATAATTACAGTTGTAATTTTTGTGGTTTTGCAATGTATGTGCAATATAGAATGTCTAATGTCAAAGCCTTTATGGTCATACATGCAGTTATATTTCATCATTAGCAACACAACCGCTATTTTTCTCCTTTTCAGGGAACTATTTAGTACTGTCATGCACTATGTTAGAGTACTACAATCCTGACTGGTAACATGCGTGTTTGAGAATGCACTCTTATCATCAGAGAAGCACCCCTAGATATGTTATACTACTCTTCAGAAGGAGATATGACTGTATCCATGGTAACATAGGCATCCATGGTAACTTCAAGGTAGAATATACAGGCATTGAATGTCAACGCTACCTACATTTCAAGTAGACACAGGGAAATTTTTGGTCATTTTAGAGACTAACTTTCTTTCCCTTTAAGCTGAAACTTCCACAAATAACTGGTTCAGTGCATGTAAAATACTTTTTCCTTTCCATCCTGACTTGTACTGACATTTCAAGTTCCTCATCCACGATTTCTATATGCCGGTACCCAACCATGCAAAACCTTCAAGATTTATTTACACTGGATCCCATAGTAATCAAATTTTTTTTAAAAATTAATGTTAATATACAGGATGATGCTTCCCCGGTATACCTCTTGCCCAGCCACAATCCACTGATAATTCACCTCCCAGACACATTTGCAGTGGTACTTGAAGCAGTCAAGCCTTGTTAGTCCCTCTATTTCCTTCCCATGCCAACTTTTAACCATGTACATCAACAGGCCTACAATCCTTTTTCTGCCCTACCCACCCATCATACAGAACTTGTCTCATGCTGTGATAAGGATCAGTCATTTGTACAACTTTTTGTCAGTACATGACAGGCATGTCACTGCAGTCATTTTGAATTGCTGACTGTCACTGGTTTTTCCTGAGTAGCTGCCATTCATTGGTACATTTTTTTTCCGCTAGCCCTATCAGCAAGGGACTTTATTTCTAAAATTTTTCAGAGGCCTATCTTTACTTTATGCCAGCATCCTGATAATATGCACAAACTATGACTTGGATCAGTCACAAAAATGGTGACTTCTAACTCAGATTAGAACATGTGCTACAACCCATAATTGTTTTATACAAGTTTCAAAAATAATTACCAGAATTGTCCAATCATCATTTTCTAGATTACACTCTTTTTCCTTTTTTTTGTGGAGGGAAGATGTTTCAAGAATTAGATACAATGACTGGTCCTTACACAAGCTTATTACAACATCTTCGCTATTAAGACAAGTTTTTTAATCCTTCAGTACGTCAAATGTTTCACTTTTCCAGTTTCACCAGGCCTGATACAGATTTACACTGATGGAAGTTTGCTTTGATACTACTCATTCCAGCCCTTGACCCTAGACTTGCCTGCCTAACACGCATTACCTCTAGTAACACATTCTGTTTAACACTCAGCCTGTGACAAAGGTCACTGCATTATGTTTTTAATGTATCTTTCACCATTCACATTGCCAGAACACAGCACCGAAACTTGTCCACCTTCCCTCAGAGTGGTAAAATGAACCAAAAGTAAGGCATCATGTACAAAACACTCAGAAAACCTCCACAAAATGGACAGGCTAAAATAGAATTTAGTACATTTCACAAAATGCGCAGGAAACTATTTGGTCCTGGTCAAAGATTGAGGTATTTAACAAATCACCAGTATGAAAAATGCAGTATCTCATTTCTTTTTTAATCGATTCAGATCAAAGTTTCTTTAGATCAAAAGTCTACATTCTTCTTTTGTACATTTATATTGAGGTGTTAATGATTGCAACTCATTAGATTTTGCAATCAGGCGCACAGCGTGAACACTTTTTAACTTCATTTCACACACCCCCCCTCTTTTTTTATTTTTAAATCAGTTTTCAGGAAACACCAAGCTATGATAATTTTTTGTTCTTATACTTACAGCAATATTACACTTCTCGATGGTTGAAGATGAGACAGGGGTAACCAAAAAGCAGTTTTGTGTTGTAATTCTGTACAACATTTTTCTTTTGTACATGATCCTCAACAATTCAGAAAATCCACCACAAATCTTTTATTTAGAGTGTTTTCCAGTCAAATGTAACCATTAACTAGGGAAGCAACTTAAAGACATAATACCAGTCATGTGTTCACCGGATGAGTGTTAAACTTTCAAGCCAAGCACGGCTCCATCTTATGTGGCATGCGAGGGTGTAAGACTTACCCCATACAAGTATTGTGGACCATAAGGCCACATCCTGTAGTTGGGATAAGATGGACTTCTTCTGAACATGTGTCGAAGCTACACAAAGAGGGATTAGAACACAAGTTACAACAGCAAGGCCACAACAACATGGACCACGTGCACGGTGAACGTCCTTCATCGGGAACCAGTGTTGCTTTGCCTCTTTAGCCCCCTTACAATTTAACCCTATCCCACTCAGATTGCCCAAAAGCACACGGGTATAAATTGTGTGCTTCGGCGTTTTACTTTTTTGCATATGGTCAATTGTAATCAGCTTAATGCCCTTTCCGCCAAGGTAAAAAATATGATGACTCCTGGTGACCTTGAAAATAAGACAAGGTTGCTGAATGTTGCACTCAGCCAAGCATCCGATGAGATGCTTCTAAAGTACAAGTTTTATGACAGTAGCTTCATTTGTTCAAAAGTTATAGCATCCACAAGGGTAACAAATGGCCAGGCACTGACAGATCCAGTCATGACAAAGACAAGACCCTGTTTGGCAAAAAGGCCGACAAGGGTAAAAATTGCTGAGAATTATAGATAGTACCTAATATGATGGCAAATGCCCACATCAATAACTTTCCTGGAGTGGAGAGAAGGTGCAATGCACTTAACCCCTATCAAGGAAAGCTACTGACTCGTCGTATCACTAGACCAGGATTAAGTTACCAATAGGTGGATAGATTTCGAGAATCTGCTCAGAAGCCATCCTATGCTGCATCAAAAAATATTTTTTCACAGCAACTTTGCATGAGAAAAACTGTTAATTTTTTTTTGGGGGGGGGGGGGGCGATCTGTGACAGAATCACATTTGTTTTGATTTGCAACTGCAACACATTTTTTTTCAAGTCTTTGTGGTAGCTTGACTCTAGTCACTCCCACCAAGATATTTTCAGATCACACGTAAAAGTCCCTTGGAATATGCTACAAAAATCACAGAAAGACAAATGTTTTTCTTTACCAAGCACTGAGGAAGACTGTTAGCCAGTAATTTTAAAAGTGTCTGTTAGCAGAGAATTGTTAAAAAAGAGACAAATGCAACTGTTTCCCTCTGGTGTTCCCATCGCTACCATAGCACAGCTAAAAAGCACACACTCAACAACTTGTATCGGAAATAATCAACTCAGTAAGTCAACCAAATAAAATTATAAGAAGAGAGATAAGAGTAACACAAAGTCGAGAGAAAAGTTAAACATGTTGGCAGATGATACTTAGAATTTATGTGATTTCTTTGTATAAACATGATTATTTTTCAAGCTTGAAATGTTGATTTGAAGCATTTTTTCCCCCAAAATTTTTAGATCCATAATTTTTTTTTCTCATGTCAAGAATGTATTTTTTGACATATCCAGATTTTTTTATTGTTTGCTTTTACTGTTGGTAAAAGATGACTAAGGAATAGCAGACAACAAAACAGTACTTAAAAAAAAAAACATTGTACAATTTCAAAGGAAAGCAAAATACTAATTGTATACACATCAACTCATGGAGTCAAAAACATGGGAAATGTGCAATCTGCCAACAGTCACAAAAAGATATTACTAAAATCAAACTATTTAACTATATTATTCAAAAATTTAAAATATAAGCAAGAAATTTTTTATAATGTTAATATAAATCAACAAACTCATATGAGACACTACTGTAATGAATGCAAGATAATGTTTATAAAGAACAGAAATTAGTATAAAAAGCAACAAATGCTGGTTAATTCTAACAGAACACAGTGATATTACAACACAGATATTTTGATATGTTTGAAGATCATGCTTACCAGGGCTGACGATTCTCCCTGCGAACCTTGTCGATCCTCCATATACTTATGTCTGGTACTTGCAATAATCTGCTGCAAGTCGGCTCCCATGTCCCCACCAGGTGCCCTGGGGTGTGGTGTACCTGGGGGTTGACCAAAGGGGTCATTACTGGCAGCTGCTGGTTGCCCGTAAGGGTCTGCTCCAACTGGCCTCGATACATTGGGCTGAGTACCAAATGGATCATGGGGCGTCTGCTGAGGACCAGAACTAGGGTGGGCAAAAGGGTCTCCCGTGGGCGCTGTTCCCGAGGGGTGGGGAAAATCCTGTGGAGTTTTAGGAGTGCCTGGCGGGGCTCCTCCAAAGGGATCTGCCAGTCGAGGGGCTGGGCCAGCCAGTCTTGGAGACTGGGGCGGGTATGTCTGGTTATTTGCTGCTTGCTGCAGGGCTGCTGAGAGGAACGCATCCTGACTAGACGAACCTGGACACGGTGTGCCCGGAGTTTGGCTGTATGGATCTTCCGGAGATCGGCACTGTGCTCCATACTGGTCCCCCTGCCGAGCCTGCAGCATGGGGTTAACTCGAGGCCCGTAGGGGTCAGAGGTTGGTGATGGTCCTGCCGATGCCCCAGGGTGACCAAAGGGATCGTGCTGCCTGGACACAGGAGGCTTCACATATGGCCCTGGTACCTGAGATGTAGGACTTCGGTGTCCAAATGGATCCAGTTGAACAGATGAGGGCCTTGGTGTCCCTGGCTGTGTTGCATAAGGATCATACGGCTGTGACGCTGAAGGGTGAGGCGGAGGTAATCCCTGAGGGGACAAGAATGGATTTTCACTGGGGCGAGGAGTCCCTGGTTCCTGTGCATAGGGATCACTTTGGCGAGAAGCTTGCGAGGCTGGCACTGGTGGACGCTTGATGGGCTTTACAAACAAGTCAGCATCTGCAGGAGACACCGGAGTTCCTGGTTTACCTGTTAAAACCAATTGCATTGGAGTCAATGTTGGTCCCCTCATAACTCAAGACCATGAATCATTTCATAATTATCATTTTAAGTCTGGGACCAAAGGACTTTAATTAAGCAGTAATGAACAGCTCATCTACATGTACATGTAAACATTTGGCCATGAGTGACCCTGTTTACTAGCTGAGGAGTTGACTCTAAGCAACACAGTGACAAGGTCATCAGGCAGAGTTTTCAATAAAAAACTTCAACTTAAGTCTATGTCTTCCCATCTCTCCTAAGAGAAGGGAAACTTTATATATCTATGCCAGGAAGATTTATTTTTGTACAAGCTCCAATGTCTGTCTATGACCGTTACATTTCCTTGCATTAAAAACTGGTGCTTGATTGTTCTATATATGTGGAGGTCCCTTTCCACACATCCATGCCTACTGCACCTGAAAAGAAGCAAAATTAGAGAGGCATGGCCTTTAATACTGGGGTCAACACCTGGCAAATGATCATTCCCCGCATGCCTCATCACAGCGACAGCCTTTGCTGAGCTGCCCAACTGCAGGGGGACCACTGCGGTAAAGCATGACATGAGGTGACTTACTGGACTCATCAGCGCTGGTAGGAGTAGTAGGGTCTGCAGTAAGTGCTGGCTGGGCCAGGGCCTGGGCCATGGCTGGCATGCCTGCCGCCACGCTGGAGGTCTCGGCCAACTCTCCTGCTTTCTGCAAGTCTGTTTTTAAAAAAAAAGTACCATGGTGTTTGTAATTTGGCTCAGCAGAAAATCCTGCTCTCTTTGGCTTGTGTGTTGGAGCATTTTGAATGGTGTGTGTGCGATGCAATGACACACATTACTGAAGTGTTTTTACCTTCCATTGAACCTGTTACTAGACCACCTGCAAGACGACTTTGATAGTGGCTCTGAAGTCATGTTTGCAATTGTTACCAGTGCCACAGTTAAACTGTAAATAATACCTTAAAATGCTTGCCATGAGAAAGATTTGGATGTCTTCAGGATATATAGGCAAATATTCTGCAAAACTAAGCCTCTCAATCAAAAATCATACTGAATTGTATAATATTCAAACAAGAGGGCTCTCAGTCTGTGAACAGCCTGCCCTCAGCTTATGTATACATTCAACCCACCCTCCTCTTGGGGATACGGACTCTGGCCAGCAAATAAAAAATGGAAGTTTCCATTGCAATCTCCATTGACTTGCATGGTAATCAATAGGTATGCATGCATTAAACAACTGGTAACCAAACAGAAAAAAAAAATAAGAATCCAGAGTATCACCACCTGGTGAACAACTTCGTTTAACCCACCAACAAGGTACATTTCCAACAAGTTTCAGAACAATCTGAGTGACTTTAAACTTTGGAGAAGTCAAAAATAGCCTTAACACACAAAAATGCATGAAAAAAATGCAACATAATCTGTTGTGCAAATTAAGGTCTGGCGATTCCCAGAAGTGACTTGTGCAATTTCAAGGCAATTGGCTGAGCAGTTTCGGAGAAAATGTTTGAAGTTTCTGACAAAAAAAATTAATTAAAAAAATATATAAAAAAATCCAAAAATCATCAGAGCAAGACCATTAGAACAAAACTGGTGGAAACCCACCCAAGGTACTTCCCTACCAAGTTTCAAGTAAATCCAGCGAACGCTTTTTGAGAAGAAACCAAAACTGTGAATTGTTGACAGACGGACGGCAACAACACTGTAAGAAGACCATCCTATAACCTCAGCTGACAAGTCAGCTGAGGGTAAAAATCCAGCAAAAGTATGATAACCCTACTCGTAACAGATGCTGGTATTGTCATGGTTCTCTGGAGAGCTGTGTTCACGCTTAGCATGGATACTGGAATGCTGATGCTTAAAACAAACCAGTGGCTTCAACAGCTACTCAGATTACAAAAGCTGTAAGAGCCCTGCAGCACTACCTTAGTTAGATATGCTATGCACTTTGACTCATAGGTTGCGTGTCCACTATGATGCCTCTTTGCATGCACAGGTTAGACAATGTAATCAAATAATATATTAAGTTTCCCTGTAATCATTACGTCCAAGGCATCAATGGGCATCTGCACAAGCGCTCAGACAGAGCTGCAAACCATTTTGTTAAGCTGTCACACAGAAACTGCAAGTTTTATTTGCATGGTCTTACACTGATAAAATTAATAACAGTTAACAACAGCCGGACTGAAAACATACTCATTTGTTCCTGTTGTTGGCGAAAAAGTTCTAACTGTTTTAATGCACGCTCGTCCTCCTCTTTCTGTTGGCGTTCTTTCTCCAACTTTGCCTCAGGAGTAAGTGGCTTACGTGGCACAGGTCCCGAGGGAGGAGGCATACTCCCTTGTGCCTGACCCCCTACTTTCTGTCGCCTCCTGATGTCCTGACTCAGCTGCCGAACAGACGACTACACAATGACAATGAAGGTTAATGTAGGAATATGACAGCAGCAGAACATGGCATTCATTATCCAGACACACATTTCTCTCTGCCCTTGCTTGACAGGCCATAGATAAGACAACTTTTTCATCTGATGTGTTTCCAAAGTTGTACACTACAGGCTAAGAATATGTATTTGGCAGCTTTTCTGAACACTGCCCAAAGATGCTTTCCAAGATGACTTCATTTTGTTTCTTTTTGTCTCACATTCAGCATAAAAGTGCATGGACAAACTGAATTTTTTAAGATAAGTTTACTACAATTTAGTAGTCCTAGTTCTGAGAAAGAATATTTTGTCATTAGATACTCCTTAATTTTCATGTAATTATACCTACTTTGGGTAATGGCATGGCCATTTTGTGTTTCATGTATATAGGTTTAACTATAGTCGATCACAGCCAAGGGAGAGTTCATTCTTTTCTACTGGTAAAACTGCCAGTGCAGAGAAACTTGTGATGCCAACTCTACAGTTACATCAAACTGCCCTTTAAAAATCCACTTTTTCATGTCTCCCAAATATTGCATGCACATTAAATGATACTTACAACAATTTTCTAGTGCAAAAGAGATGGACTTAACAAGTTTCACTGTAATGGCAGAATACATTCAATTCTTTTCTACATATTCTTCCATATTGAACACAACAAATTTCAAAACAAATCCCTTCCTTTTTTTTTCTTTCAGATATACCCACTTCATGTACTTATCGTGGTCTTGCTCCCTTTAAGGCAAGCTTCAAGCTGGAAGTAGGATAATGTACAATCTAAACATGGGATATTTCATTTTTTAAAGCTGCCGTGCATCCTAAATGCATTACTCATGCTCATTGGTTGGTTGGCAATGGGTTACCATTGGTGGAACAGTAAGTAATCACGATTCTGATTGGACAACCACTGAAAAGCACCTTCCACTTCAATGACCACTTTTAACCATTCAAACCAATCACATCATTATTGAATAATTATTGTTTATCATTTGAGTTTCATTGGTTCTCTAGCCAAGCCAACTGATAGAATTGCATCTGATTCCATTGTCATCTTTCCAATTTTACATGATCACAATCAAGTAAAATTAACCATAAACATGAAAACCCTGATGTTCATGCTCTCAACTTCCAACATTGCAGAATAAAGATTAAACTATATTACCCACAGAGTAAATAGTCCCAGTTCTAGGTGTATTTTTTTTTTACTCTACTTAAATCACATATTGGGATCCTCCTAAAACAAAAACAACCCACAAAGTACCAGGCACACTGAACCTTGGCTCAGTGAACACCTGGCGAATGACATCTTTCAGTCTATGCTATTACAAATACTGGAATCTAGCAAGGTCTATCCATGGGCTTGCTACTACAACAGTCTACTAACAGCTTCAAAACCACATTTTATATTAAAGCTCAATCTTACTTTGCAACCATTTTTCTTACGAGTTCAGACCACGAAAGCCAGTTATATTCCTGCCCCATCACTAAGGCCAGTCAAAAACTTGACACGAAGCTCACAGCCGTCTAACACGGCCAAAACTTCCATCACAATTCTTGACATGGCTATAGGGTCCTCTTCAGTCCATTTCACTCAATCAATCAGATTTTCGTGGTATCTTTTGGTTTGATTTAGGTAATTAACAGCAGACATAAATTCAGAAAGTTACTGCAGAAATTCCAGGAAGAAAATGAAAATATGTCACACTTGATGATTCAAGTTTCCAAATACTATGTGCTTTGAAGGTGTCAGACAAGCCTGTTGTCTAATCAATCACGGCTTTTGCTGGATGTTTTCTCTCTCAGTGCTTTGTGGTATTGTTAATGTAACTCTTTGCTTTCAAGTGCATAATGGTCTTCAAATTCCATTACATGATCATCAGTGAAATCTTAAAGGAGTGTATCGAAAAAGTACTACCTTTCCTCACCAATTTCAATTTAAAATTTCTCCACATGCCAAGAAAAATATAAACTGCACATTGTTTAAACCTCAATATTCAGCAAATTTGCTTCATTTATTTTTTTCCTCATTTATCTTCTGAAAAAATCAAAATATGTTGAAATTTATAAAGACATTCTCACAAATTTATGATCAAGTTTTTCATAAAACATTTCAATATGTTACGTGACTTAGCAGTCTAAGAGAAAACATCTAACTTGAATCAAAGTGGAATCAGTCCACAATTACCTTCTGTGCACGGTGTAGCCTACTGTTGGCGCGATTCTCTCGTGCTTTAGCCTGCAAGATGACCACAGCGTGCCAATCAACGTGCAAATGCAACACCTCATACAAGACCCCTCCCACAGTACAAGCCTGGGGTGGTGTTCAGCAGAATAACCTCTTTCAGTGCCAATTTTGCGCCTAATGCGTGCCAAACTGTTGACCTGGGATATTTTCTCTGGAACTGCAGGCATGCTGGTACTTGAATGATAGGTCTTTTTACAAGGAAAACATATCTGGGATCCTAATGATAATTCAGTTTGACATAAGTAGATCGACTTAAGTCATGCTTGGCACTGAAAGAGTTAACCCTTTCAGTTCTAGGCTTTGACTGAGTTAACTGATGCTGTAAACTAAGTCCACCTAAATGGTGGCCTTTATTGCATCAGACCATTGTTGCCATTCCAAGTAAACTGACTGTGAATATATTTGGTAAAGCTTTGAACTTCTTTCCAATTACAAAGGCCTTTCCCAGCTAAGGCCACCTGGAGAGGGAGGTAACCTCAATTTTCTTCAACTCTTTTACTCCCACGAGCAACTTAAGTTGAATTGCTCAAAATGAACTTCCCTGATTTCTTGAACTCTTTTACTGTCACGAGCAACTTAAGTTGAATTGCTCAAAATGAACTTCCCTGATTTCTTGAACTCTTTAACTGCCATGGGCAACTTAAGTTGAATTGCTCAAAATGAACTTCCCTGATTTCTTGAACTCTTTTACTCCCACGAGCAACTCAAGTTGAATTGCTCAAAATGAACTTCCCTGATTTCTTTAACTCTTTAACTGCCATGAGCAACTTAAGTTGAATTGCTCAAAATGAACTTCCCTGAATTATCAAATAGATACTATATAAATACTTTTGGTAAAAGGGCCTTTAATTTAAGTACCAGCATGTCTACAGTTCCACAGAATATAAACGTCCATGTCAACAGCTCTCCTCGGCAAGGAAAGCTGTTGACTCAGTCCAAGCTTGGCACTGAAAGGGTTAACATATGGTGGGTGTTGACATCTTTGCTTGCGATTCTGAACATGGTGTAGATTACTTTTTATTTCTACAGAATACTGAGTGATCCACTCCCCACAATGAAAACTTAACAGGGAAAGCCCTTAATATAATGCAGAATGACTATAACTGTTACATAGACTTATCCGTGTTGCACAATCATGCATGTGTTCATTTATAAAGCTACTGCCTGTTTATCATTCATATATTGTTCTCCATTACCATATGCAAATCAACACTAGAACACTACCAATCAATCCCTACAGATTGCCTCTGCTGATATCCTTGGCACAATAGACTTTGTGCCAGGTTCTGTTCACCACTCATAAATACGAACAAAACTCGTGCAAGTTACTACATCCTCATTTCACTTTGAATGCACTCCAGGTCCACAATTTTATTTTAACAATTTTACATTCGGTTGACCCGTTATGTCACCATGGGGGGTGTTTTGGATATGTTCCCATAATGTGCTACATGTAATGCATTTTACTGCCGATTCACATCACATTTAATGTCCCATGCAACCATCAATTTCCCCCACTCCTGCACTTGTCCCATGCCCTGTAGAATTATTAATACATCCGTATGCAAGGAATCAAAGGTAGTTATACTTCTTACCAAGAATGGGGTCCTGTCATCTGTTGGCACCCGTCTCCAAATTTTTGAGATCTGTTTGGACCTCTCTGACCATTCTATGTTACGAAAAACATGAGAAAAGAAGCTTAACTTCAGAAATGCACAACAATCCAAAATTCTTATAGCTTTTCAACTCCATAAGATAGAGCTAATAAATCTCATACTTAAGAAACTCGGCCACCTGGAGTATTAAAACTGATGTTCAAGATCTGGTCAAAAAAATTTTAAAAAATAGTGAATGAAGTAGTACTCGTTATTCAGAAAACTGTATCTCCAGACTAATTGATGATCTCCTTGTACTAGACACACAATTTGTGTTTTGCATGCTATTAAACAAATTTTAATGAAGCCATCTTGAACATGATACATGGAAGGTAATGAGAATAATAATATTGCTTGTTTCCACTTACAACTTCCATCTGAAACTCCAAATGCCAATATCAAACTTCCTGCCAAAAGTGGCTGTGACCAAATCACAATCATGTTCAATCAAAGTACATGTATGTTCTAACCGCCTTTTAAATTTATCAAGTAATTACTCTGGGCTCACCAGTGCACTTGTCCACCAGCCCAAGGTAAGCACAACTTAAGCACTTTGCCAGGGGCAAGCAAAAAAAGAAAAACTTTCACAAATTAATGGGGTTAAACTGACAGATAAGTCAGAACAGAGGTAAACAAAACTTAAAACAATGTGCCCCAAAGGGTTAAAGAACAAAAAATGGTGTATCCCGAGCTCATTAAGATATCTTACCTGGATATTTTTCTTTTAGTTCTGGGTGTTTGACGTTGCAATAGAGAACCGGAGATATTGTGGCATTTTCACCGAGTGGTTCATCTTTTTCCCATTTCTGAATATTACGTTTATTATATGACAGATGCTCCACAGGTTCAGGTTCATCACCGCTCTTCTTTTCTTGTGGCCAAGGCCCATGGGGCCCAGCAAATCCCAATCTGCAAATTCACATACATGTAGTATACACTTGTGTAACTCCAAAATACATTACTTCAGTATCAATGATTTATACAACTCTAGACAGAAACTAATAGTTAGCATCACTCCAGAGAACTGTGAAGTCTTTAAATTCAGTGACATATTTATATATATATATATATATATACACATCATATAACGCAAGTCCAGCTGTCACTGTTTTCCAACTGAAGGTGGAGGACTCAAATATATTCCTTTGTTTTGGTGAACATTATGTGTGAAAATACATGTAGTTATTAATTCCCATCTGTCAACTTCTCTTTTCAGCTTCTTTTGACCTGCTGGATTTTTGACAACCACCATGTCTTTACCAATGAGAACAAGCTTACACACTGAGACAGTAATCTTCTTTCCCAACATCGAAATTATTGAAACACATTTTTTTTTCTACTCACCCTCCAAACTCTCCACCAAATGAGCCCCCAGTTGTGGTCTGAGTTGGGTCAAATGGGTGTCCAAGACCAGGCCGTGGTTGCTGTGCTGCGGCTGGGCCTTGACCTTCAACTGGAGATTGTTTCTGACCTTGAAGAGCGGGCTGACCTTGACCTGGCAGGCAGGGACCTTGACCTTGTAATGTGGGACTTGGCAAAGGTGGCAAGGGAAAGTTGCCATCCCCACCTGTCACAGAAAACACAACACTGTTACCTTATGTGTAAATCGTAATGTGTACACCTCACACTAACAAATCACCAACCAATTGCTGAACCTCTTCGTCAACATTAAGTGCAGCTTTTAGGAACTCAGTCCTTAAAAACTCTCCACATTGAGGTTCATTCCAAAAGTATATCCACACTTAACCCTTAAAGTAATAATCACTGCTATAGTTGTTTTCTCATTACCATTACATATATAATGGTTAAAAGATTCAAATTCCTCATGAAGATACAGTGAAAACTCGTTATAATGACACCATCTGTTCCCGAAGAAATGTGTCGGATAACTGAACACATCACATAAATGAGTCAAATAACAAGGAAAATAAACCTTTCACTGTACCTTTCATTCAAATACCAGCAAGCGTGGTCAAAAGCAAAAAGTAGTCTTAGTCAACAGCTTCCTCGGGACACTTTGCACACAATGCACGCAAAGTGTCCTGAGGGAAGCTGTTGACCCAATCTTAAATCAGCGATTTCAGCTTTAAAACATATCACAAGTAACTTACCTGTACTTGGGCTTGTTCCAGGTTGCTGCTCTGAACTCAAAACTCCCTTGAATAAATCCTCAACAGTTTTGCTGTCTATCTGCGCCAGTCCCTCCGTCAGCATTTTGTCCACATCAACTATACTCTTGTCAACATCTAAGTTTGGGTTGAGTATCTGGTCCATGTTGTCTGTCACTGGGGCTGCTTGTTGGTCTACCTGTCCAGTGTTGATCTCGTCAGCGGTCTCTTTGGACAATTCGTCACCCAACATCCCGAAAAGCTCGTCGTCGTGCGGTAACAGATCACTGGGTAACAAATCCTTCAAGTCTCCCTCATCTGAAAATAACACTCACCATTATACTTCCTCACATAGCACAGGTACACCATAGAGGTCATCAAACCTGGAGCAGTTCAATCCCTACTTTGACCCAAACGAGGAGTTCAGTGCTGAAATCATATGCAGTTTTCTCAGTTTCCTCTTGTCCTTCATAAAAATAACTGCTGTTTCAATATAACAACTATCATCACTAAATTGCACATAAAGTTTCTAACTTTATTTTGCAAATTTGACTTATTCTAGTCAATTTAAAGATTAACTCGCCACCGTTGAACAAACTCAGCACAAAATTTAGAAGCAATGCGTATCTGAAATGTAGATGCAAATGAAATAGAAAAGATCTTCTCCGAGCAGCAGTTTTGCTTTATATAGCATCTATGGTCAAATCAGTCCCAACCAATCATACCTATATGATGTTCGTGATCAGAGTGTTCCTGTTGTTTAATCTGTGGTGATGGCATTGGCACGTTCATTGCTGCTTCTTTCTCTCCTGTGCTCTTAGGAGGTCCCATCTTATCTTCATCAGAGGCTGCAGCATCCAGGTTTGGCTGCTGTTGGGTTTTACTCTTGTCTAGCAAGATCTTACCAAAGAATGCCTCCTGTAAATACACCAACGCAATGATCCGACTGTAAAATTCAGCATATAAACTTGGTAACGTCCAGGGAATGGGGCAAACTGGTATCATATTAAATTATATTTGATGTTACCTATGCACAAACACTCCACTTACAATTAGTCATGATGATACATGTGCATAGTTCTGTGGGTTTTGGACACTACTGGGGCCTTTAGTATTCAAAATTTATTAGTACAATGGATGGGATTGGATCATATGGCCAATCTCTTAGATTTCCTCCATGGATGAAAGAGACACAGACTTGAATACAATGGACATCCCATTTCCTAATCTTTCTCAGCTAACAAACTACAGAAGTGTTCATATTTTATCTGTTACACTCCATATAAAAGCAAAAACAAAAACAACATATATTTAAATTTTGATGTCATCATTTCATATTTTCATTTCTAAACATCTCTTACCATTGCAATGAGTTCTAAGATATCGGATCATATATCATTTTATTCTTTCTTTCTTTCTTTTCTTTCAGCTCTTTGACTTCCTGTGTTTTGTATAATTTTTGTCTTCAAGCCTAAAGAACCCCCCGTTTAGCTCCACTACTGCAACTAATTAAGACAATGTACGTGAAATAAATTTGTTTACAAAAAAAAAAACATAACTTCCCTCAGTCCCTGCACAAACAAAAAAAATAAAAACAAAGTGAAGCCCACGCCCAGAGATATCTCTTGCCTGTAAATATGCAGGAAAACTATCTTCCAGCTGAGATTTTTTGCGTGCAGGCCTGCGTCTCCGTTTCTTTGCAACTGGCAATTCCTCTGCCAACACCTCTCCAGCCTTCTCGTCATCCACACCTGTACAACACAATACCATCAGTTAATTTCATATGGAATAAGAACCTGCTAACTTGCACCAAAATTTGAGGAGTACAAACGTAATCCTAGTTGGTTAATATGTCAAGACAACATCTTCCAACAGCTTCCAGTGGCACAATTTGGGGCCGAGTACCCACACAATGCTTTTGAACGTTGAGCATAGCCACATTATCTCTCAAAAGGATGAAATATGGGTGTATAGCTTTCAGCTTAAAAATTTTGGCCTCTTAGGTAGGGTTGTGAGGGTGGTAGAAGGCTCTCAAGAAAAGGCTTTTTTTGACCAGGAATCTAGTGAACAATAAAATATGACGCCATTCTTGTATTCTTTGGATGAGGCATACAGCACAATTGAAGTACATTTCTGGCACAATGTGTCGATCTCACAATAATGAGTGCATCCGGCGGAGCAACAAAAAACAGATGAATTCTGGTTATTATGAAACAAGTACAAATACATGTAAAATCCAACCTCCATCTCTGTGCTAAATACTATAATCCGCATCCTAACCTCATCCCATTACCCAGGACTAACTCAACAACTGTTCCACAGTTTCTGGTCATATGTAACAACCAATGATCTGGTGAGGGCCCAGACTGGGATAGAAAGGGGTTATACCAGGAGCCACTCAAGACAGCTGATCTAACAAACATCGTCCACATACCTGGTTCCATGCCTAGTGGTTTGGGAGCCGGGAGAGTCCCGGCTGGGCCACCCTTTGCCATGCCCACAATCTGCCGCTGTTTGAAGAAGGAGGATCTTGCCCGTGGTCGTGCAATGAATCCACCAACACCTGGTACACAAACAAAACATGAACTAAACTGACTCTCAGCAGCTCCAACTTAATTTAATGGGATCAGCCTACAGCACTTTGTTAAACAGAACACCATTGGTCAAGATCACTCTGGCCATCACACATGGCATGAGGTGATGGCTTACGCCTTTTGACCAGTGGTGACCTCTAGATATTCTAGTGTTCTGGGACTCACCGAATTTTCATTCTGTTATCTTTGTTGCTTAATATATCCAAAACTGGTTTTGGGTTTCCTATCTTTCAAGTTGGAAAACAAGATTTGTCAGTTCGTGCTTTGTGTAAAATCATGCAAGGAGACGGGCAATCCATAGTAAAAAAAAAAATTCAAACTTACCCACTCCTATTCTCTGTGGTTTGCGAGCACGTTTCTTCTTTTCCATGATAACTGGTCCATCTTCCCCCGTCTTAATCAATAAGGGCGGCACTTCTCCCTCCTCAGGCCCATCTTTGGCCTCATCTGATTCCATGAAATCTACAAAGAGAAGAAAAATATAAATCCTTTAAAATGTAGAATTCCTCTAATTCCATAAGATGCAATGCATCATATATAGTTTAAATATTTGCCACAATTTTTGCTTTTTCAAGGTGCAGCATTTCCACACAACAAATACTTTCCCAACAATTTTCTTTGCTGCATTAATTTATGGATCCTATTCACAGCACTCAAATTTCTTGTTTTCACACTTGCCACTTCCCACTTTATAAGACACTGCTATTAATAAATTAATTGTGCAATAAATTATGATGCAATCTTGTGTTAGCTGAAACTACATACCAATACAAAAGCCATGATTACTCGTTCAGTATGCTATCAAAATCAAGGCATAAGTAATGGCGACAAAGTTGAACCAGGACCATTTAAAATGAATCACCTTGAATTTTATATATTTCCTCATATACCAAGAATATACAATTTCAAGAATTTTACACACCAACACTACATAATTTTTAGGGCCATTCATGCAACACTTCCAATTTCAAGGATAGCCCACAAGCTGGAAGATCCAGGTTCTTCCCAGGCTTTCAATCTATATAAAATATAGTTTAGTTTAATTGACATCATTTGAATAACACAAAATAAGAGTTTCAAACGGGCATCTCAATGCAAATTTGGTATCATTCCACACAAGGTTTACCCGTATTGGTTGGACATTTTAGTTTGTAAAGCTAGTCAATGACCAAGAGCATGAAAGTAAGCCGATTTACTTTCTTCTACCAATTTATTTAGGTCTTGTTACTTTTCTTACTCTACACAGATCAGCCACTTACCATAAATGGCTGCCTCCGGAGCTTTTATCGATTCATCTCCCTCATCTCCCAGACCCAAACTTTTGTCTCCAATTGCCAGGAGACGGGATATATTGGGATGTCGAAGGGATTCAGAGCGTTTTGGTCTACGAATCCTTTTCTTTTCTGGCATTTTTATGGACAGGCTTTTGATCTGGTTTAGTCCACTTTCAGAGAGGCATACTCCATCCAACATGTACTGCTTTGGTGGCTTGATTATTTCTGTCAGACACAAGACATATGAAAGTCAAGAACACCTTTGAACTCCCAGCTACATGCAAACTGCTCCCCCCAAAAAATGTCATCATGCAAAAGTACTCATTTTGCAAAATTCATATGTTTAACTAACAACTTAAAACTTTATATTAGCAACTAAAAATTTACAAGTTGAAAAACTTAGTTTTTTTGGCAAGTTTTACACCTTAAATGAGTTAAAAAGAACTGTAGTTTCACTGTCCAGCTCTACCATTGGCACCACAAGTTACTCAGTGGTCAACAGTGCCAAAAGAGTGAAGTCTTTTCACTATTACGTTAATATCAACAGAAAAAGCTCATTTGCTGATATTTCTTTATACCTAGTTTAAATTTTGAAGCAGGCTTTTATGTAAGTTTTTTAACTACGCTCTGTTTCAGATAACCACACAATACTGTCAACATTCCCTACCTGGCTCCTTGGGTGGGGGAGGTGGTGGTGGTGTGGGAGGCTTCTCTGGCTCTGGGGGCGGTGGCGGTACTGTTAACATAAATGTATTTTGTCAGGTCATCATATTCCAGACTTTACCCAATTATAAATCTATTACATCTTATATGGTCCTCTTTAAAATTCTCTGTGACAATTTTTTTTTTCATCAAAATTTACATGTACTGTATCTGTAGATAGGTGGAAATATGACACCAACTGATGACCTTGCAATTTTTAATTTTGTCTTATTTCCCAGTTTTTTCACAATGGGCAAATAAATATGAAAATTCTGGTGTACATGTATATTTAAATTTGTAGCTATTCACAATGTTCAAAGTTGCTTTTACAATAAGTTCTGCATCATGAAAGCCATGTTCTCTTTGCATACCCTAAGTAATCAATGCCCAACAAATGTCACAAATATGCACTCAGAAACCTCAACTGTCTTTGCCTAGCCTAGCTATATTTAAGTTGTCAGTGTACTCACATGGCCCCGGATGTCCAGTGATGGGTCTACAAAATGCACAATGATAGCCGGCATCAGCTGCTCTCTCGGCCTCCTCTTCATTCTTGATAGCATCACAAATCGCATGGAGCCACCGCTCACACTGACTACACTGGATAATCAGCTCCTCATCCCTGTAGGCGCGGAAACATTTGGGACACGAAGCCAAGCTGGCACAGGGTCCACACTGCGTGTAATTGTTCTGCCAGCTGCAGGCAAACCCTGGGCTGGTGGCGCCACAAGTATGACAAAGTGCACACCTGAGAAACAAAAATACAGCACATTGTCTTGAATTTTCACAGCAATTCATAACCAAACGCAACAGCAAACAAATTCTGAATTGATGCAAACTCAAAAATACATTACAGGTAGCTGAAAATAATGTGATGACAACACAACTTTTCTAGGGACAAAACAAAAACTATACTTGCCATATTCTAAGTGAATTAAAATATTTCAGACTGGCTTCATGTACAAAAGAACATATAAGACATTATGTGTCATAATTGTCAGTTAAGATACCAAAAACTACGGCTCATAAAATATGCTATGTGTATCAAAATCTGCAATCCCTTCCCTCTGCTGAAACTTATTCTATTTTCCAGTTTCTTATTCACTTCTGTAATTCATTTTGAACTGACAGCCTTTTCAGTGCACATGAACAACACTGCTCCCAGCAACTGACTGAAGCAAAACGACTGCACAAACTTTGAGATCAAGACCTGACAATAAGCCAACATGAAAAGCACTTGCATACACTCACCATTTACATTTCCAAGTGCCCTTGGGTACATGGTCCAGAGGTGGGTCAAGGCAGTATATGTGGTAACTGATATCACACTCGTCACACAAAATGAGTCTCCCTTCATCATGGGGCTTTCCACATCCCTCGCATACCGTGCAGTCCAAGCACCGCCAGCCTTTCTTCAGTATCACCTCCGACAGCTGTGGCATAAAAATATACACAAGACTTTTCCTGTGAAGTTCGCTTTTGGCGGCTGGCAATAGAACACACCTAACTTTTCTGGTATGTGGGTGGCTGCCGTTAATATGTTTGGTTGTGATTGCAAAGAAGCTGCGAATTAATTTCTCCTGTGGGTGGTACCTTTAATGTTGATGATTATTACCACTTCACCATGCAAATTTAACTAGACAAACCCTCATGAAAATATACCTAACCTCCCCACCCCACCCCCAAAGTAAGGATTCCAAAATCTACACACCTTGTGCATGTAGTCTTTACCAGGCAAAATTTACTTCAGACCATGTCGCAAATTTTAAATAATTGGCCAGTGATACGCCCCAAAATTTTGAGGGAATAGGAAGGATTTGAATGGATGAAGAGTTCAGACATGCCAGTCTCATGCAAAACAGAGACATAAAACGAGAAAACTAGGAAATTCACTTGATCTCTTTCAGTACCAAGTTAATGCACCCAAAGTGTGCCAAGGAAAGCTGTTGAGCTGGACCAATCCTATGGTCTCTGCAACTGTAGGCAAGTTGGTGCTTAAATTAAACATCAAGTTGTACAGAATTTGCATCTAGTACTGTTACGTCAATCACTAATGTATCAACTTGTCATAATTGGCAATGAAAGTGATTAACAAACACATGCAAAATACATGTTTGTGACCAAAAGACTCCAACCTGCTTATTAGAGGAGAAATCTCACATCACAGAGTTAGACCAGTGGTCAAGAAAAATTTCATAAGATCCGGCTCTGTGGCTGACTGCTGAGACAATAGGAGACATTCATATTTAACTGCGATCCTGCTCACTTCCTATGTTGCCAGGGCAACAGACTGATGCTTCCACCATGATCAGGGCAGATTTGTATTATATACTACAGAAACATCCATACATAACACCTTTTCAACTGAAAGAGCCCATTTCTAATTATTTTAGGCATCCTTTATGTTTCAAATATATGTTAATACATTTTCTTAAGATTATTGTGTGTTTGTGTTGTTCATTTTGTTGAGAAAGTACTTTTGACCATGCTAAATACATGGATCTGCCCTGATGCAGGTGGCTCCCTCTTTTGCTCAATAGGGTGTTAGAGTAGGGCCGCATTTAGATATAATACATCCTATTATGCTGGAAGCAAGGATGATCTTACCTTGACGCTGACACAGTAGGGATGGTAGCACTGTCCACACTGGGTACACACAATGAGCTGTCCCTCCTCTCCGTTGCCGTAACTCCCACAACTCATGCACATGTCCTGTCAACAAATAATCAAGCCACGTAACAGGATTAAGTGATGTACACATATAAAGGTTAAGACAAATCCAACTTCTAATTTAAAATGAGGACAAGGACACTAACGCAGTAAATAACAGCACAGAAACCTTTTACTGGGTTTAAAAGGCATAACACATGTAGTCAGGTACAGACATGGAAAAAAAAAATTTTTGTATCAACAAAAACACATCTACATTCACATGGGGACTATCTGGACAAAACCTACCTGACTGAGTACAAATTCATCTTTGGAGCTACAAATTACTACTGTTGCATGGTGGTCGTCATCGGATTTAGCACTGGATGAGTTTTCTCCGCCTCCTCCGCCACCCTGTAATAAAACGTAGTCACAGGTCAAACGTGTTCAACCCTTTCCATGCTGTGTTTAAGACTGAGTCAACACCTTTCCTTGGTATGTCTTAATAACAGTGCACCAAAACCCATCAAGGAAAGCTGTTGACCTGGACCATTCTTATACCTTACCTGGAAATACTGACTTCATGGTACTTGTACAAAAGTTTTTTTGTGTTTTGTTTTTCAAATGAGAAACTTGTATCTGGGATCAATATGGTAGACCATATAAGCAAAACTGTTGTTATGAGTAGGAGTAGCCCCTAATTGGTTCATATGGTACAATATTGGCAGTAGTTTAATGCACCCATTCAACTATCATGTAACTACCATGTACATATGCAAATACATGTGCATGTATTACCAGCATGCCCACATAACGACGACATTTGCCTTTAAATTTTTGAAATTGAAACAACAGTAGTTGCACACTGCAAAAGGGTTTCTCACGTACTTCCCACATCAGTTTCAGTGCCCTCCTGCCAGCCTTTCAATTCTTGCAGGAAAACAAACATTTTATCTTTGTTAAAATTTTGGACTTTTTGGGGGTGACATAGGTCTAATTTTGCACTTTGTCTTAACAAATATTAGTAAAAAAAATACAAAACAGAGCACTTGCCAATTTTGTGCAAAATGAATCTCAGAAACAATTTAATCTGCCCAGCCTTGCCCAAGCACTCAGCACCTTGTTAACACTACTTCATCAATGTTGTTCTCTATCTTTACCTCTCTTCCTGATCCTCCATGTTTAAATTTCGGCTTGGGGCCTCTCTTCCTTTCTCCTGCAGCTCTCTGTCTTTTCTTTCCAGGACCAACAGTTCGACTCTGAAAATTAGTTGGTTTGTAAAAAACTGGCCCTTTTCCTGATCTGGCAATCTTGCTGATACATGTGCACACATAAACCTCTCAAGCTCAAAAATAAAAAACTTAAAAGTCTTTCTGTTGTTTACAGCTAGAAACCATCAGGGAAAAGGCACCTCGTCTTTCATGAATAAACAGGAGCTAAGTTGAACTGATTTTAACTTGAGCTTCAAAATCATGACCACAGTACACCATGTGGAGAAGACTCCAATTTGAATGTCTTAGAACTTACTTATCTGCTTAGTTTTTGTTTTTTTTTCTTATTCATACCTTATACGAAGGACCACCCGTCTTCAGGGATCACAGTTTTGTCTTTCATGAAGGTGGATTCAAGTCAAGTCTCTCTGTGCATCTACACACTAAATGTCTTGTTCATACTCCCTCCATGTTACAGATACACCGCACTGAATATTTGTAT
This sequence comes from Hermodice carunculata, assembly GCA_964020975.1. Lineage (NCBI taxonomy): Eukaryota > Metazoa > Annelida > Polychaeta > Eunicida > Amphinomidae > Hermodice > Hermodice carunculata. The sequence continues at coordinate 63,163,659 of OZ026627.1, read as the reverse complement.
ATATGTTAATAAAACTAATCTCAACACATGTCGAAATCATTAAGGGGATTATCATCTGCTATTGGTTAATCTGACATAACTGGAAAATTGCCATATCAGAGTTAAATACTCTGGCCTCTCACCCTGGGTCTTCCGGCTCCTATTCGCTTCTTCCCAAGCATGGCAGGCTTGCCTTTGCCTGGACCCACCGGCCTGGGGGGTGGGGAGTTGCTGCCACCAACGTGACAGGTGCTTGGTGAGGTAGTCATGGCACGGCTGGTTGGCACGCCCGAGAAATTTGTAGGTTGGGTGGCTAGTGAGGTCAACTGTTGTACGCCCTGAAAATAGACAATGTCGCAGTGAATTGTGAACAAAACTACATGGAAATAGTCAAACGCTTGGGTTGTGCCTGTTTCACAAATACATGTACAGTGGTCCCTGTCTTGAGGCCACTCCAATGAGAGGCCACCTGGCTTGAAAGACCACTTTTGGCAGGTCCCTGCTGCTATCTTTTCCATGTCATTGTATTTCTACAGAGAGGCCACTGGTCTTCAAATGCCACTTTTGGGCCTACCTATGGGTTGGCCCCTCAACACAGGGACTACTGTACATTTCATTAATTTAAAAGTAGAAAAACCACAAGGGACCACCAGCTTCAAAATGCGAGACACAAACAAAAAAAACCTACTGGCCACACTAAAGCCCACATGCATAAAGCCCATTTGTATATTACGTATTTTGTGGGATTAAAAGAAATAAATTTCGCACTTTGTTACTTTTCTGCAGCATTTACTTTGATTGGTAATTGAAAAATCATTGACTGTGACTCGATTCCTACATACATCTTAATGCCTTGTTAATTCCAGCTATAATAAAAATGGAATGAACATAGAAGTGCACATATCCCCTACAAAATGACCTTCTCTTGATCTCAACTTCAACGAAACAGCAAATTGTTACTCACAGACATGCCTCGTAAATTTCAGCAGTTTAACATGATGGTAGCACTCACCTTCTCCAATGCATTAAGGTCTATATCCATGCTTGAAAGCGAGTCCTCATTGAGCATGAGAGATTCCTGTGAGCTCTGTATCGTCTCATCACCTTGAAAGCTGTCCTCCCGCACGGGACAAGTGTCGCTTCCTTCCTTGAAGAAGCTGTCTATATCCTGCAGGTTTGCTTCGTCTATCATGCTATTGAGGCTCTCTGTCAGTTCAGTCTGTTTAAAGGTCACAAAGCAAAAAGTGCAATATTCCATTACAAAAAAAATTAATAAATAAATTACGCAACAAAGACAGCAAGTACAATCAAGGCAACTACTTGTATTGTTGCAAAATGTGTACAGGTTTAAGATACATACTTCACAATTCTTGACATATATTTCGTATAATACATTTGTATTATCTGGGAACTACCTGTGGTACATCATGATGCAAGTATTTCAACTGCAGTTCCACTCAACAGTCCAGAGCCCAACTTTTTTTTCATGGTTCCAAAGCAAATAACTTGAATATTACATACATTAAATTGCATTTCAGCTTAAAACTGGTTGGCTTAGAATTCAGACTAATGACTCAACACTTCCCCAATTAAATTCCTTTCAGTCATTTACTGTGATTTCATCAATCTAAGCCATAAATAAGCACATTACCAAATTGACAGTCAGCAAGACTTATAATACAGCATTCAATTGAACTGTATAAGTGCAAAATTTTTTGACCTGGGATATTTTCTCAGGAACTAGAGGCATGCTGGTACCTGAATGAAAGATCTTTTTACGAGGAATATGAATCTAAGATCCTAATGATAATAAAGACTAGTTTCACTTTAGTAAACCGACTTAGATGTGACTGGCACTGAAAAAGTTAACACGTATGTGTAAAATGTGTTGTACTCACCGAACATGGCTCCCTGTTTTTACACATAGGACACATGTAATCTGCAGTGGCACCCTCTATCTCCCGCTGCTGCTGGTATTTACTGAGGTCAATACTGTCATCACAAGCAGCATGTACATACCTGAGCAGCACAAAAAAAAAATCTCGTTTGACTTATACACAGAAAAAGAATGAGAACATTAGGCCTGAAATCTGACCCTCATGCTGTAAATCTGGGCCATAAATCACTGTATGTAGGCCATTGAGGGGGTCATACAGAACTGTAGCACCTGCTATATGTGGCCACTGCCTCTACAGAGAGCAAATGGTCACATACAACTGTAGACCTTTCACCACATGAAAATTTGTACAATAAAATGGGAATTCTGGGTAATTAGACCAGAGCCATGCCCAGGGGGCATGAATGTCTCGCCAGCATTCAGTAGCAATGTAATTGTAAGACCAAACATTATAATGGTATTAAGTAGATCTATGTTGAATGTATCAAGTAAATCTCAATATATTTACTCAGAATATACCACTTTTTTTTTTTTTTTTTTTTAACAAAATGGCCAATAAAGTATATAACATCTTAATACAAATCAGAGCTTGACATGCCAGTTTCAAGCTTCGTAGTGATAGATGTCATGTAAAGCACTTAATACCCCTTGGCCAACATGACTTCATATGTTCAGTTACCTAAGTTTGACCTTCAAAGGACACTTCAAGATAAATTTAAGAACACCAAAAATAAAGCATAGGTACTTTGCTATTCATGTTAAATAGTAACTAGGGACCTACAATCAACTATACCCAAGACACACAAGGAAAATAAGATTTGTCGAGTCAAAAGTAGGTCAAAGTCATCCACTTTCAAGAGATTTCTGACGTTTTGTAAGATGCAAAGCTAGTATAAATTTGGTGAACTTGGTTTGACTCTTGGCCATGAATAGCATTGTACATTTGAGGATGCAATGCATCTGACCTCCAAAGTAGGTCAAAAATACATCAAGGCAACCCACTTTCAATAGACTTCTAAAGCTTTCCTAAGAAGCAAAGGTGGTGTAAGTTTGGTAAACTTGGCTTGAATTCGTCAAAAGTTGCAGTGGTAATGCCACGTTTTGCATTTCACCCATGAAAATACATTTAGGTCGTTGAAATCAGTTGAGGTCATCCAATTTCAACAGGCTTCTGAAGCTTCTAAGTGTGACAGTGATGACCCTCATCTCTAGGGATGATTACAATGAATCATCCACCCAAGCATTAAAGCCTTTCCTAGTCTAGTTAGTGAAATAATGCCACTCAATAGTTTTTCTCCAATGCTCAATCAAGCATAAAGTAATCAGTGAAGTGTGACAGTGATGACCCTCATCTCTAGGGATGATTACAATAAGTCATCCACCCAAATATGAAAGGCCTATGTAGTGTAGTTACTGAAATAATGCCACTCCGAAGTTTTTCTCCAATGCTCAATCAAGCATGAAGTAATCAATGAAATGTGACAGTGATGACCCTCATCTCTAGGGATGATTACATTAAATCATGTACCCAAATATGAAAGGCCTATGTAGTCTACTTACTGAAATAATGCCACTCCGAAGTTTTTCTCCAATGCTCAATCAAGCATGAAGTAATCAATGAAGTGTGACAGTGATGACCCTCGTCTCTAAGGATGATTACAATAAATCTTCCACTCAAATATGAAAGGCCTATGTAGTGTAGTTACTGAAATAATGCCACTCCGAAGTTTTTCTCCAATGCTCAATCAAGCATGAAGTAATCAATGAAGTGTGACAGTTATGACCCTCGTCTCTGGGGATGATTACAATAAATCATCCACCCAAATATGAAAGGCCTATGTAGTCTAGTTACCGAAATAATGCCACTCCGAAGTTTTTCTCCAATGCTCAATCATGCATGAAGTAATCAATGAAGTGTGACAGTGATGACCCTCGTCTCTAGGGATGATTACATTAAATCATGTACCCAAATATGAAAGGCCTATGTAGTCTAGTTACTGAAATAATGCCACTCCGAAGTTTTTCTCCAATGCTCAATGAAGCAAGAAGTAATCAATGAAGTGTAACATTGATGGCCCACATCTCTAGTGATTATTACAATCAATCATCCACCCAAGTATGATAGCCCTATCTGATCTAGTAAGTGAAATAATGCCACTCCGAAGTTTTTGGTTGACGGACGGACGGACGGACGGACAGACGGACGGACGGACGGACGGAAAGCGACAGCTTAGTCTCGCAAACAGCTAACGCTGGCGAGACAATAATGACCACAAAAACGAAGAAAAAAAGCTGTGGCCTGTTGTAGCTGTGGTCACAAACACAAGGTACAACTGGAATATAAAATAAGTTGGGGCTGATCATGCCACCCAAAAAGGCAAGAGAATTGTGGGCCAAAATGTCTATGTGGGCCAAAATGTCCATCAGTTTGATTTCTAGTTGTAGTCAAGTGTCTGTATAATAGGAGATCTGCTTACAAAACCACTGTATAACTGTTAATTTTATCAACCCAAATTTTTTACTGCTGTGAACTGCCACAACTCAAGGCATTTATGGTCGCATTACAAGCAAACATGATGGATTAAAATTCCAATGCTATTTTATTTCTGTCATTGAGACAAAGTGATCAACATACGGTCTGCTATTGTTAAATATGATTTACATTTCTGTTTAGTTTTGGGGTCAACCGAGCCAAAAATACAAGCCTACTGTGTCATAGTTTCTGATTTTTACTGAAGTCAAGGATGTGCCATCCAAACAAGTTTGCCCATGCCTTCTCACGGATGTCATGTTCCCAAGAGGTTGGCATCTTTTCTCACATTTCCTTACATGCATAACGTGATTAATACAAAGTTTATTAAAAATTACTGATGTTACATTCTTCAGTCAATTTATGCCAAAAATACAAATCTACAATCATAAATTGTCTGATCTCTGTCATGATAACTGGTCTAATTTCAATATTACTTGTTCAGTAAAGCACTTCACAGATGCAACGTCCCTGTGCAGTCCACGTTTCCCTCACCATCCATCATAAATTTTGACTGGCTTTACGTTGCCTGTCATAAGATTGTTTGTGTGATCATCTCACCCCCTCCAACCACCTCCATCCAAACTTACTTTTTGCATATGTTACACTGTACCATGGTTTTCTGAGTAAAGTGTCTATAGGCTCTTCCACACAGAGGGCAGGCCAGGCCCTTGTTCCTCTGTTGATAACAACTATCACACACGGAGTAGTTCAAGTGCCATCTTGAACTTGGTCCACTGCCCGGAGTCCTGGACCCGCAGTCTCCACAGACACGACAATTCTGAAAGCAACATATATTTCATAAGACACTCAAGCTGCATGCGGAATACAGACAAGACTTGCTTAAAGTTTTTATTTTGTTGTAATACACTGTCACCATACATTAAGTTTACCTTTGTTACAGCTCTCCAATTATTTTTATCTGCTGTAGTCCTCAGTGGCTAACATCCATACATACATGTCACACCCTCTCATGTTGTACAGCCAGCTGCCTGCATTTAAATCTTAATTGACCATGATGGGCATTATTAATTACCATAACATGACTGCACTGCTATTTTATGTTCCGCGAGCTCTTTGTGACTTTAGTAAACTTATTTTTGAATGTATTGATATCAAATGACATTTTGTTCATTCCGCGAATCAATGTAAAACTAAACATACTCTTAATCAGCAATTAAGGACCACCAGGAGACTGCATGGTTAACGATATGACTCATTCCAGATACTTAACCCTATGTCTGTTAAATTTACATGTAATCAAAGACCTTGACATCTGCAATATGTGACCACTATTGACTGGCAGAACAGGTGGTCCAGGAAGATACCTAAAAGTGCTGTATGACGCTACATATAGTCTGGTACAGGAATAATAACAGACATGGATAGAAATGCGAGACTATAAGCCTTACTAGGTCAGCCATTACTCACATCATTTTTATCAGCTGTATGATGAGGAGTCATTCTATTCTGTCCACCATTTGAGGTATGTGTGTGTTTTTGCATAGATCTACATGAGGCATGACATCAAGGGATTTGAATGGTTGCTCAAATGGAAGTTTCTGCCAAAATGTTTGGGAGACTGCATGCTAATATATACTCCTCGCTTGTTAGTTTCGGTTGCCATGACTCCAGATTTGGCAGCCCTTGACAACTAAAGCGGCCTTAACTCATTCTATACTATTGTGCAGGCCGTGGTCAGTGGTTCTGGCACTGCCTGGCAAGTCATGCTGCAGCTACCCTTGTGGCAGCTGCAGCATGACATGCCAGGCAGTGCCAGAACCACTGACTTAAGATTATAGGCATGTTGGTACTTGAACGAAAGCTCTTTTCATGAAGAATTTAAATGTGCAATTGTCGTCTTAAATCTAGGTAAATGCACGAAAAAAATCAGGGACTGGTATGGAATGAGTTAGTATCAAGCCCTGCATGTACTTATAGAAAATGAATATAATAGTGTATGTGCGTGAAATGCATGAGTGAACATAAAGAACAATAGAAAGTCCTGCAAACTTTGATAAATTTGAATAAATAAACATTCCATCATTGACTGAGCATGTCAGATTTTAAGTATGTAATGCACTAAGTGTGACTGAAAAACTTTTTAAACTTTTTTTCACACAAAGTGTATCCCTGGCTTCTGTGGGCAGATTTTAAGGAAAATGTACGCCTTCCTAGTGTATTTCTTTGTAAAATACCCACACCCTTGCAGGACATCCAGCAAGGCCACTGGGGCTTGACTTGTGTATTCAGTTATTAACAGTCCAATTAAGCCATTGTTCTTGTATACTGTAAATTGCTTTATTTTCGAGTGTTTAAATTTTCACGGTTTTTCAACTTTGGAAATTTCACTGTATTTTTAATTTCACCATTTTGGACATAATTCGTATTCAAACAATGCTAAAATACTATTTCACCGTGTTCATATTTTCAGTTTTGTACCATTTGCGAAATAAGTGAAAATAAGAATACAGCGAAATTAAAGCAATTTACAGTACTCACACATGGGTTATTCCACCATGTACCATAAGTGCAGTAAACACAATTTGCCTGTCCACTCACCTTGCATTTCCATCCATTTTTGGGTATAGTATTCATAACTGGTCGAAGACAGAATGTGTGATAGCCTTTATCACAGGTATCACAAACTAGCATCTTGTTATCATCTCCAGGTTGCCTGTATCAATCAAAATACCATTTCAGCCAATTAAATATATTTTTGGTTCCAGTTCATGTCATTGTTGCAATCTATATCTTATGGATTTTAATGGTGAAGGCAGCACAGTTTTTAACCCATCATTTTTTCTGTCACGCTTATCGACAGCAGATCTTGTTTACAAATGATTTTTTATTCTTGTGAATCATAACTGCCATATATATACTCAAAACTCCCAATGTACATATCCAAGTTGAGAAATACATGCACTCCAAAAGGGCCAATGAACCAAAAATTGACTGTACATTTTTCCCTCACTTGACACACTTTCTATATTGCTACTTAAGAATATACATTAAGTCTCTTTTTATCTACTCTAACAGCAAGAATTTCACACACAAGGACACGTATGATTTCTTTTGATGATAGATCACATTCAAACTTGGGAGTTTTTCCTTCTGACTGAAATTTCCAAATCCAAAACAAAAATTATATCAAACTATGTATCAATACTGATACATCCAGGATAAGCAATTACTTGCGCTAGGGTTTCTTACCACACTTGCTAAGGTACTCTTTATCTTGATGAATACCAGGCGTATCACTACGTTATTTTATCAGTGCACCCAGAGTGAACGAGCGAAAGCTATTGACAGATGGCAAATCATTTTTCAAGACAAAGGAAGAGAAGCAAAGACAACAACATTAGACTCTCACTGGTAATTTTCAATGTGGAAAATTTTCACCCTTATACATCAGCATTTGCTCCCTCACAACACTGACAGAAGTCGCTGCTTGGTAATTTTCAATGGAAAAAGTGGCATGCTTATGTATTAGCATTTGCTCCTTCACCGATACATATCAAGTAAATTCGCGTAAAAAGTGCCTTAATTTGCATAGCAGTATGTCTAGTCTCAGGTCAGTGGTTTTTGCGTTGCCTAGCAAGTCCTATATCCAACTGCCACCTGGGTGGACATGATCTGTCAGACAAGACAAAAAGCACAGGTCAATGGCTGTAGCACTGAAATGCATCATGACAAAGCAGGCAAATAGATACAGACCTGCAGGTTTGACAGATCTTGCATTCTGGGCACTGCCATCCCGCCCGTACCACTGGGTTCACTTCTACCGGTGGGTCCAAGCAGTTGCCATGGTAATGTTGACCACAACTTGTACAGAACAGCTGCTCCGCTATCTCGCCGGGAGTATCGCACACCACGCAGTTGGACTCTTGACCAGCTGTCAATCACAACATCACACATTTTACACATGGAAACAGGACCACTTCAGTTGTCAAGGTTTTACTTTGCATGCAGGTTACGCAATAAAATCAAACAAAAGAATCATTTTCACCAAAAGATAAAACATAGGTCACGAAAATTATAAATCAAATTTACAACACGAAAGCATCCGATTGACAAAGGTGTAATATTCAGCACTACGCTACACAATTACATTGACGCAAATTAGATTTAATTTCCTACCTGAGGCATACATTCAAGCATTTAAATAAGGACGAGTTTTTAAGTTAGAAAAACCACATGCTCCCCATAGCTGCGAACAGCCATTTGCTGTGCCTAGTATAGATGGACTCACCAATGGCCTCTGCTTGGTCGGTATGCTCGGGACACAGCAGGGAAAGAGTCTTGATATCCTGCAAGTGTGAACACTTGCTTTTTAACCCTGACCACTACAGAGTCAACACGGTGAGGAAAAAACACAGATGAAGCTTGTTCTACATCCAATTCAAGGCTTGACATGAGCTTTTTTCTTCAACCATTAATGGTAAAATAGATTCTGGACAAGTACATCAGAAAGTTCCAACAATGATCCAAATAGTGCACTTGTCCAAACCTGTATTTTACTTGTCCTGAATTACAGGATCACACTCTATGTCAAGCCCTGCTTTTTTCATGATCATTTCAAAGAAGCATGCTGCAATTATATCAAAAGACAAATCATGGAATGGTAAATCAATTTCGCGATTTTTAACTGTATGTATTGTTCAAATTTCCGCCTTTAGTAATGAGTGTGTTATTCTAATGATATTAGTCTACACTACAGAAAGTATTATATTCTTCCATACGAATTACGATACATAAAGTTCACTTATCTGATTTCCAGAAACTTTCAATCTGTCCAAAATTCCCAATAAATTAGTAATTTTTCTTTCTGAAAAATTTTTTTTTTTCAAATTTATTTTTCTTCAGAGGGCAGGTTACTACTATAAGAGTTTATGATATACATATGTTAATCAGCATAGTGCAAGAATGGTTATTCTCTCCATTTGAAATACTGACCTGGAAACAGCCTCCCCCTGAGGCACACGGATAATGGTATTTCTTATTGCACTTTGGATCACGACATACAATTGTAGCACCAAAACGCCGACAGTAGCTGCACTTCTGAAAAAAAATAAAATAAGAAACACATTGGCATTTGACAGAAAATTTTCTGACCTATCAGACAGTACACATCTGGAACTATTTATTCAAATGACCTACTGTTCACAGTGAAAACCAAAATTTGCCCTGTCGATACTTAAACAATTTTTTTCTTCTTTTTTTAAGTTCCACACAATTCATGTAGAAATATATATGATCTATCATTTGCTAAATTTCGAAGTTTTATTCTTCATGTGAATAGAAGGAAAGGTGACACCTGCACTGGTGGCCAATACACCGTGCAAAACTATGAATCCTAATAACTGATAACAGACCCACGCCAAATTCCCAGCTTGTTCCGGATATATTTCTGGCCTTGAACTGTCAGAATTTGGTTGAATCAAGACTACTGCAATCATGTCTTGGAAGCTAGAATTGTTTCAGCGATATTTTACATTGATTCATATAAATGATACAGAGCTGTAGTAGTGAGGGATGGTTCAACATTTCATTAATTTTTACTAAGAACTTTGAGCACAAAATTTTGTAACCCACCCCCAAATTAGTACTGTGAATATGAGGATTTTAAAAAAAATATTACACCAAAATACCATTAAACTTTAACCAAAAATTACCCCATTTTCCATTATTTAAAGAGAACAGGCCACTCCCACCCACCACCCCCACTTCAAGTACTAATATTAAACGAATTGATGAAATGTTGACTTACCCCTAACAGATTACATTTTCCCCTTTTTGGGGGATGAACATACAAACAGTACTAATCTGCAACTTTGTCCTTTTGTGGCAGGAAAACACAGGAACTTGCAAATAGGCATTATGAGCTTTTTTTTCAAAATCACTCAGTCTCAGGAAAAAATCCTCTCACTCCCAAGATATTCCAAATCTTGTTCAAAAAAAAAAGATTGAATATAAATATTTATGTGTGTGTTATTCTTGGGAGTGGGAGATTTTTTTTCCTTGAAACAATAAAATTGAGAAATCTTGAAAATATAAGTCTATTTATATTTCTTTCTTATAATGAGAAATAAATTCTTCTTTTGAGAAAAAGTAGAATTAACTTCCTTGGGCATCTTAGAATATCTTTGTGACAGTAAACAGATTTCTTTTCACATGTAAAATTTTCAAGGGTTTTCACTATCTTGGATACAACTTCCATCAAACCTCGGTTAAAATACGATGTCATCTTTCTATTTTCATGCTTTTTTGCCATAGCCAAATAAGGAAAATAAAAAACATGGCACAATAAGAAAGATCTGAATTAGCTCCAAGGGGTATATTCCCATTAGTTTGTAAGTTAAAGCACCCCTAAATAAACTAGTCACTTTTGTAGCTGTTGTTATATGATTTTTGTGACGTATTTAGTTATTTACTGTCTGAAATTTGGTGTTTCTATGTGCAGTAGTTTTCAAGTTATTAAGTTGCAAATTACAATGTAAAGCAATGGGAATACACAACCCTAGCCCTCAACTGACTGCAATGCCCTCTTTCAGGCAGTTCTTGAACTTTCTGTGCTTGCCCTTGTCTATTACATATTATAGCACTGTCAAAGATCTTGCAGGTCACCTTCATTGTTACAATGTGTTACTATCAAAAACAAGTACACACATCATACCTACTATCTGGTCTCAATACCACTAGTTCCACTGCTCTTATTTACCTGTGACAGTCCAGCAAACACAGCTTTGTCGACATTGATGAGTGAATAATCCTCTGCCTGGATTACGCCCTCGGACCATGCAGCACAGCAGTGATGAGCCCAGGTATGACCTGCAGGTATATTTATGTACAGAACTCTCCATTCACTATCCACACAGACACCTGCTACTTAAGACCACCCCTGTTGCCACCCAAAGGAGGCATGTCATTAAAGATTTTTTTTTTTTTTAAAGGAAATTAATCCCCTCCAATTTTAACACTTTCCAGTCTGGGCTATTTCATTGGCTTATGTGGCCTGTGTCTGGGGATTCGGGGTAAAATTCCAAAAGCTGGACCCTATTTATTCGATATCTATGATATAACCAGTTATGATAACTATATATCAACATGTTCAGTGGAAGTAGTGGTCTCGGGTTCTGTAAGTGTCAAAATGAAAATAATTGGTATAACACTTGGTTGCCATGGTTACCAAAGAATTGTTTTATATTCCAATATTTCGCAAAAAAAACCCCTCATGTTTAACAACATGAAATGGTTAACAAAGGTCAATGTTGCATTCCTAATCCTGTTTTAAGGATATATATCAGGTTACAATGGGTTAAACCATCATTTTTGCTATTTTCACACATGTTATGCACTTTTCCTTTAAGTTTTGTATGCCGGAATCAGATTTCAGGTTGTGTAAAGGAAAATTGTGAATTTTGGCAAAAGTATTGGGCCTGGTTCTCACTGTTTGGTGTGGCTTCGACTGGGGACTAGCTAAGCTTCTAAGCTCCACCCTGCAGGAATCCAACAGGAGCCTCATTTACATACAGCAGGTGTGAGCGCTTCTGCGCACGCTCCGCACAAGCAGACTACGATCAGCTAAGCAGGCAAACCGCATTATCGCTTTGTGTACAACTCTCGTTTGAACATATCCATATAAACTCAGACTTCCATCCTCTTGTTGCTCCAATACTTGTTCTTTCGCTCAGTTTCAGAGTTCCAACTTTACAAGTTGCACACACAGCAGCGGCATCAATACAAGCCTGCAACTGAGAACAGTCCCATAATCGGTATCCCTCTGGCTGTTCATTCACATCTCCTATTTCACAACAATCTGTAGATCTTGCCTCGTGGACCACAAAGTCTCCGAGTTTCTGGGCACTAGCACTGCAGAAGCGTTTGTCCAGACCGGGTTGGCTTGTGGATATTGTGGTGTTCACCGAATCAGTATCCGTGACCTTGGCCGCGACTTCGTTCGACCCTGACCATGCAATGCCAGACTCGCCCGGGGTCTCCGTGAGGCTCACGTCGGGTTGCAGGGTCTTCTCCACTGGAGGGAACTGATTGTAGTATGATCCTAGATCAGACGCTTTGAGTTCACTTGCAACTGACGCGGGCATCGGTCTGCCCCTAGGTTTTTTCTTTCTCGGCATCTTTGCAATAGCACTTTCTAATCACACAAATGTAAGCAACGATCCTGTGAACTTGATAGAAACTTTCTGAACTGAGACTGAAGTTCCGATTTACTGACACCTATACTGGGCCCCACGCAAGACGGCAAACATCGTAGAACCCGGTTGCCCCGTAACCACCTGTCAGTCATTTGTCGGCCAATCAGGTTAAACTTGAGAAACCCCAACATGGAATCCAAAGTGACAGATGAGCATGATTATAACATTTTTGGATGTAAAACCTCTAAAATAAAGCATTCTTTGAAGTTTGATGCTCCAAACTTGTCCATTTACTCAACAGGTAGGAGTGCGTAACGGAATACCAAGGTGTCATTGCGATCAAAGGCCCGAAGAATAGCGTAAGTCCTATTGAAGTCGGCATTTGCTTTGAAAGCGTTTTTCTCGGCATCATTCCTGGCCTTTGTTTCTCAACTTCTTGTGAAATCAACTTCGTCAGCTTTGCTCATAAAGACCTGGGGTTTGTGGCAAACTGTTCGCAAGAATGTAATCTTTAAAAACGTGTCTCAGATTTTTTCTATGTTGAGTGGTTTTCCCTTCACAGCGAGCCAAAAGTCAAAACCTTTGATGTAAGAATGGAATGTCATCTTTTCAACTTTAAACGGGAGTATCTCCACAATAGCGCAAACAATGACAAAAATGAGACACGTTTGTGTAGAAAATCATGTCTGCTAGCTTTTGCAACAGAAATGCACATGCTCAAGCTCAAAATAAAAAAGTAGATTTAATAATTGTGTGATTTTTTTATGATCACTTTACCTGATTGTTGTGTCAACACAGAAGAACTTGTAAAAATGAAAATGCTATCAACTTATTCCCAGATTTATTAGCTTTCAGGAAATATATAGTTTATGGTACTTTTAACGTATTTTCAGACTTTTATTAAGTCATTTGTAAGACTCACGCGTAACCTGATATATACCCTTAAGTGCTGGGGTCTTGACAAGTCAGCTCACAAATACAATTATGCCTTTAATTTTTGTAAAATACATCATATGTATATGAAATATAATTTGGGACAGCTGCCATGGCAATCATGTTGGTAAGCTTATTTGATAAGTTGGCCAATTACTGCAATCTACATGCACATAGCCACATGAATTTAGCAAATTTCAATTAAAACACATTAATGACTATATTTAGAAAGCTTGCAAGTGAGAAACTTTATAAATCAACTATTATAAATCAATCCAACACATACCTGGAATGTCCAAATACACTGCAGATATGTGAATTAACACTTCTTTCTTGGAATTTATACCATTTTTGCTGTGACATTTTTATTCAGCAAGGCATTTACCATAATGATGTCATCGAAACTAATGTTACTTCCATTGCTATGTATTCTTTTTTGATGTAACTATATAAACAGGACATTGCAGGGAACTAAGAAATTTATTCCACTAACAGAAGAATAAATGTTCTCAAAATTTGATCAAATGAAGGAGAGAGACAGGGCTTGAGATTTTTGTTGCTAAAAATATCTCAAGGTCATTTCAGGTCACAAGACCTGCAGAATGATCTGGGAAGGCGAGTCTGCATACCGATTGCAACAGTAATTTGTGGGAGTCCACATACACATGGACTCCAACTGGAAAGCATTATGGTGTCATAATTTGACATTCTGTGTCCCAGAATTCAAATCAGGGCTTTGATTTTCACATATTTGCACAAAATAAGTGAACATTCACTTACAGGTGAGTATGATTTTCCAGCTAAAGAGGGCATATTTAGCAGATTATCTCTCATGGCAAGCAAATTTATCAAAGATAACATGGTCAGTGAGTCGAAAGGGTGGTCTAAAAGATGTGTAGTCTCTTACGAGAGTTGGTCTTCACAGCAGGTACCACCTGAGGAACACTCTACGGCACAAAATATTAGTTCTTCTCTTTAACTCCTAACTGAACAAGTTTGAAACTTTAATAATACAGTTGTGTTGATTATGGATTTTGGTTTTTAGGCTGCACATCACAATACTGTGTTCGCATTACCATGAAAGAACAATCACCAAATTAGTATTGCTATTTGAGGAACCCCAGAGAGTAGGTCAGCTCAGTCCTCAGGCAAACAACCAGACATCATCATATAAACCTATCTCACAGTGAAAACACTTCCTTATAGCCTTTCATTATGCAAATGCAAATGGTTTTCTTGGATACTTGTTACTTCAAGAACACTGGTGGAGTATTTAATGAATGAGTCTAAACATACACGTACACATAGATGTAGATCACATAATGCAAGAGCTAGAACTACATATCAATGGGCCACCTACAAATATGGCATAACAACATCATACCAGTTTTCTCATAGAGCTGCGAGAGGTCTGTATCCTCGGGGTATCCCACTGTGCTCAGCTCATCCACAATCATGATGGGACGCCCCTCTTCATCATGTACACTATGAGGGTTAGGCCTCCTGGGCGACTTGCTCCTTTCCCTACACAACAACAATCATTTCATGAGTACGGCTTGTACAGTGAAACCTCGTAACAGTAACACAATTTGCTCCCTCCAAAATGTGTCAGGCATCTCAATATGTCCGCTAAATGAGTCATATAGTAAAGGAATTGGACTTCTAGACCTTCAAACTTTTGTCATTGTGAATATGTCAGATATCTGAATATCACTGTAACTTGGCTTTACTGTTATATAATTTCAGATTTTCCCTGAGTGTGAGAGCTTTTGAATAACATATATGTTCCAAAAAAATTCTTGCCTCATTTCAGATTTTCACTTTGTATTTTTAGCTTATTTGCACACAAGATTTTCATAGATTGCTTCAGTGATACAAGATCATGTGCTTGCAGGTATCATGGAAGGTGAGATCGTTCACGCCATATCGATGAAAGCATTATATATCTGGCAGCTAGCAGTTGCCAGTGACAACTTTTTACGTATCTCACTTGCAAATTGTGTGTCCTACAAACCATTTTTTCAAGATAACCTTAAGTCTTACCACATTGTGACACCTCAGTGCAAAGGTGAAAACTACATGTACAGACATCAGACACACAGTGAAAACAGGACAAATGTAACTTAGTCCTTTAAGTGTCTACACACCTGTTAGGTCGCATGGGTCCTCTAGACCTTCGCCATGTCAGATGTTTGGGACTCTTCTCCCCAATGCGGTCCTCATTCTCTGCAGAACTGCGTCTGGCTTTCATCAGCTGTTTCTTGAAAGGATTGAAGTTTGGCGTTGGATCATAAAGCGTCAGATCACCTTGACCCAGGAGACTTCTGCGACCACAATTGCACAGAGCACACATCTTTCCTGTTTCACTGCTGGAGAAGTCATCATAGTCATGATTAAATGCAATCAGCAAAAACAAATACTTGGGCATGGCTAATGAGGTTTAATTTGTATCTGTAAGCACATGTGAAAGGTTTCAACACTTCCTTATTTTTCCATGTCACCTTTATTGGTGAACTATTGGCATCATTTGAGACTTGCATGAAAAAAATTAATAGATACTTGGGAATTGTTGGACAAACATTACGAAAAATATACAGCATAAATTAGTTAACTCTTTAAGTGCCAGTTTTTGACTGAGACGACAGCTTTTCTTTGGAACTAGAGGCATGCTGGTACTTGAAAGAAAGGTATTTTTACGAGGAATATGAATCTGTTATCCTTATGATAATTCAGACAAGTTTTGACTTCATTAGATCGAGTTTAGACGTGGTTGGCATTGAAAGAGTTTAGGTAAGTACAAAAAGGCATGAGACTGCTGTACAGTAGTCCCTGTCACGAGAGATCCCTGTCGTGAGAGACCACCCTCTCATGAGAGACCGCTTTTCAGATTCCCAAGTCCTATACTTCCCATGTTAATTTACCTGTCATGAAAGACCACCTGTCTCATACGACCACTTTTTTGTTGATGTAGGGGTGGTCTCTGGTGACAGGGACCACTGTACAGGGAGGACACTCTTATTTCTATGTCTAATTTTTACTTTACCATCGCAAGTGTATTCAATTGAAAAACAACTTTGTCTGAAACATAGTTTAAATACAGTGAAAAAAAAATTTTTTTGATAATGTATCTAGTGATCGAATTACCCCACCCCCTTGACAGAACAAGAATATGCATACATACCCAGATATATCTGAAGACATGGATTCCTCTGAAATCATGGGATCTATCATAGCTCCTGGTGATGTGGACCGCGCTGATCCAATCGAGCTCTGAGACTGTAGCATGGCCAACTCTCCTGAAATGTATTAAGCACGATTCTGTGATGTCACCATATGTAAGGTGTTTTTTTTTAAAACAAAAACACAAACAGTATGTGGGCCAAACATAATGAACTCATAAGTCAGGGCTCTACAATTCTCTTTGAAGTCTAATTATCCAGGGACTGGTACCCCTATCTTTTGCATGCTATTTCTTTCAAATTTTACATGTCCTGCATCCATTTTTACCTGTCCCGGACAATAGGACATGCGAATTGTAGAGCCCTGTAAATAGATGAAGAAAACATGTCTACTACACCAACAATGGGCATATTAACCAACCTCTTTAATAGCAAAAAACATTTTACCACAGCAGATCACTAAGCCCTCCCTTGAGGTCCAGATCTTGGGACACATCCCCACCCCACATGAGCTGAAAAAGATCCAAGACACTCTGGCCCCAAAGGGAATTCATTGGATCTACCAAGTGTGCACAATGAACCCTTTTGGTCTCAATGTCATGGGAAAGTAAACAACCTTGCAAAGTATTACAAGTCTCTGTCCTCAGAGGTCCTAGTTTTAGCATTTTCATCAGTCCTCTATTTAAACTTGTTTGTCCACCTAAAAAAAAACTCATTTACAAAACCAAAATTTCTAGTTGCACCAGGGTTAGTGCTTTGAGATTTAAACTTGTCCTGACTGAAATTTGAGTTGTCCCGGGCCAGCCGACAAGCAAATTGCAGAGCCCTGGAGTAACAAATATTCTCACTACAGGTTTTATAACCAACCATTTCAACTTGAATGTGGCACATTTTGAACATGATCATCCTTTGAATGATGTCCCAAGTGACTTCAAGGGTTAACCCACCAATATTACATACTTGTATTTTTAAACACAATATCAAGCATATTGCTAAAAAAGAGAACTTCTTATGTCTTTAAGTGCCAAACTCTGTGAATTGAGAGAATCTAGATAATATACATGTCCTTACCTTGTGTCAAGCCTTGTTGAGACGATACTGATACATTGTCATGATTGTCATCAGCTGAGTTATTATCCATCATTTCTGGTTTTGGTGCTATGTAAAGAGATACATTGAATAAAAACTCAACAGACTATGTAAGCAATTTTGATGAATACATGTACAAGGACTCAAATAACTTTCGATCAATGAAATGATCACAAGTAATTTACATTTGAAATGAAACCTTATCATTTGAAACATTTCTGACAACAGCACTGGGCCATCCGTATGAGGACATTCAGCATAAACTTATCATAAGGAATTGTTTTGCTCTTACAAAGCTGCAGACATGCCAGTGGTTTCTCTGCAGCTTTTGAAGATGGCATGTGAACCTAACTCTAAAGGGGCACTTTAAACATGGCAAAAGGAGCCCATAGAGGAATGCAAGTCTATAACCGGAATCATTCATACGTGACCAACCCTGGAAATCTTTAATAAAGGGTTTACCAAATTACAGTTAACCTGCGTCTGTATGATACAATATTGTCAAAACAGTCTGAAATTGGTGCCCAAATCTGATAATGTTAGCACGCAACATAAAAAGACAGGGTAAATTTTCGCACTAATTTAAGCTACCGAGACAACTGCAGGCATACTGTTTTAAAACCAAATACATCTCTAGGGTCTGACAATACACAGACAATACTTTTTTCATGAAACACTCCAGTTGGCCTCTTTTTGATACCAATGTTCCCCACTTGGCTACTGCATCTGCCTCCAGAGCTGTCCATGTACATGTACATATACAGTGTTTCCCTTTTAACACAACTTATGCATATATGGTACATAGACATTAACTTGTAACCCTCAAATTTGAACTTAAGGGTACAAGAGACTCTTCTGAAAATCCGTATGAAATAGGACCCTAAAAGTTGCTTAAATACATTTACTGAAACTTTATATACCTGTGATTCTCTGAGAATACTGGCGATGCACCCCATCCAAAAAAACCTCAAGGAGTAAGGACAGAACAAGAAAATTCTTATGTCCTACTGTCCAAGACAAGTAAAATTTTATGCAGGCCAAGTGAAAATTTTGTAAAATAACATGCAAATGATTGGGGCACTTGTCATGGGACAAGTACATCCATGATGGAATTTTCTCACCCTCATGGGTCACCCTTGGTAAAAAAAAATAAATAAATAAATAAATCATTCAAAAAAGGGAACCCCTTGCACATACCTGCAGGCATCTCAGCTGACATATTCATCTTGGTTTCATCAACAGGACTTGAATGCATTGCTTCTAGTTTACACACAGGTGAAGTTTTGGTGATGTTCTCAATTTTGCATGGTGTTTCCTCTGTGTCTTCTCTATTAACAATCTCTTCTGTTTTCATCACCACTCCTTCTAAATGGGCTAAACTGAGTGGTCCTTCACTTGATTCCTGCTGGATCTGTGCAAGAGCTTCAGCTGCTACTGTTTCCACGGCAGCAGCCAGAGACTCTGCCGACGGCACGGGCTCAAGTGCATCATCAGCATTGTGTACATCTAGTCTGGGCCTGCCTCGTCCACCATGGCCACGTGGTTTTTGGCTATTTTAAGAAAGAAAAACATGCATTCTTCACTTCATCTTATTTATAACGAAGGTCTCACTGAAAAAATACCATCTCAGTTTTGGTACACACAAGAAGAGGTCACAATTACCAATTGTCAGTGTATTCAACTGAATACACAATCCAATACACAGTATTCTTCACAGGTAGAGCTGTGTATTTTCATTGGATTGCATGTTAAATTAACTTCAAATTAAAAGACCACTTTTAAAGCTGCAAGAATAAAATTTATATGAAGATATAAGCTATGTGTACACATAATTTTATCACACAAATTTTGCTGTTTCTACAACGAGTGATTTTAAAGTTATTAAGCTGTAAATTACAATGAAAAGTAATGGGAATACACAGCTCGAGCACTGAATGACTGAGGTACCCTCTACAGGAGAGCAGTAGAAGCTTCTGTTCTTCCTCTCCCCCATTCCAGTTCAGGCTTAAAAACAGTATCATTCAAAAGTATTTTTCTTCAAACACCTCTACAAGTCCTTGTGTTAAGCATGGAATGGCCACACAACCAGAACAACAGTGTAATTATTGGTTTAGTGACTTGAAAATATTATTTGTTCTGTATTCTTTTAAGTTTGAGGGGAATGGATGAGATTCGTAATAATTTTTAACAGAATTCTTCAACAAAAGCAGAAATGAACAGAATCCTCCATTCAGGAAGCAACTCCAATGCACATATTGTTGTAAGATGTGGCAAAACCACTGCACTTTTTGTTAACATAATAATTTTTCTTCTCAAAAATGTCTTTCCAAACAAATCCCTGTTGAGCTGCCAATAGCTCTCCCACAGGAAAGCTATAAGGGGAGCTGCTCATATGAACATATTGTAAAATCTACCCACAAGGTGAGTCATCCACAGCTTTCCTGAAGTGTTTCAGCTGTGTGTGAAAAAGAGTGCGAGTGATCACTCCTTAAACCAGCCAAAACTGGTTTCTGGTCAAACGTCATCTACTTCCATGTTTTCACCTAATTTCAACAGTAATGAAAAGCAATTTGACTGAGAATTGAAGATGAGACCTATCAAGATAACATGCCCCGGGTCAACAGCTTTCCTTGGTATGGGTTAGGCACTAAATGCCCAACCCATGCCAAGGAAAACTGTTAACTCAGTCTTAATTCGTGGGGGAAAGGGTTAATCAACAAGGCCTGGCAAATAAATTTCAATCATTACTGAGTTATAAGTGGACCTTTTCCACAATTCCAGGCAGTGTATGGCACATTACATATAGCAAATGCACAAACCAGAGTTTCTGATTCAGACATACACTCTATCTACTCAGTGTCAGTGCAAGTCCCCAGTGTGAACCATCTACTTTACTGTTTTTTTATTAAAATAAAAAAAAAAAATTAAAAAATTCAATTGCGTCGTTTTTCTGAATATCAGATATATACCTACTTCATGATCACATGCATAAAATATGGCTGCTGCAATATCAGGAATGGTGGATGTGAAGCACTTGTCCTACATTCATGAATAAGTGGTTTGGAAAAAAATCTTCTCCTGCTTGACAACAGATACTTGGGTGTGCCAAATCAAAATTACACAGTGTAATGTCATTTCCATTCCAAATTAACACATGTATACAGTGTTAAACCAAAAAAAAAAAAAAAAAAAAAAAAAAAAAAAAAAAAAAAAAAAAAATACAAACACCATTTAAATCAAAACTGACTCTCAATTTACTAGCCCCTATCCATGGTTGTTGGAACAATACTGTAGTTTTGTTTTGTTTTTTAAATTTTTGAATGCCTCATTTAACTCATTCCATACTGTGGTCTCAGGGCTTGGTCAGTGGTTCTGGCACTGACTTAAGACTATAGGCATGTTGATACTTGAAGGAAAGCTCTTTCCATGAAGAATTTAAATATGCAACTGTCCTCTTAAATCTATGTAAATATACAGAAAAATCAGGGACTGGTATGGAATGAGTTAATGCACTAGTTGAACCCAGTGAGCAGACATCACCAGCTTTTCCTTATTTTGGGAAGTCTGTTCCTTTCAAAAGAATTCTTTTGAAATCACTTCAAATCAAGCAAAATATGAACATCAGGCTACTATTACACATAAACAAATGCATGTTTTTTATGTAGTAACCAGAGTAGCTGAATGTAGTACACAAACAGCCTAAAGTGCTTTTTTCACCAGTCCCTGATGACAGGCTGTGGCATCGAAATTGTGAAAATACTCGCTTAAATTATGATTTTCCATAAGTAAATCAATGATTAATTAACACATGATAATCAAAACCATAGGTGAACACCTTCATATATCGATAGATGCTTCCACAAAGATTCATAGTTTTACCTTGCATAGGCATGACACAAATGTGACAATTTTAATGTCGGATGGACAAGGTCAAATCAATGTGCTTCCCCCACCCACACCCACACCCGGTGGGAGCATGAAAACCTGTGGATTGTTTTACATCCACAAACAAAAATTAAAGGATGGATAGACATGAATCAATCTCTGCAACCTATGATCAACAGAGCTAAAAATGAACTGTTCAACTTCCCGTTCGTCAAATGCACCCACGCTGTTGGTTTCACTATCCTCAGGGTATACAGCTGACAAGAACAACATAGTTTCAGAGTCTGAGTTCAAAGTAACCAAAACAATGGCAGTCATTAATCCTGATTAGGTAAGTATGACCATTGTTATTTTAGGGATGACTGAATGGCTAATGACTTCTTGGCAGGGGGTAAGTGAGTACATCAATGTCAATGGGGGGGCCTGGGAATGTGAGGTCTGGGCTATGATTAAGTTTCATTTGTGTAAATCACTGAGGTTAGATCTATACCAAACACAGAGAGGAAAAAGGCAACTCTCTTGTTGTGAAGGACAGCAAGGTTTGTTGTGTTATTAATTTGAAGGCTGCACTCTCTTCCACCCGAGAGATCAAACACGTTGCCTGCATGTCCACTAATATGAAACTTTTGAAATTTAGTTGCGGATTTTGACCACCAGGAGTACACAACAGCAATTTACAAATTACCTTGCCACAGATAGGAAGGCAAGCATGTGGGTCATCATGCAGACACAGTGAAAGGGAATATGACACCATAAAATTGTTTGAATGAAACTACTGTATTTTAACCCTTAAAGTGCTGATCACAGCTACAGTCATTTTCTCATTACTGTTAAACATAAAATGGTTGAAAGATTCAAATTTCTCATGAAAATACCTTTTATTCAAATACCAGATAGCCTGATCTAAAGCAAAAAGTAGTCTTAGTCAACAGCTTTCCTCTGGTCACTGCATGCAAAGTGCCCAGAGGAAAGCTGTTGACTGTGTCTTGAATCAGCACTTTCAGGGTTGACACCACCCAGAGGCTGGCGTGCCTGTGTACTATTTTAAGGTGCCAGACTGAACTCTCTCCTAACACAGTGGCCCCCTTCTTATAAGGCCCCTCTCACCAGAGATCACCCCTCTTGAAAGGCCAGCATTCTTGTGTAGAGAGTATGGTATTTCCATTATGTCCGCCCCTTCAAGAGAGGCCACCCCTCTTATAAGGCCACTTTTTGGCTGTATTTGGGGTGGCATTACAAGAGGGGTATCACTGTACACCACTTTATTTACAAGGCTCGGAAAAGTTTACAAGTATTTACTAGTCTGGAGGACTTGGTACTTTCCAAGTGCTGCTGGTACCGTCCAATTTTTGCAGATCCAAACTTGGCTAACAATTTTAAATTGTTTGTACTTTTCAGTGCCAATGGGGAAAACTTGGTATGGCAGTGCAGATTGATGCAGACAGAGCTGGTCATACGTGCAGCTCTACATGTATGACCAGAACTACCCTGGGTTCTGATAAGGATACTAGAGTCATTGAACCGATCATTCAATGACATGCCATTACACATACATAAAGGAACTTGTGATATGTACGGGGACAACGCTACTATTACCACAACAGGAAAGACAGAGTAGAACAGCGCAACATTTGAAAGACAACAAAATCACGCGTAACCTCAATTTTTTAAAAATGAGATTTGAGATAGGGTTCACATCTGCCCCAACCTGTGCAGCTCATCAAGACAGTCTCAATTCTGTATCAAACAGGACAAAATGTGTTGCTCTTGCTAGTATTAGGACTTTTATTTTTCCTCCTACCCCCTCAAAACCCCAGTACATCATATGTTAGTCTTACTGACCAGGGTTCCCTTCAGGCCGTATCCCCCACTTTGCTTAACACCTTCCATTCTTCCAATCGCTCAAAATTTCACACCAATTTCTCCCAAATTATCAGCTGTTTTTTTTTAACCCAAGGAAACTTTTTGAGCTACTTACCTTTTCTTTCGTGCTATGGGAGACTGGCCATCTTTCCTTGGTCGCCCTGGACCACGTCTTGGCTGCCCAGGCACATGGCCCACTGTGGTTGCATGTGCTAGGGACAGCCTCTGCGCCTGCGATTGGGCAAGAGCTTGAGCCTGTGCTTGGGCCAGGATAGATGCAACTGTCGCAGAACTGGTACAAGGGCTTGGCGGAGTCTGCCTCAATCCTGGTGATGGAGAGGTTTCCATGGCAACAGGACTTGGTGTTTCTGAGGCCTCCCTTGCTGCTGCTGTCACAGATGGAGGACCAGCTGAGAAAGCCGGCTCTGAAGCAGTAGAGATGGGCATCTCAGCAGCCTCTTGGGGCTCAGATTTGACGCCTGGAGCCCCTTCATGGCTTGCCCCCTCCTCCTTGTCTGGTGCTGACCATGTGCTATCACTCATTGTTATTATGTGCTTGTACTTGCAACAATCACTTCAAGGGTAGAGTCAGAACAGGCCATATGAACCTACAGAGTGACAAGAACAATAGCCACATGTATATATATATATATATATATATACAATGTCTTGCATAAAGTACATGTACAAAATTTTTCATGTGAATGCCATCACACCCTGGTATTATAGAATCAGATAGGATTTATGAAACTTTGAGGAACAAGTTTCATATTTATATCTGAAACTGCTCAAGCTTGCTATAAATCTTCATCTGTTACAATGTATTCCAAATAACTAAAACCCAATCAGAGATTGCTGGATCCACGCTCCCTGTCAACTCAGTCATAACCTTGGTAATTACAGCGCTTATTTTGGAATAGCTGTAGTCATGAACAGTCAAAAAGCTACATGGATAATCATGCAATATTTTGTATTGTAATGGCATATATTACTTTAATATAGGAGTATCATTACTTACTCAATTAGGTAAGGCAGTTTTGAGCTGAAGTATCTACAACTACATATTTTAAAGTCCATGAGTGTGTGCACAAAAGTTTGCTGGGAAAAACAGCATGGTAATGTGAGTAATTGTACAGTCATAAATTTATGGTGAAAATCCAGATCTGTGGCTTGGTTCACTAGAAGACATTACATGTAAGTCATCTACTCATGTCAGTTCCGAGCTTTAAGTGGTGGATAGGCATGCACAAGTTGGAAGCCATAATTAAAAAAGCTTTCCAGTTAACTCTTTTAAAGTGTCAAATTTTGGACTGACTTGACAGCTTTTCTCCGCGCATTGGGCGCAAAAATGCGCCAAATACACGCCAAGAAAAGCTGTTGACTTGGCATATTTTCTCTGGAACTAGAGGCATGCTGGTACCAAAATGAAAGGTCTTTTTACGAGGAATACGAACCTGAGATCCTAATGATAATTCTGACTAGTTTCACTTTAGTAGATCAACTTCACACTACTTGGCACTGGAAGAGCTCACACCCAGATTGCTACTGGACAGACAGACTCTACATGCAACAAGAAAACTATCTCTTATGGAGGACTATAATCAGGTACAATATTAAAGCCCAAGCTCAGAAACTTCTCAAGTCATCATGTGAACTGGCTGTGGCACATGAGGGTGCACAATTAGGGTCTGCACAATTTCGAGAACTAATAATGCTGCAAAATACTCCTGCATCCATGGGCCACTAAGTAACATGCTTGCTGCTCAGCATGAAGTTTAGTTAAGGAAGACTAGACCTCTTTTATAATTCATTTAAACAAGAAGGATGTGTGAACATCCTGTCTTCAGTCAGTGTTCTCTTTTGTTTGAAAACCTTTCCCAAGCTGACTGGGGTCAAATGTTGTCAGGTTCACTATTTTCGATTATTTCAAGAGTAATGCAGAACACTCTGATTGAGAATATTGTAGATGAGAGCTATCACGATAATATGACCAAGATCAACAGCTTCCTTGCATGGGCAGGGCATCTAGAGCCCAAACCATGGCAAGGAAAGCTGTTGACTTGGTCTTAATTCCAGGGGGCAAAAGGTTAAAATATGGAGAATTACCCTGCCTTTTTTGTTTTGCTCCCTGCAAGCCCTGCCATCAAAGTGTCCTTTTTCATATAAATTGCCTGGCCTTCTACAAATGCTGCAGAGACCACTGTCAGCTGACCTGCATTCAACCCATGATTGGCTAACAGCTTTCCTGGGCACATTCTGCATGCACCAATGAAAGCCAAGCACTCACAGTGTAACAACCTGCCAGGGAAAATTTTACATTTGCTTGTGGGGCTCCCAGACCAGGAGACACCAGTTCACCAAACAAGAGGGCTGTGTGAACAGCATGTCCTCAACTGACCTTGATACTTCAACCAAAAATAAACCCCAACCTGAGCTGACCTGAGCCAGTGTCTGTGTTAATGTGTCTGAGCAAAACTAAATCCACATGCACCTACAACAGTATCCCGAAATTGCAACCTGGACTAGTTTTGAAGATTTTAGCCTAGTGGACAGAAATACCACCCGTTTCTAAAATTTTGCGGTCCACCACAGACTTTGGTGAACAAAGATACACCACAGTCCGACATTGTCTCGTACTTGTAAATAGAATACCATATGCAATTATTTGTCAAAGTCCATATGAGTTCCAACTGTTAAACAGTGGTACTGACGTGCTGAATGATCAGTATAGTTTGAAAAATTCTCAAAAGAAACAAGGTTTTTGGGGGTACATGTACATTGAATCTGAATGCTATAAATAATCATATATATTAAGAAAATAGGTATTCTTTCTAGAATAATGAATGAGGGTTTATTTACTTCTAAACTTACAAATTTCTGGTCTTTCGGATCAATTTCTTCAAAAGATGTTCCATTTTTTGCGAGACTCTGGAAGTTTTTTTTCCATATCGAAAAAACCTGCTAAAATCAAAACCTGGTAAACATGACAACATGTACTGACAGATTAAGGTGGTGGGTTATCCAGAGGTTTTCCTATGGAATTTTAAACAAGCAAAGCAGTTTCATGAATTTTTTTTTCGGAAATTCTGAAAAAAAATCACTGGAGCATGACTACAGATCCACCTAATGAGCACCCCATCAATTTTGAAGGGGATCTGGTCAACAGTTTGAGAAAAATACTGTTAGTTACTCCATGAAGTAGCCCAGGGTACAGGACTATACACTGGTGGATGACACCTGTATCTCCGGAGGCAGAAGGAGACACAGACGTCATCCACCGGTGTATACTTCTGTCAACTGGGCTCCTTCACTGAGTAACAATTTTATCTTCTGAGAACACTCAACTACGGAGACAATGGAATAATACAGACAATATGGTATTAATAAATATTAACTGATGTACGTTTCACGGCCACCATGACAGACCATATCCTGGTTGTGAACAAGTCAAGGCAAGTTTTAGACATGAATTTTACCCTGGTAATGAGAGAATGTACTGAATCTCTACTTCATTTGTTCCTTCATTTAATTTTTTTTTCACTTAATAAGGAAATTTGATTGCATTCTGTTAAATTCTGCAGAAAAATAACTTTTCTGCATTTGGTGGTTCATTACCAGATTCCGTCCGTTCTTAAGCACAAACACAAAATCACCAGCCCTATTCAATATATTATGATTCCTTTCCCTTCAGAGCATTGAAACTGTTTGCATGTTTTTATTTTCCTGTACAGCCATTCACTTCTCTTTGCTCATATTAATTAAATTAATAATTAATTCTCCTGGGGTTGCTGCATGTAATAATAATTATGCCTCACATATATGTAGCATGTGGTTATATTAAAATGTTTCCCTGAAATTATTTCAAATTAATTACGCTGAGGTTGAAAATTTTAGAAATTGATGTCTTGCAGTTGCATATCTTGACGAATCAAATTTTCATTTGCATCAAACTTCAATTCAGGTTTCATAGTTTAAGTTTTGTGCAATAAAGTGATCACCGGAGCATGACATGAGTGGTGCGATGGTCATTTGGCAAACACTCTTTTTCGGTTGAGCATATATGAAAAAAAATTTTGTTTTTTTTTCATAAGTCTGCTTTTACATGAATCATACCACTCTGTTTTCATAATTTACTACTTTATTCGTGGAAATATCAGAATTGCGTGTATTAAGAGTTTGATGCCTTTTGAATGGGTTTGAGTGACTGGTTTCCTGTGACTATATATTGCAAAATGAGGCCATGAGGCCTGACACTGACTCTTGTGCCTGAGTTCTATTGTCCTGATTCCTGCAGGAACATGAAGTTCATAAAACATTAAGCACTTTTTATTCATCAGCTTCCGTTTGCTTTGTAATCCCAACAAAAGTGCTCAGTTTTTACAAGGGATTACCAGCTCATTTGGCATCATCAGGCATACATGATCCCAAGTTGTTTGCCTGTATGTGAGCCACTCCAACTGAACAAAACACGGCACAAACCCTCACACTTTTTTATCACCACCTTTGTGAACCCCTTGTATGCACAGTCCATGCCTTGCAAGCATGCACAGCTTGCAACAGGTATCCAACATACTGTCGTAAACAGCAAGGTCGGAGCACAAGATCACTGTAAAGTTGGTTGCTTAACTCATTCCATACTTAGTCACAGGCCTTGGTCAGTGGTTCTGGCACTGACTTAAGACTATAGAAATTTTGGTACTTAAACGAAAGCTCTTTTCATGAAGAATTGAAATATGCAATTGTCGTCTTAAATCTTGGTAAACATACAGAAATCAGGAACTGGTACGGAATGAGATAAAAACCAAAAATCGCAACAAAGGTTTTACAGCTCATGGTTCAGGGCGCAAGTCATCATATGTCCAACCAACAGAACTTTGTTGCAGCGGTACCTGTCTTGAGAGCCCCCTCTAATGAGAGACCGCATATCTTTTTAAGACCGATGTCACAGAGCACTGTACTCCCTTTTCCATGTTATTATAACTCTAATGCAAGACCACCTATTTTGAGACCACATTTTTACCTCCCCTAGGGGTGGTCTCTAAAGACAGGGACCACTGTACCACCAATTTCACAGCGCAGTTGTGACCTAATACTCAACAGGGTCACTTGTATCTGTTTTCATTGAATCAATGCACGTTATGATGAAAATATTTGCCAAATGGCCATATATTGCTGGATTATGATAAACATTGAAGATTTGCTTGTAACTCGATCACAGAATCTGTACTGCAGATAAACGAGAGAACTGTGACCGTCTTCCGCTCAAATGACCTTATATTCTCAGATTGAAGTGGTCCAGTGATTTTAAGTGTATATATATCAAAGTCACCTTTTTGTAGGACCATCATCAGTGTTTGCAAAATCAATCTTCACTCAAAACAGTTATGCTCAAAAGTCATTGGTTTTTCAATGATGGTGAACAGAATCCCCTATTCCTAATCTTAAGCTAATGTGTCAGTTTCACATTTCAAGTCATTCACGGTAAAAATTACCAGCATAAGAAATCCCATTGGTATGACACAATACAGTTCACTTACAAGTCTGCTTTACAATGGATCACAATAATAGGTCCTGTGTCACATGCCTACTATAAACAATGCGGCACAATATTTCACAGAGTCTACGGCACTATGTTATCACAGACTCTACTCCTCAATCATCAATGAAGGCATTGTCCTAGGTTTAATCTTAGAAGTATTATACAGCGGTATGGTACCTGTATGTTTAGAGGTACAGAGAGCTTTGCCTTGTCCATGTCCTCCTCCATTTTCACTTTTACTCACAGAACATGGTCACTTGCATCTTAATCCTGACATACTGGCAACAAAAAACAATCTTGCAATTCTTTTTGTTTGGCTGAATATTTCTGTTATCCATCAGGACCATAAGTTTCACATTCCAATTTTCCCCTTGATTTACAGGATGTTCATTATCTTCATTCATAGAAAAAGGACAAAGCAACTTTTTGAGAATCGCTGAATTGTTTCTCCAGTTCAGACATAACAGAATCAAAGGCTGTTAACTTGATTCAATTGCACCCAGCCGTTTTCTTGGAATAAACATTCCTAGGTGGGGTGCTCATCCCACTATCCTTTCTGACAAAATGAGCTTCAAAGGCCTTTGATGTTGATCAGATGCCTCTGACACAATACAGTTTGCTCAAGTTCAGCTGATATTTGTACAAAACATCTAGTAAACATTGTCCTTAACGTTTGGAGAGGTTGCCAATCAATTATTGGCCAATCCCATGAATAAAAGAGCCGTTGAAGTACAGAAAACACTATTCAGCAATCCGTAAAATCATTAAATGGCGACCATGCCAATCTAGTGTCCCAGCATAACACACGGGGGCGGCCCTTCGGGCCCCGTGACTTCAAGCCTGGCAACAAGAGTCGTGTCGCCCTTGCTTTGCTGGGGCAGAATATGGCCGCTCGTGGTCAGTGGACGGATGGTGGGTTTGGTCCTCCGCTCCTACCTCTTCATTGTCTTTTGGGACAGTGTTTTATTGTATGCACTCCTATGTGCATACCCTTTCTTCAGTTAGCTTGTTAGACTTGTCTGTAAACTTTAATTACTTAGCTTGTCATTATTTTCTCAATGAGTTTCATTTCTCTTTCCAACCTGAGTTTTGTATCGCTATCTTGTATGCTTTGGGATTTGATAAAATATTAGTAAGTACATGGGTACTTTTGATTTAAGTTTCATTTTTTTTCACGCCTGTCTTTGGCATGCAGGGCCACTGGAGGTAGTCCATCGCGGGACAGCCTTTGATGGGGCAACGTCTGACATCATTTCCCTGTCCACAAACACATTTTCGGCATGTCCCAATTTTGCGGCAGTGCCATGATACTACTCTCATTTTGCCATGGGCCATTGCTAGCTCTGTAGCCACGTGACCGACTGATCGGTGGCACTGTTCCGCTAGATGGTTGAAAACCAAAAGAATGATACATGGACATCAGGGTTTTCCCCAGTTTTGGAGATCAAAAAGGTGGTGAACCCGATGGCACCCTAGAATTCTTATTCCAGGACAGATATTGACCAAATGTTGCATAGGTATTACAAAATAAATTACTTTTTAATGAAAAAGAAGAAAGGTGGGCCACCTCTGAGCTTATAATGTGGGGAAAACACTGTGGACATTCAAACGTCCACATGCCTGTGTGGGGTTTTTTTTTGCGTTTTCCTCATGTATTTCCGTTTTAGTTAGGAGCTTGATATTTTCCAAATTATAAAAAGAATTTTTTTCCTTGTAAAAACTATAAAAATCTCCAAATAGCCCATGCAAAGGTGTTTGGTGTCTTACCTGTCCTTAAAACTAATCCCTTGTTGTAATCAATCTTGTAAAATAATATTTGATGACGTGGAAATCAATCACATGTAGCAGGGCGCGAAAATTCCTATGATCCGACGTTCCGGGACAAGCTAAAGCTCTTCTCGGACAAGTGACTTTCAAATTCAACTTGTCCTGCGGACAAGCTAATTTTTTCTTTTTTAATTGGACTGAAATTACGTCTGTTTGCATGCACGGCAACATAATGATGAGCAGTCAGAGCCTTCGCGACTCAGTACATGTTGGCGATTACTGTGGTCCGTGTGAACTGAACATAAATACCAATGCAGGCGTGTGCGTGGGGACGCCAATGCGCAATAGGTGATGATAATCCCCTGCCCTAAAGTAAACAATCCAGGTTTAAACAATTACATGGTCAGCAGGTGTATTCAACAGGACTTGACTATACCTACTTGATTTCTGTCAAAACAAGCAAGTATTTTGACCGTTGCGTGCATACGACGACGAGATCAAAGGTACCGGCAGTCATGCATTGGGGCGTAGTGGCTTTCGCCCGCATCGGGGCAAGGTCACAGCACCTCACCGTCAGTCTTATCTGCGCGAACGATGACAAAGGAACATCAAAAAATTTTAAAACTTGCATGGCGAATTCTTGAGCAAATTAGCATAAAAGACAATTTATCGGTGGGCTCTAAAAGTGTTGGAGAGATCATGTAATGGTGCCGCAAGTTGACTTCCCGGCCAAACAAAACACATCTGCCAGTCACACGCAAGTGACCGGGTGGAGTAATCTACGGTGAACGGAGCATCATGCTGACTGATCTGTCACACATTCGGCATTTTTCTCTATCCCCCTACCTTTGCGTATTTGCCTGTGACTCCAAATAATTGTTGCTATAAACACTGGAATCTTTATTTTCCCATGCTGCAATTAAAAAAAAATGCTTCCCGTTTGTGTGTTCCCTCCGTAAATTACGGCATATTCACACATGTTCACTGGGCGGAAGCCATGATGAAAACACTGCAGCACGAGCCGCGATTGGCTCATTTTTGCATGTGACTCAATTGACCAATCGGGTGATGTGTTGTGCGTCAGGCCACATGGCCAAAGCAGCTGTTTGTGTACAGTTGCAGGAAAGATGTTGACGGTGCGCACGCTCGATTTCTGATTTGAAATATTAAAATTTTCGTTTGAATTTGATTTAAGAACACCGTTTATTGCGAGGATCTTGCCAATACTGTATATGCAAATTTACTACGATGTACCGATAGCGTTCATGGTAGGTACGCAAACGAAATGCATCCCATCACGGCATCAGAGGCAGCGAGAAAGGGTCCTGAAACCAATGCAACTATTTTAATCGTTATTTACCTTTAACCGGGATACGGACTCCTATCGTCCCATAAATTACAATGTATTTTTCATCGTTAGTCACCCCATGCAAATAGCTTACTTTTTTAATTTGTATTTTTAATGTTTTGCCAGTTTCACTGTCGAACAGTTGCAGCTTGAATCGTAAAATTTGACATTTTTGTGCGAATTTGCAAGCGACAATACACGGCAGATATATTTTAGGGTAAATGGTTTGTGTAGGCCTTAGCATTGTGTTTGAAAAAAACGATGTTTATAGAAGTTTATCAGGACAAGTGGATTTTGAAATTTACTTGCCCTGTGACAAGTGATTTTTAAAAAAATTGTCGAGCCCTGTGTAGTAACAGTCATTTCAAACAAATTATTTCAAAATATATGTGCAATTTTAGAGATGCATCAAGCACCACAAACTACACAACTGACACTTGGGGACCACAAATGGTCTGCACTGGGTAAGAAGTGACTGGCACTTAAAAAGTTGAGAGATGTATGAAAACCATTCAAGTAAATAGCATGGAGAAAATATTGTGAGAAATAGTGCCAAGATCATTAATATAAACCAGAACAGTACCCAAAAGGTATACTGGATACCCCCCCCCCCCCCCACAACATGCGAGTACACTGAGCCTCAATGTATAAATAAATATAAATCAAGTCCATTCATTTGATTGTTGAGTGCTAACTCACTGTTACTTCATGATACACCTTTATTAAGAAACTTGCTGTGACCTTAGTCTATTTAGCTGAAGGTCATTGTTGCTTCATGACACACCCTTAAGTGACAGACAATAAGCTGAACTCCCCTTACATGAAGGAATTAGAAATCATTAGGTCTACAGGTCTGCCGACAGATGCCTGCTGTGATCTTGACCTACATAGCTCAAGGTCACTGTTGCTCCACGACACACCCTTTAGTAAAAGAGAATAACCAAACAAAGTTTCAAGAAGATCCTTGCATTAATGAAGGAGTTACAGAGTCCGGACAAGATTATGTCTACAGGAGCTTCACATGTCTATCAGCATGGCTCACTGTAGCTCGCTGACAGGGACTGGAATAGGGTCAGCCGTTCAGGGTATATGCTGTTCACAGCATGTTTATGATTTCCCTCCACCATACATGAGTTACAAGTTAACAACTTAATTACCAATCTTGCTGATAACAATATATTAAAACTTTTTTTCACCTAGCAAGGCAAGATAGAAAGTGGTGGCGAGGTAAGCACGCTGTAGTCAGGGACCAATCTAGGCCTTCAAAATCTCTAGCCAAATTGGAAAATAAAAGCGAAAAAATTAAAAAATTTAACCTAAGCTTTCAATAATTCATATTAAAATAAATTAGCCATTTAAAGATTTCATTAGCCAAATTCAAGAAACATTAGCATTTGTCTAATGGCTAGAGCGGTCCCTGTGTAGTGGGTAGCAGGGGTCACATTAAGGATTTTTCAGTGTGGGTCCGTCGGACCCGACCCATCTTTCTTCTTTGGCAGGAAAAATAGTGAGTCCATGGACTGAATTGATGGGTCCAGT
Source organism: Hermodice carunculata (assembly GCA_964020975.1). Taxonomy (NCBI): domain Eukaryota; kingdom Metazoa; phylum Annelida; class Polychaeta; order Eunicida; family Amphinomidae; genus Hermodice; species Hermodice carunculata. The sequence goes on along the minus strand of OZ026627.1, from coordinate 63,129,955 downwards.
CTGAAATTATGCAAACTAGACTTCACTTGGTGTGATTTGATTGACTGATTTTATTTGGTATGATCAACATACAGTGATACGTGAGTTTCCATAAAAAAGATAAAAAGATAAAACATGCAGGTAACTTCAGCCTAGAAACAAACATAACATATGGTCTATATGCTAATGCAGGCAAATCATAATTATAATTCTAAGATTGAATAAAAAGTTACCAATGTGCCAATGTAAAAGACTTTAATAACTAAAATTTGTTGATTGTACCTAGGATGGATTCAGTCTATCCAGGCACCTGCTAATAAGACTAAGTCTATAACACGTCCTTAGTCTACCACAATATGGTTTGTGAAGTGGTCTTAACCCTTAGCACACTGACACTGTGCCAATAATTGATATCACACACTGCGTGCCATGGGGCAGTTTTTTTACTCTCTTGCACAACAAGCGGCATGCATATATTGAACACGCCAGGGCTGTTATTTTTGTGATTCATTCCATGTGATGAATTGGTCAGAAATTACATGATTTATATTTCTGTGCATTTTCCATTTTAATTTACCTGAAAAATTTGATGCCGTAGGAGGTGTCAAGAGTCTGATCTTAAGCGGTGTCACTTTTTTTTACCAAGCAACATGGTACAGACCGTGCAACACAACACAAGCGAGTGTACACAGGCATGGTTTTCCACTATGTTGTCCATATATTTTTTTCAGCCTGGGATCATGAATTTCATTTTTTTCCTTGTTCTGTCATACAGATGTGTTCAATTCAAACAATTTAATAAAATCAAAACAACAAAATTTTGTTAAAAATTAGCAACAACGACGTGATGTATAAGAGACAGGGATCAACAACACATGATCACATTGTGTTCACGCAAATCTGCGCTTCGTCCATATGTGACCCGTGCGGTGACTAATCTGCGTATTTTCCTTGCCTTCCGTAAGGTATTTTCACGCGTACCTTTATCTGTATCTACATTTGTTAGATGGAAGTTTTTTTGGTGAAAATTTTACATCTTGGTCCAAATCTTTGCTTTAATACTACTTATTCCTCCTGAACATTGCGGACATGAGACAGGCACATGTATGGGCAACGATTAAGATTGGACAGTGAACGGCACGTGATCAAATCCACCCAATGAGGAACCTAGAAATTTATGCCGACAGCGCATTTATAATGCGGTGAAATGACATAAATTTTTGCAGGGATACCCCAGAAATATGTTTTCTTAGCGAATGAGAGAGCTTGTTACATACAAAGGAGAACATCACAGGATTCCACCAGTATAATGCATAATCATGGTCATAGTGGACAATGCAAAACACAGTGACCGCAAAGTTGCAAAGTTACTAAGTTTAGGGTAATATTTGCAGTTGTATCATTCAAAATGCACTGCTTTTTTGTGCATGCGTCCACAGAGACTCAAAATGACAATGTTTTATTGATTTCCAGGTGTCCTTTCTTCATTGTTTGCATCTATGACGCAGGACGCAAGCTTAATGTGACCCCTGGGTAGTGTACAGCAACATGCAGCTTTCGAAATGGAAAGTGGCTGATTCAGGTCAAGCCAGTTTCATAGTACCTTCATGGGACAAATGGCTTTGGTCAAATATAACTAACCATAAATTCACATTTATATAAAGACACTGAACAACCCATAAATTGAAATTGGACACCCAAATTTAGTTATCCAGCATTTGTCAATGCCACAGATAAAAACCACCGGTCTCCACCCTATATGTAATCAGCCACCAACAACTGTCTCACAGACTGACGTATGTAACTGGGCAGGGTTGCAATACACCCTAGAGGGGTCTGTGCATTGTTCAATTGGTACTCAAAATGACGCTGTCACCGCATGCCTGTGTGACAAATCCAAAGCAAAATGAGAACTCTGTGGATTTAAAAATACCACCAAAAGAATATTTTCAAAGTTGATAATCATCGTGTATCCAACGTTAGAAGTGATAAATCGACAATGTTCAGCAGGCATTTCTTGGGGGTAGGACAGATGAACAAAACAGACGATCTATTGCCACGTTTCCTGCTTTACGTGACCCCCCCCCAATAAAAACAATTATTTAATCGATGGACGCACCACTAATGTGAACCAGACTCCTATCAGTTCATGGATAAAAGTACAATTGATAGGGATAGTAATACCATTCTGCAGTCATAATTCTAGCATTTGGTCTGCCTTTCATTTCTCATGACCTGCCAGACAAACATCGCAGTGCCACCAGATGCGTATATCTAATGACCTTTTAAACCTACCAGCAACAAGATTCACAATACTTGTAGATCACAAAGTTTGTGCAAATGTTGCCAAACATGCTTGTGAATCATTATTCAGGATACAAACAGCACAATTTTGGCCATGCAAGATATGCGAACATAGCCACACTTCTGGCTCAAAAACAAAGTTACAAATGCAAAATCAGTACTGTAGGCCTGAGCTTGCAACACATGGGCATTCTTTGTCATACACTGACAGTTTGGTATATACAGACTGTTTCACTTCTGTCAAGAAAACATAACTCTTAATCTTTCACATTTTACAATTTATGTGAGATGGTTAAATTTTAAACCTTTGCCTTTGATGTGTTCTAAGTTGCCTTTATACTGTCAAAGCAAATTTGAAGATTCCGTGAAGGACTGTGCCACAACATAAATATTTTGGCTGTTGTGAACATTTGGACCAACACCTTCCATAAAGAAGTAACTCAGTTCAAGCAATATTTTTTCTCAGACAAGGTTCATACAACTTGGCAGCTTTCAAATTCAAGGACTTTCCAACTTGATTGACTTTTTTTCTGTCTTGCTGTGTACCGTTTCAGGTATCTATAATAGGAGGGAGGGAAGTGATTGAGCTAACAAAACTTTTGGAAGATGGTGTATTAGTCGACACATGACACTTCAAGCACTTTATTGCAAAGACACTAATTTCCATGGTTTTCAAGGCCTTGAAAAAGCATGTTGCAAGCTCAAGAACTTTCAACGATTTCAAGGACCTGTATGATCCCTGTCAGACTGAAAATTCATGGGAGTCCAAAATAAGGTAAGGTTTCACACTTGCCACTCATTTCTGAAGTTAATCATGTCATATAGGCCTATAGCCTTTTTGCATCAATTTGCTTAAGAACAGGCCCAACAAAGTAAGTGCATATATTGTGAAAGAAAATTCTGTGAGGATTACTACACAACTGTCAAATACTAAAATCAAATGTAAAGAAAGACGGAATTGCACATTTCATTTGCCATCAGTTGCAAAGGACCACAGTAATTTATACATTAATGGAATTATATACATATATCCTTTTGGAGGGGATAAAAATCATGTGCAAGGATTCATCGTTAATTTTTCTGTATAAGACTACATTTCATTTTTTCATAAATTACCATCTTACTTATATTTTATGCTTGGAACGAACGGGACTCGAAGCTGCAACCTTTGGCACCAGTCTACTGGTTATATGTCAAGGTTCTTTCTTTGAACTGTGATGTATAATAAGAATGAACAAACTTAATGAGATTGACAAGCCACCCCAAAACCTCCCTCATTCCATGATAAGCCAAGGATATTTTCTGCAAATGAGAGCAAAATCTACCAGAGCAATTTTGAAGTTATAGGGAGCGAAGCTCCCTCTACGGCAATGGGACCCACCACGATTGACATGTTGTTCAGCTCGATTTTTTTGTCCATGACCGGAAGCCAATGGGTAAACTGGCTTTCTTCAGCAGAATCAGATAATAATCGGTCCCCATTGGTTAGCAGCCAGTCACTCAAACAGGGCCGCCGTCCATGGTTCATGGCGATTGGTTGAATTAAATAGGAATAAACTGTTTAAATTTTAACTCTCTATGCATTGCGTGGCAAAAATCAGGGGTGCACAAATTACTTAATTAAATTGAATGCATTGATTTATTTTCTATGCACCATAAATTACAAACTTGGCACTGTGCGAGTTATCGCATGTCCGCGCTTCCATGCCTCACACAATAAAGCGTGACGTCACGTAGCAGCGCGAGTCTCCGCCTTTGAAGATTGCGTCACTATTTACAAATGATTGGCAGCGCAGCAGACGACAATTTGCTTCAGACTATCACACTGCGGCACCACCGTTCAGACCGGGTTGCACGATTGCGGACAAAAAAGGCAGAGGCAGAGCCCTAAATTTAAGGTAAAAGTTCTTTTTTTGAACACCCAAATTGAAGTCGATTATCAAAACAAGTCAGGAATGATGTATGTAAAAAGAAAAAGTGAAAAACCTACACAAAAGTTAGGGAGAATGCAATGTAAACAAACTTATTCATCAGACTGCTCATTGAGTCCCATTAAAAATAAAATAAAACATCAAATTCAATTCAAACTTGCGCTTCGCTCCCCTTTCTGGGTCACACCCATTCATATTAAAATAGTACAACTTGGGTGATAGGTGTTCAAAGCTCTGTAAAAACCACTATGAGGTAGGCCTAACCCCCCCCCCCCCCCAAGGAAAAAAATGGTTTCATCAGAAGAGTATCATAATGTAACAGTAAGCAACACATTGCTTGGTGCCCAGGCTTTTTGGTAGTTCATCTGTATATCATAGTCACTTCCCTTTCAAAACACACATCTCTGCCAGGCCTCTGTGATGTTGAATGTACCACATATACATCATCAACACAGACGCAAGATCTTTCAAAGGTGGAACAGTCCGTGAGACATGAACCTTCAAACCATACAATTTCTAACTTGGATGTATATACTGCAAAATTGCTTCAGCAATCTGATGGCACATTTGCCCACTGCAGTTATTTTGCTTTTCCTGGGAATTATAATGACGGTCAAGTGCTGCAGCCAATGGCAATACAGGCAGGTCGGCGACCTGGCTTGACAGAACTCGTTTATGCCAAATCATTTGTTCTCATCTTGCAAACATTTCGATTCCAGCTCTGTGCATGTGCACCATATGTCTCCAGTCAGGCAAACACCATCGGACTTGATTCACTGAACAACAATACTTAATCATTTATTGGTACTCGTCACAACTGGGCTTTTCAAGCGTCCAATCAGTCCACACTCAGCGGCCATGTTTGAAATGTAAACCCTGGCTTTCGGGTTAATTTTCTTCAGGATGCCAATGAATTCACCACAAAATAAAACATTATCACCCGGGATAAGTTTGCCTGTTGCTACATATTATCTAAAGCATAAGACAGCAATGCTTAAAATTAACCATATCGTAACGCATGAACGTTTCAGAGCGCTACAACTGATCAATATTATGCACATTTTGCTGCAGTGGCGCTGCAGGACTTTTCCCAGCCAACATGGCCGAGCAACTGGGTCAGAGGTAACGAGACGCTAGTCTCAGTTTGCGGACGCATTTCGCTTAATTTCCACGGAGTAAATCCAAACAGATATTTTTCATTACATACAAACACTGTAAATCTACGGGTTATGCCATATTTTGCATGGGGCTACCGACCTAAATCTTGCCGAAAGGCTGCCATATCCTATTCTCCGCTTGCCCGTCTCTGCATGAATGATACGGGTCGAGCCGACGGAACAACACAACTTTGTTACTCACCCGACTAAAGTTTCCGCGGCTGTATCTTCGTAGCAGATGCCGTGATGTCGTCAGGATTTCCACAAGGAACACGATAGGTCTTCCATATTACATCTTTGGAAGTTGTAAGTGCAGAACAATCTGCACAACAGATTTTTTCTCTTCAATTTGAAAATTAAAATCCATCAAACAGATCATTCATCGTCAGCCATGTCTGAACCGCTTCACGCGGGGTCAAGAAATAATCCGCGTAAGTAGTTCAATACACAAAAATTTTCTTTAAAATTACTCACTCGATATACATATTAGTCTTATTGATTGCAAAGACGAAGCAAATATTAATCCCTGTTCGCTGCATATTGTGAAATTAGCTTCTTTGTTTCCCCGTGCATCTTAGAAATAGAACCGTGAAGTTGCGTAGTAATATGATTGGGCTGTGTTGCTTTTGTGATGCTAATAGGGATGAATAAGCCAAGCTTGGTAGCTTGACGTACAGTTCGGCAAGTGCCCGGCAAGGGTCCCCACCCACCACGCCTCGACGCTCCAACCAGCTGATACATGCAGCGATGACTGTCACTGTCCGTGACGGTGTCGCCGTCACTGACTCTGTCAGTGTTATTGTCACTCTCCAGGCGAAGTCCAAAGTAACGCAGTCGAGCCGAAGAGACACTAAATGGAGAAAATCATACCAGGATTTTCTGAATAAACTTTCCAGTATGTAAAACGGATCGGGTCAGCTCGGGCAGATCTGCCAATTTGCCATATCGTTTCTTCGACCAAACTTTCCCAAGTGAAGCTCACCATGACAGTGTTACTTCAATACTTGACGTCCAGCCGCTTACGGCCATGCTGAACTGAAGAGCATTGAGCCTCGAGGTCATTTTCTATCGAGCTGCAGCTCAGCACAAATGAACTGCTTAGTGGAGCTCAGACAATGCCGCCACGTGTGGGGCGAAAAAAAAAAAACACACACACAAAGTGCAAATTCGTGATTTTAAAAGGTGTAAACTCCGATGTTGCCTGCTTGTTGCGTTGGTGTTCTAAAAAGTGTAGGAAGCGAAACAAGAAACATAGCAACAGTTTAAGACAAGTGACTGAAGCGTTTAGTTATTGTAAATAATTATTGATTAATTACCCAAGTTTAAATTTTCACGTTTTTTGTGTTCCCATGACATTTCACTGTAGTTTTAATTTTACTATTTTGGACATAACTCCGATTCAAACACTGTTAAATGAAAACTTCGCTGCCTTTTTTCTGTGTTTGTGCCATAAGAAAAAATATGAGCACTGCGACATTTCAAAGCAATTTAAACCAACAAAGAAAAAAATGAAAAGGCCTAACGAAGTAGATTTTATACCGCGTATAAGAAGAAGAAGAAGAAGAAGAAGAAGAAGAAGAAGAAGAAGAAGAAGAAGAAGAAGAAGAAGAAGAAGAAGAAGAAGAAGAAGAAGAAGAAGAAGAAGAAGAAGAAGAAGAAGAAGAAGAAGAAGTCTCTCCCCATGAACTGTGATTGTGATTTCAGTGTGTCGCATGATGTACACATGACGAATTAAATTGTCCATCTGGAGACAACTCCCTGACAGAGCCACTTTTGGCAGCATTTTGATTGCCTCATAAGAGGAGGATTACTGTTACTGCTGGAGGAGACTTGTAGATTATTAGCAGATATACTTATAAAAGATAAAGTGAAACATTTTCCTGTCAAAAGTGAAGTGAAACGAACATTATCTTTAACTAAAAAATGAAGTGCAAAAACATTAACTTACAAAAAGTGGTATGAAGAAAAAAAAAAAAATAAATGAAGGAGTGGGAAACAGCCATAATTTTCAGGACCCGTGTGGAAGTTCAAAAATGGCTTTTTACCCACTGTCGAGCACACGTCACTGAGCGTGTATTTACTCCTGTAGTATGTTTGATAAATAGAAATTCGATGTTGTAAATACGAACATGCCATCAACAATATACGCCTCTATATGTGAGGGGAAAACGAATTTGCGGGTAAAATTATCTGGTTATAATTTGAGCGCCACTAGAGTGTAAAAAAGTGTAAAAGAGCATGACGCTTTTTTTTTTAACGATGGACAACGAACTTGCGGGTAAAATTAGCTGGGTTTAATTTGAGCGCCACCTAGAGTGTATAAAGTGTAAAAGAGCATGACGCTTTTTTTTTACGATGGCCCACCTCTGTATCATGTAACTCTCTCTCTCTCTCTCTTTCTCTCTCTCTCTCTCTCTCTCTCTCTCTCTCTCTCTCTCTCTCACACACACACACACACACACACACACACACACACACACACAGTTATGAATTTGAGGACGTTACCTCTAGGCTGATTACTGAGGACAACCTTCTGTTGACCAAACAATCTTAAATTTTCGTAAGTGAACAAATAAAAGGGCCCAATACATTCCCCTCTAATCCTATTCTATATTATCTCCATAATTTCTGCACATTATAATTTGCAATGAAGTGAGATTAAAACTGGGGGATTTGTGTCCCCAAGATGATCAGGGACGTATCAGGAGAGACTTGTACATCCCTGAGAAAATGTCCTCATATAGGATACAAACTAAGTGGGATCTCATTATAATCATGCTGATTAGATAAATTATTATTCATTAGTGGAAGGCCTAGTCATGCAAGGAAGGCATTGACGTATGTTTCGTAAAGGTATTTTGTGTTTAATTAAATTCATGTAGTTATGGGCTACTTTTGTAAGTAGGTCTATCAATCAAGAAACGTCAAAGTCGCTTAATTCGTTAATATAATCCTCATCGTCCGGGGATGTTTGTTAAGCAAGTTATCAAATATGTGACTGTCATTTTTTCCTTAAACAAACTAAATTGTTAATTCATGTAATGATTTAGAACTCTACCGTTTTTCAGTGAGTGATACGGAATAAGACTTTTAATGATGATCAGAATGGATACTGTTCAAACGGTACTTGGGCTTACAGATTTAAGTTTGTTAATTAAAGTGTGTGTTCACACACACACTTTTCTGTTCTTTCTTTCTTCTTCACCAGTGAATTTATCCGACACTTTTCTCTGACAAGATTATACATAAAAACTTTAAGCGTGACATGATTGTACTTCCATACAACGAGTTTGTTTGGGGTTTTTTTTTGTTTTTTGTTTTTCATGCAGAGGAATGAAGATGTTTAAAATTATGCAAAATAGGGGCATTTGAAATTTTCAATCTTGAATATTTTCAAAAGTAGAAAGATAGAGATGTCATTCCAACTTCTACAAGAAGAACATTGCACATCTAATGAATTTAGAACAAAAGTTGTAGCAATTTAAATTATGCAAAGTAGCACCATTTAAAATTTTAAATCTTGAATATCTACAAAACTATTGTAGATAGATATGTCATTTCAACGTCTACTAGGAGGTTATTGACCATTGCATGTGTAATCAATCTAAAACAAAAGTTGTGGCAATATAAAATTCTGGCAATTAGCAGCATTCGAAATTTTCAATCTTGAATATCTTCAAAATATAATAGACAGAGATGTGATTCCAACTTCTACAGGGCGGGGGGGGGGGATGTTGCCCATTGCACACCTAATAGATTAAAAACAAAAGTTGTAGCAATTTAAAGTATGCTAAGTAGCACCATTGCAAATTTTAAATCTTGAATAACTTCAAAGCTGCAATAGATAGAGTTGCCATTCCAACTTCTACTCCTATGTTGTGGACTAGTATGCATCTGATGAATTGGTAACGACAGATGCATGAATTTAAACCATGCAATATCTTCTTGAATATCTTCGAAAGTATGCACACAAGACAAATTTGTTCAGCTCTCTGGTAGGTGGTGACACCCGGTAAGAGAAAGTAAAAATGCAATAGAGTCTGAAGGTTGACTTTGTCATAAAAAATATGATAGTTAGATCCCGCTATTAAATTCCATTTATATCTTCTATGACTGTGTAGCTGATTGATCCAGTTGAATAAAGTGAAATGAAGTAAATTCAGTTTCTGGGTGTATGTATACATGCATTGGAGCTGAGACTGGGAATTCCTAGTCTCAGTTTGGGGCAAGGCCAGTTGCCTAGCAACAGACCGGGCATGTTGATGAAAGTGGAACCATAGAGTAGGGGTGGAAGATGCAGTGTGCTTTGAGTAATATGTTGTCTACCTGAGCTGTGACAGAGCGTTATTTTTAGATGTAGACAATTAGTATGCGTAAAAGTTGTATAACCTCTGTATGCACACTGGCCTGCATCACATGCACCAGGCAGGCTTGCACACAAGCTTGGCTGGGCTGTGTCAGACATACTTCTGGGATTACACAGAGGTTTACGTAGTAAAATTGAACTTAAGTTGAGTTAGAGTACTTTGAGGCAATTTGACAAAGTATTTTCCATCATCCAAGAGATAAGTTGGGTGCATTGAAATAAGACTTCGAGCTTGTTACTGTTATATGAGTATGATATTCACAATAGGAAATATGGACTCATTTATTTCATGTCAGTACATCACTGTACTCTACGCCATTGTACTTATGTGACATCATCACAGGACTCCTCCTGTCAGTGTCTCTCTCCAACTAGGTGGTGTCTCAAATATAAACAGTGGTATGGTTTGTTTCACACACCCAAAGATATTTGATTCCATGCTGCCCCCAATTCTAGGGTATCCTGTTTGTATTATATGCAATCCAGGCTCAGTCATTGTGTATCTTGACAGAATAATGTAGCACGTGTTGAAAATGCCACATTCTGACAAGACTTTGACAACTAACATATTTTTGCAGTGGTCAGTGTGCAAAATGTGTGTGTCACTTTTCTTGATAACTGCCAATTATACTATTATAAGCCTCTATCTTTAGGAAAACTCCAACCCCTTTTGTCTTTGTGGCATAATTTAAGAATTTTTAATAACTTTTTCCAAATTAGTATTCGTTTAAAATGAGGGACTGAACTGCCGCCCCTTTTGGTCCCAACAAAACCCAAGAAGCAAAGACAACAGTGACCACTTGGGGGATTTGAGCTTAAAGCAAGAACCACACATACATCTTTGTGAAACAGGAAGGGAGAGAGGCACAGGATTCTGCTGTATTTTATGCTGAAGGAACTACAACAAAAGGACTGATAAGTTTTATATCATCGTCTTCTCATCTATGGTTATCCTGCTAATTCCTCAACTACATAATATTAAACTGAGGCTGCTTTGTGTCAAGTGTGGGTTCCCAACATTGTTCCTTAAAACCAGTTGATTACGCTAACTGATTGCACTGTAGTACTGAAGTAACCATTGTACACTGTCGTAACATTGTCTTACCGACCATATCACTATGGTACTGCAGTACCCATTGTCCACTGTTGTAGCATTGTCTGACTGATCATACACTGCAGTGCTGAAATACCCCTTGTACACTTTCGTAACGTTGTACCGATCATATACCTAGTATTGAAGTGTCCATTGTACACTGTCGTAACTTTGTCGTACAGATCATACACTGTTGTACTTGAGGTACCCATTTTACATTGTCGTGCCGATAATACACTGTAGTACTGAAATACCAATTGTACATTGTCATACCAATAAGCTTTGAAGACACACACTGATTTGCTATGCAGCAAATAATCTTTTCTAGTCTTCTTTCTTTATATTACATAGGTCTACAATGGTAGCATTAGGCGCAGACTTCATTCGCAATTGTATTGTCTTTGAATAGAATATGAATAAACCAAATGCCACGCTATTTGACACTACACTGGCCCCCCCGGGAAGAACAGAGGTAACTCTGGCTGGATGTATATTGTAGTGGTAGTAGTAGTAGTAGTAGTAGTGGTAGTAGTAGTAGTAGTAGTAGTAGTAGTAGTAGTAGTAGTAGTAGTAGTAGTAGTAGTAGTAGTAGTAGTAGTATCATACCAAGGAACTGCATTGGTTACTGTTGCCGTGGCAAATTAATAAAAAATATAGAAATATATATGCAATGTGCTTATTCATATATATATGTATATATATATATATATATGTGTGTGTGTGTGTGTGTGTGTGTGCGTGTGTGTGTGTGTATGTATATATATATATATAAAAGCATTCTATATATGAGCTTGCCATTCCAACTTGTATAAAATAAAAGGTATAGTCCTGCATAAGATAATACAGAGTTGTTCAATAGTTTGCATGCTTCGGAGGAAGAATAACAATATTTAAACCAACCAACATGTGCTCTATGTGTAGGCTACATATTATTCTAATAGATGAACATAAAATGTTTTTCCTGCTTGTAGGATTGGTACCCAGTTTAAATGTATTCAATGCACTTCGATGCCATGTGTTTTATGAACACTATAGCTATGTGTTTCATTTGTATTAAAGTCATCAAACACAAATCTCAGATTCGTTCATACGCTGGCCCAGTCTCGCTCGTGTCGGCTGCTGGAACCCTTTAGGCATTTCTTACTTGATTAGCGCAGGCGAGACTGGGCCTGTCTGATTCGCCCTTGACGTTCCTCACGAACACTGCATGAAGTTAAAATGTTTTCCTGCTGGTGAGATGGGTGCCCAGTTTCAACGTATTGAAAGTATTTCGTTGCCAGCGTTTTATAAAGAGCAATTATTGTTTTCTTTAATTTGTATCATCACAAACCTGAGATTCGTTCTTGAAGTTCATCAAAGGCCCTGTTTTCATTACTCCCAGGATTGGAACCCCCCCCAATATATATATATATATATATATATATATATATATATATATATATATATATATATATATATATATATATATATATATATATATATATATATATATATATATAGCTGGATTAGGATAGGAGTAACAATTATTTGAGTGAACTGAATGTCTTATTCATCTTTCCAACAAATGTATTGATCTTGGATATAGGCTGGCGATATAGTATTATAGGATATAATTAGTAAGTTCTTGGGGAGGGGCGGGTTTGCGGGAAGTAAGAATATGCTAAAACTTGTTTAAAAATGGAAAGTTGGTCTCCAAAATGCACCAGGATGCATTAATGCAGCACTTCTTTCAACACATTACACTAATTTACAGGATTAAGAAATGGTACCTTTTTACATCTGGTGTAGGATTAAAATAGGGTATTGTATAAAAATGTCCGAGGCACACACTCATCATAAAAATGCCCTCTTATATGTGTGTATGCCTATGCCTCTGTGTGTGTGTGTGTGTGTGTGTGTGTGTGTGTGTGTGTGTGTGTGTGTGTGTGTGTGTGTGTGTGTGTGTGTGTGTGTGAAAATCCTGGCAGCTGGAAGAGCTGGAGTTGTATCAAACCTGCAAAGAATAGGTATAGCTTTAGATCTAGCTGAAACATTGTGATTTTTAATAGAATGACGTTCATTTGTGTGCTATCTTGATAGGTATAGTTTTCGGCTCGAGTAAAACATTGGACATTTGGGGACAATTCGCAATTTATTGTGGGGTTAAATGGACACAGGATAGGCCAACCCAATTTAGTCCAGTCATCATTCGATGCAATCATACGCACCGTGGTTTAAATGAGACCGACTGCATTAACAACACAGTTGGAAGGCTATCAGAAATCTACGTTATCAATCATGTGTGTCATCTGAATAAATGATAAAAATATATCCACAAGTGGCGTGCTCATGTTATCAATAAGCCTATAGGTTCCTGACGAAAAAGCTTTCTGACAGAATAAAAAGTTGACGGCACATCACCGATCAGAAAGTACCAAAAACTGCAACTGTAACATTATTTGTCTTTCACCTCAGAAGATAGTCCCATAGGCGATGCTACTATCATGTTAGCCTATCTTAGATATACCTGTATGCACCGTTCTCTTGTCTAATGCCTGAGCATGCAATTGTACAAAACATATAATAGACAAAACTGCAACTTTTAAAATAAGCATCACATTCACCATTACAAATTGGCCAGGTTAAATATGAATTTGCCTGGTGCAAATATAAGTACAAATTAAAACTAGGAAAGATGATGTGCTGCATAGCAAAACAGTGTGTATGTCATCAAAGCATATTGGTATGGCAATGTACCACTAGTTTATAACACAGGAGTAGAAGTTGGAATGGCATCTCTATTCATCACAGCTTTGAAGTTATCCAAGATTTAAAATTTCCAATGGTGCTATTTAGCATAATTTAAATCGCTACAACTTTTATTTTTTAATACATTAGGTGCGCAGTGGTCAACAAACCCCTAGTAGAAGTTGGAATGACATCTCATCTATCTATTTAGTGTTTGAAGATATCCAAGATTGAAAATTTCGAATCCTTTTAATTAGCATAATTTGAATTGCTACAACTTTTGTTTAGATTCATTACATGTGCAATGGTCAACAACCCCCTAGTAGAAGTTGAAATGGCATCTCTATCTATAATCGTTTTGAAGATATTCAAGTTTTAAAATTCCAAATGCTGCTAATTAGCATGATTTAAATGGCAAAAACTTTTACTTTAGATTTATTACATGCGCAATGGTCAACACCCCCTAGTAGAAGTTAAAATGACATATCTATCTAAAATAGTGTTGAAGATATTTAAGATTTTAAAATTTCGAATACTGCTAATTAGCATAATCTAAATTGCTACAACTTTTGTGGTAAAACTTTTAGATGCGCGCTGGCCAATAACACCCTAGTAAAAGTTAGAATGACATCTCTATCCATTATACTTTTGAAGATATTCAATATTTAAAATTTCAAATGCCCCTAATTTGCATAATTTTAAACATCTTCTGTCCTGTGTATAAAACGATCAAACTCATTGTATGGAGGTACAATCATGCCAAGTTTGGAGTATCTATATATAATAGTGTCCGAGAAAAGTGTCAGACAAACTTGCTGGGGGAGAGAGAGAGAGAGAGAGAGAGAGAGAGAGAGAGAGAGAGAGAGAGAGAGAGAGAGAGAGAGAGAGAGAGAGAGAGTGAGAGAGAGAGAGAGAGAGAGAGAGAGAGAGAGAGAGAGAGAGAGAGAGAGAGAGAGAGAGAGAGAGAGAGCTTGTGTTTCAAAACGCGTGCATATGTTACTCGCTCTGAAAGCACATGGGTGCAAAATTCCCCAAACACAAATGAACTTTACATTACAGTCTACACAACAACGTCCCTAAAGTGTGGCGTTTCAATGTATTATAGTGTCCTAAAAAAAGTGTTGGACAAATTTGCTGGTAAAGAAGAAAGAAAGAAAGAAAGAATTTCAGGAAAAACAGAAAAGTGTGTGTTGACACACACACACACACTTTAATTAATAGGCCTAATTTTTGTGTCGATGGAAGGGTGTACTGCAATTTATAAACTTTAACCTAAGTCTTTGAATGTGGAGATTTGCCTGATGTCAAGGTAACCGAAAGGTTGCTAGGCAGCGCGCAACAACATTTTCTATGAATGTATAGTAAACGTGGCTTCAAATATTTGTTGGTCTGTATAATGTACATTCAAGGTAAATGTGACTACACTCAACTGTTACTTACTAATAGGCTATCTGCATTCTAATGGAAAAATAATCACCCATATACTTAAAATATCATTCTCTATTTGAATCAACACGTTTCCCTTTTGCCCATAATTAATTAGATGTATCTCCCATTATGGTCAAAAAGAAATCAAGACCCAAACTTTTTTACGTTACTTTTTGCTATGCAGGTGGTAATTCAGAAACACTGCCGTTTAAAGTGCACAATGCTCGATTTCCCGTTCACAGCTGTTAGATCTACATATCAGTCAGTTTTCAAATTAGCCTTAGTCTGTTATTCGCAGACTTCGTTTTCCACTAACCGTATGGACTGCCGGGACACAAGTTAGGCTGGGCTACTATTCTTTCTTATCTCATTTCTGATACCTCAGCTTATCAGGTCAACATGACAAGGCAAGATTTTACATTGGAATCACAAACAAGGTCTGTGTGAACAATTCATTTTTGAAAGTGTCTTCTACGACAGTTCGTTTTACTCATTTTCTGTCCACTGCTATAGTTGTTTTCTCATTACCGTAAAACATTTAATGGTTAAAAGATTCAAATTCCTCATGAAGATACATTTCATTGAAATACCAGTAAGCCTTGTCTAAAGCAAAAAGTAGTCTTAGTCAACAGCTTTCCTCAATGCGTGCAAAATGTCCCGAGGAAAGCTGTTGACTCAATCTTATATCAGCGCTTTAAAGGTTAATTTGAAAGCTTCTGGGTTCATATAGACCTATAACGTTTTAAAACAGAATATAGATGGCACAACATATCGGTGGATCTTCCTCCATATAGCATTGACTGGGCTAATCGAAAGTTTGATTTAGAGTATATCCAGATTTTGTTTAGTTAGCCTATACTAAACCAACCTGTAGGCCTAGTTCCGAAAGTTGTCATTCGAATTATAGGGTATTGTGGTCTTGATAGTAGGCCTATAGTCTAACTGAAGACGCAACTTTTCTGAAGTTGCACTATGTAGAAAAAGTCCAGGTCTTGTGGTCATTTTGAAAAAAAAATCTTGTCAATCTGCAGGCCTTCCCTCTTCCATGTCTTTTTAAAGAGATAACACCTTGTAAGGGTAAAAAATTACCAGTTTTTGCAAGTTGCCCATGGGCAACCAGGATATTTTCTCAAGTAGCACCCAAACCCCTGAAGTTACCCATTCTTTCTGATGTAAATAAGTCATTAAATAATTGTATACCGAGTCTTACAGCACTTTGTAATTCCACAACGAACAGCGTTCCTGTGCAATTGATTTACCTTACTGCATTTGAAAAAAAAAAAAAAACGATTGTTGACAGAATGAGAGATTGTATGCATCCAAGTCAAAATTGAAAAAAAACCAACACAGATTAAAAAATGAAATAGCACATAAGCTACCAGCTAATTAATGTGGAATATGATATTCAACCATTGCATGTCGACCCATGCAACGACTAAACAAATTTCGAAATTTCCTTTTTCAATTCACAAAGAAAAACTTGATTTTTAATATTTCATTAGCAAAATTTGAAAGGATATGAAATGACTTAAATCTATGTGTGTAACTGTCAAGGTCATATTGTGTTACTTCATGTTAAAAGGTAAACATCTTTTTTGAGACCTTCAAGAATTTTGTGTATTCTGTTGTATATTCAGTTGTAAATTCAGCTGAATACACGGAAAATAGTGAATCATCTAAAGTGGCCCCAACAAATTTTCAGTAGTCTGGGGAAACCAAATTTCGACCCCTGTTTGGAACCTATTGCCATCTCTGAGATGAAAAACCTCTATTTTGTAGCATTTTCCCCCACTTCCACATCAACTTACGGTATTTGCTTTCGTCTCCCAACATAAAACCTATTTTGATAAAGGAAACCCAACATACCAAGCATCATACAGCTAAGTTTTATTTTTTTTTTTTTTTTAATTTTTTTTTTTTAGAAAAAAAAAATCGCATTTTGAAAGTCACGCAGTGATAGTGAATTAGCACTGAGCAATTTATAATTGATCTCTTGAGCCAAACTGCGACAGCGGCGAATCCGTCTCAGAGTTCTAGTCTCAGGAATCATAGGTCAATGCAAGGTGGTCTTTAAAAAACAAAAAACAAAACAAAAACAAAAAAACAAAAAAAAAAAAACAAAAAAAAAAACAAAAAAAAAAAAAAACAAACAAACAAAACACAACAACAACAACAACAACAAAACACAGCAGATATTACGTTTAGCATATTTATTTCATCTGGATGACACTATACTACGTCGAAGTGACTAAGCAGAGAAATTTGACTTGCTTGTCAGCAAATCAGTCTGTGTGCGTAGAAAACTTTCGAAGATTGCCTGTTCAGCTTTTACAGTGCAGCTCACACAAAAGTTCCCTTTCTGCTGGCATTTTCAAAATGTGTACTCTCATGCCAAAAAAAAAAACAAAAAAACAAACAAACAAAAAAAAACAAAACCAAAAAAAACAAAAAAACAAAAAAACAAACAAAAAACAAAACAGAAAACAAAAAAAAACCAAAAGCAAAACAAACAAAAACAAAAGCAAAAAACAAACAAAAAAAAAAAAAAAAACAAAAAAAAAAAGAAAAAAAAAAAACAAACAAACAAACAAAAGCAAAAAAAACGACTAAAAATGCTAGAACGTGCGCGTATGCCAGTAGAGCCAGCCGAGAAAATGCAAACCAATGCCACTGGCATTTCACGGACAAAACGCATATGACGAATGGCTAGGCGCATTATGTTTATAGCCAAGCGCATTATTGCGGAACCCCAGAAGGGACATGAAGAAAAAAAATGTTTATTTCGTTCCCACGAAATATTTATTTCGTGGGAACGAAATAAACATAAAAACCACTACATAAAGGGTACTATAGAGCCCTCAAAGTGATAGAAGAAAATATATATTTCATTCCCTCGAAAGATTTATTTCGTTCCCTCGAAATATATTTTCGTATTTGTCGCCAGATGCTTCTGGCATATTTGGTTGTTGAACATGGGCATGAGCATTTGGCCATGTAATTTTTTCTCGCATGCGTCAAATTAATTTCAAGCACATTTGAGCATGTTTGGGGGGGGGGGGGGACCTTTACGTGTGGGTTGTACTGTATTTAACTCCCGCGACAATAATTTTTTATTCAACTGTTCAAACGAGACAATTGAGCTGCCACAAACCTATAAATTAAAGTTAGAATTACACCACTGTCTGCAATAGTTCTGAAGTTATTCAAGAATTAAATTTTGTGTATTTGCCTGAATTTGCATGAATCAAACTGCTGCAGCATTAATTCATTTTTCATTGCATGCAACTGTCTTACAAACCTATCAATTGAAGTTAGAATGACACCTGTATCTATAATAATTTTGAAGTTGAATATTCAAGATTTAAATTTTGTGAATTTTCCTAATCTGCATGAATTTGAATGTCACCAACCTATCCATTGAAGTTGGAATGATGCCTTTATCTGTGATAGTTTTGAAGTTGTTCAAGATTTAAATTGTGTGTATCCTCGAGCTCCTAATTTGCATAGATTAAATTTCTACAACTTTTGCTTGTGGTAAATTGGATTAGCCTTTAATAATTTTGAAGATATTCAACATTAATAATTTCAAATGACTCTGATTTGCATAATTTTCAACAGGGTGACTATTCCAAACCAGGTGCTTGATTTCACTACTAGGTCGGTCAATCACCATGCCTAGTTTGGTACTTTTCGGAACAACATAGTCCAAGAAAAACTGAAGACAAAATTCACGCGTTTCGAATTTTTAAGTACAATAGTGTCTGAGAAAATTGTCTGACAATATTGCTGGTAAAGAAGAAGAATCGGAAGACGAAAGAAAGAAACTACAAAAGGATATTTGCTTCACAGCAAGTCTGTCTGGTTGCCTTCAAAATGAGAACAGTTTGAAATGCTACACTTTTCCATTGTTCACCATGATCTAAATTTTGTGTATTAGCTGAATTTCTATAAATTAAAAAACTATAACTTTGGTTCTTGGTTCATTGGATGTGGCCATCTCACAAACTTACAAACTGAAGTTTGAATGATACTACTATCTAAAATAGTTTTTAAGCTTACGTATTTGTCTAATTTGCATAAATCAAAAGCCTTCAACTTTGGTTCATTGTTCATTGGATGCCGTTATGTCACAAACCTACACATTGAAGTTGGAATGGTACCTGTATGCACAATAGTTTTGAAGTTATTCAAGATTTCGATTTTGTATATTCGCCTCATTTACATAAATTAAAACCTGCAATATTGGTTCATGGTTTGTTGGATGCACCTATGTCAAAAGCCTATAAATTGAAGTTGAAATAGCTATGATAGTTTTGAAGCTGTTCAAGATTTAAATGTTGTGTTTTCATCTAATTTGCATAAATTGAAATTCTATAACTTTGGTGCGTGGTTCATAAGATGCGACTACGTCACAAACCCAGTTGATACTGGAATGCTGTGTCTATACTCATAACAGTTTTGAATTTATTCAATATTTAAATTGGCGCATTCACCAAATTTGCATAAACTAAATTTTACAGTTTTGGATCATTGAATGCGGTTATGTTACAAACCTTTAAATTGAAGTTGGAATGACACCTCTATCTATAATAGTTTTGAAGTTATTCAAGATTTAAGTTCCGCATATTCACCTAATTTCCATAAATTAATATACTACAACTTTGGTTTATGGTTCACTGGGTGAGGCTGTGTCACACACCTACCAATTGAAGTTGGAATGGCACCTCCATGTGTAACAGTTTTGAGGATATTCAAAGTTTACATTTTCAAAGAGCCATAATTTGCCACAGTCTTCAAAACGGCCACCCATCTTACTTAAGAAGCCATGTATGGAGGTACACCATGTCTAGTTTTGAGTTTCTGATTATAAATAGTGTTCTAATGGTGTTAAGGTACACAATAATTAGCCAATGGCAGCCAGTCAAGTTCACTAGAATCACTCTGTCATTCAACAGGCGAAAGTACTGGCTTCAGATAATTAGTCAAAAATAGTGTACCACAAAATACTTTACAATATTTGGAACACCTATCGTAGTGTGCAGTCGCAGTAATTGTAAAACAAATCTAGTTAAGTCAGCAAAATAGCTTGCATCTATCCATATGTGCATGTCTTTCTGATGATGCCAAAAATACAACTGTACATTGAAAGTGTCCACAGTTTGCGTTAGCTTTATGCATGCTAATTCATTAGCGAGGGGAAATTGTAGGGCAAAATTGCCAGACCCATCTTGTGCCTGTTTTTACTCCCTCCACCCTATCCCCTTCCGAGAACACTTCAAAACTTTATTTTCTCCTGTCCAAATTATATCGTTCAGAGAAAGAAATTATTAAAGACTGTTATTAGTTTAATTGCTCTTAGAGTTAGCCCTCATCTTATTATTCATATTGCATGTGTGTGATAGGCTAGCCAAAATATTCCTCTATGGCAGCATAATGATTTATCTGAGTGTTAGAATATTTAAATATGTGAAGCCTTTCAGTTGTTCTTTGTGGATACTACACGGATCAGTGAATGACGTTTCTGTAATTTGGGTGGTCAATGGTTCTGACTGGATTTATTCTGTCTGTGTTAGCACACAGACATTTTAATTTTCATTGGGTTTCTTTATTTCTATCTTCTACCGATTCTTCTTCTTCTTTTTTTTTTACTGGTAAATAAGCTTGTCTTTGTTGCAAACTGTTTGTTAAGAGGCCAGTTATAAGTGTCAACTGGGGTCCAAGTTCGATATGAATGACTGAGTCTGAAACTAAGTCTAAGCACAGAATATAGGTAATTGGTGTGTGGCGAGATTCAGCCGATGTTTGTGGTAACAAAACTAGTAACACAGAAAATTTTGTGAGCAAACAAAAAACAGTGGTAGTTGCATTGTGGGGTTGAAAGTAAAGATTATTTTACGTTATTGTGAACAAAAAAATATGTTGGTACATGGCCGTCAACACATGTAGGAAATTCGAAGAGATAAATATATTTACATGCATGTGAAACACTGTGTAGAAAATGTGCTGTCACGTGTATATAGGAACATACCAGAAGTGAAAGACAAGAGTGAACTCTTGATTGCCAGTAGGGTATAGCAATCTGTTTCGATACACAAGTAGGCCTTAACAGTGACATGTTTCGTAAGTGCATGTAAATCTAATGAACCGGAACCGTCGACAAAGACCATCACATAAGATACTTACATTAGTGCAGTGCACAGATTAATTAAGGCCCAGGCCTACACAATATAAATTAATAGTAACAGTCGCTGTCTTTACATGAGACATAATTAAGTCGTGAAAGTATGCGCTCTTACAAACTAACATGTGGTGGCTTATGCTATATATGCTACATGAGTGGTCTTCTTCTAGGGCAACAGAGACAAGCGTATGTAATTAAACTGTGTGGGGAATATTACGACACTGCTCAGAAACGTATTTTTGAATCGAAAACATTTTGCATGTAAAGGTACGGAAGCTCAAAAAGGACCTGCATGAAAATAACAAAAATCTCGTTATAACTAGTTTCTCCCCTCGGTATAACTATTTTTCTTTTCTCTCTCTCTCTCTCTCGTAAAGCTTGGGGGCTTTGTAAGAAAGCCCTGGTCTGGACATTGCACACATCGAAGGACTGGGTTTTCTGCATTATACGACAGTATTTGTAGTCATGCGGAAGTAAAATTCAGAAAACCTTGTGTACTGTAAAGAAAAAATCAGTCAGCTTAAGTTATATCATTTATTAGCAAAATCTTAGCTTTTTAACAAAACTGTCGGTTTTATTATTTTATCTCTAAGTGTTGCAGTTCCTGTGTTTGCAAAAAACAAGACCTGTGTCTTTCGCAGCAAATATCGGGATTTTTTTCATTTTGCAGAAACCCAGTTTGTGAAGAAACAAAAGCCTCAGATCCTTGCTTTGCAAGAATCTGCGTGGTTGGCCACCTTGCCGTGAGGATATGAAACAGTCACGATATCACAGAATCTCACGCATTTGACATTTTCTACCGCGGCTTCCAGAGCACTGGCATTGCAGGAAGTGTCGCCCTCTGCTGTCTGAAATGGAATTTTTACACCCTACCTCTCCTTTGCAGGAGTACGGAACTGTTGGTCATGCGCTCAAAACTTCCGGAATTATAATATTTCAGCGGACGAATTATTCTCCAACGAATGAGGGTGCTCGATGTCGAGGCCCCAAAATCGCCCACACTAACAGGGGCTAGCAATCTGGTCACATGAGACACAGATGCGTGTGCAATCACAGGATCAGGCAGAAGGATGCGTGCTCATAATGAAAGTGAGTTAAGGTTCGCTTAAAATTTTTGTGGCAAAACCATGAAAACCTGACCAAGGGCAAGGCCAAGATTGAGCAGACGGTTTCTCATTTTTGATCAGTTGAATGTCAGTACCTTCCCAGGCTTTGAGATCATTGAACACTGGTGAAGTTGGTTTACTTTGGCTCGCTTCCAGTTTCATTTTTCATTTCATTTCACAGTTTCGAAATTGTCTATCAATGGGCCAACATGGAGGAATAAACTAAACTTATTCCTTCAAATAATGTCATGGTGCCTGAGGACCAGCGTTTCTGTCAGACATATAATACATTAGTTACGCACATACAAGACATATGGTTGATTGGGAAAAGTTGCAAGTCGAGACTCTTGATACTGAATGAGTTCCGTTGATTGATTTAATTGTTTGGCAGAGCTACCCATATAGCCCTGCGCTTCGATCCATGCTGATGGGGTTCATAGTTTTGTGTATTGGCGGAGACGCAACTGCAGCACTGCACTTACCTCTAACCTAGAGTCTAGGTTCTAGCCCCAACTTAAGGGACCTCCCCACGCTCTGTAAGTTACAGAGCGTGGGGAGGTCCTTGGGGCTAACTTACCTCCAGCTGTAAAAGATACAACAGTTGTCAGATTTCAGTTTTTACTGCCTGTATGAATTTTGTGACTTCAATTCTCATTCCAATCCTGGTGGATGGGTAGGACTTATTCGGGTGGGACAGCGAGTTTAAGTCTATGGATCTTTCCCAGGGTGGGGTGTTGTGTTTCAAGTACAGCATTTCCAGGTTATTGATGAGATTGCTTCTAGGTAAAACAGATCTTTGCATTCCAAAAGGATGTGATGCTCTGTTTGTCTGTAGTTTCCACAGGTATAGGGTGACTCTCCTGTTACGCGTGTGACATTCAGACCAGGGACGTGCTATAGATGGACTACCAACGGCGGGGCCCCCTTTGTACCAACTATGTTGCCGCTGCTCAAGTGATCGGGCGTTTGAGCGAGCACCTTCAGTGCTGAACAAACACATCTCCATGGTCCGCGCTGGCCGCTGGCAGTCTCGTGGGCCACGCGATGAAAGGCGAGAATAATCATGTCACCGACTGAAATGTGCAAAATTTTTCACCTTGTTCCACATTTTAAAGTCAAAATTTAGCGTACCGCCAGATTCAGCTACAAGAAATGAAACCACCATCATGATCCTACCGGCATACACTATCCATCTAAAACTACATTTTTTATTGCTGATTACGGTTTAAGGAGTTATTACGCATGCAAGTTGTCTAAATTTGCATCATTTTGGACAGAAAAAATGCAAAAACGAGCCCTTTTATCGGCCGATTTCAACGAAAAACACATCGATGGACTCGCACGGTTCTGATTCAAACGATGAGACTGGTTGCGCACGCATAAAACTCTCCGTTTTTTAACTTGGCACAATAGCACACCCGATGTAAGTAACCCGATACAACCGAATGCGGAAACATAGATGGAACAACAATCGGGCTGAGCAGGGGGGATTAACTTGAGCGGCGCAACTGAACACGCTTTGTAGTCGTCGCACCCAGTTGACCACTAAAGGGATTAGCCCTCCAGTTGGCAGTCCATATATAGCACGTCCCTGTTCAGACCAATAGATCTTATGCACGGTCGCCATTTTGAATAAATTAGCGCCATGTTGGGAAATTGCATTCTGGGATTAATTGTAGTACGCTGCTGAGATCAGTCTGCGGGCTGCATTGATATTAGATAGCTCGCCGTGATAAGTTTCACTCGTTGCTTAGCGAGTTTTTTCACTAATATGGTCGGACAAATGTAACATGTATTTGGTTTCTGAAGGTGTAGTATAGAAACTATCTGGTCTCCAAAAACAATGTGGAAAATTTGAGTCTTTATGGAAGAAAAATAAGTTATAGTTAAGGATGTCCTTGAGGACAAATGTGATCAATTCACTTTGGTGGGTTTTTTTTTGCATGCATCCCTACTTTCTCATCTTTTTCTTTCGCTTGTCGGTATTCTTTTTTTCTTTTTCTTTTCTGTTTCTCCTTTTTTCCGAGTTAAGTGGTGCGTTGCAATCGTCCTTTAAGAAGTGTGATTTTCTTTGACGCGGAGGTCTACCTTTCAGTGAGAAATAATCCATGGACAAAATGAACATAAGAATGCAACAGAGAGACCACATTCATCTGGTTTGGCGCTGGTTTCAATGAGGGGAAACGGCAAACTCGTGGGCATATCAAACATAGCGAAAATGTCATTTTTAGGGCGTTTATTGTCAAATAAAGGGCATAATAATAATAATAATAACGACTACTTGCACATACTTCAACAGTTTCTCTTCAAATCAGGAACGTACACTTGCCTTAAGACATCCCTTTGGTAATCAAGAGGTTCGACAGACTTTTACCAACAAACAAGCACACGTGTAAGACACAATTTGCTCCTGCAAACACTCTAGATTTGTGTGTGTGTGTGTTTCTCTTGGTTTAAACGTATTTTATTTCTCGAAATACATGTACCATTGGGGAGCTGGCAACGCCTATACGAGCCCATCTCTTGGGCGGATACCGATGCAACTTTGTACATTTAAGCGTCTTGCACATCTTTGCAATGTACATGTATATTATTTCAGTAATTCTTTTTATTTCACACAATTACCCTAAAAATACCGAATTAAAATGGGAAAACAACGTGTTAGCGATATGGTTCCTGAGTCTTCAAAGTGTGCTTTCTGAAACCATTAGTACGTGTTAAGTACTTGGCCTTTCTTTGTGTTAACGATGTTTGCATAAAATTAATCACTCGGTGCTTAAGCTATGAAAGAGTTTATGAGATTAGCACAAGTACTGGTTGCTTTAAAAAAACTACTTGTGAAAACAACACGCCAAGAAACAACACACGGGTTGTTAGTTCAGGAGCACATGGTAAAAATATCTGTAGTTTTAGATGGTAAAATGAATATTTTAGTGACATGTCAAAAACGGAATCTTTTGCCCGCTTTTTCGGCTGTGATTAACAAAACTCACCACATAGGTTTAAACATATGTATTTATACAGGATTGTCCAACAGTACTTCTAGATGACTAATAACATGGGTTGTCGAGCTGAATATGACTAAGGTGGAAGAGCAAAACCTCAGCTTATCAATCTGATTAATTTCTGCTGCAGATGAACACATCCCTGTTTTCATGTATGACATTGCGTAATGAAAGTTGAACATTTCCTTTTTTCATGTCTGACTCGGATTATTCCCAAATCAAAGTTTGTAGAAGAATACCTTAGTTTTGAAACAACAAAACTACATGGATTTATCTTTGAAAAATCAGTAATAAAGGAAGGAAAATTCGTTATTTTAGGGAGCGTAATATTTCTTCCTTTTTTCTTTCTTTCTTCTTTCTTTCTTCTTTCTTTCTTTCTTTCTTTCTTTCTTTCTTTCTTTCTTTCTTTCTTTCTTTCTTTCTTTCTTTCTTTCTTTTTTCTTTCTTTCACTCCATCTACTAACCTTCATGTCTGTCTGTCTATCTATCTATCTATCTATCTATCTATCGATCTATCTATCTATCTATCTATCCATCGATCTATCCATCTATCTTTCATATTCTTTTATCATTGGCCATACACGTTGGTTGCAAAACACACAATACGATTTGGTTCCAAAAGGAAAATGATTCAGATGACAGGGTTACCCAGTTGGAATGGATATATTTAAAGTAAACTATGTAGACTGATCGCAATGTGCAAATGTCATCATTCAAAGTTACACGGCAAATGTAGTATGAGGAGGTCATGGGCACGAATTTACACAATTTTCTGTCCTTTCCAGAACAGGAAATTCTTCTTATCCATTGTTTTCCCAGTTTTTATTTGTTGGCAAGGGATAAAATTTACGTTGTTTGCCTCAGGAATAATTTGTAAAGCACACAGCCAAATTACAAATTAAACTTCTCATGGCTACCTGTGTAATTTCATAGTCGACACAGGTTAGCACAGATATCGCCATAACCGCTCGTATACTACAAATAAGCCTGCAATGCACTGCGCGTCAAAAAAAATGGCGCATGCGCTGTGCCGCGAGCATAACATCTATTGAGGTTCCTTTATTGTCAAGGGACTGTAATATAACTTTATTTCTTAAACCAATTTTGCTGACAGTGAACAGTTTACAAGTCAATGTAACAATGCACATTACAAATGGGATGAGACTTGGCAAGCACCAGAAACAAAGCTGCGATTGACTGTTTTGGTTGTTACATATGTGACTCAGAAAAATTCTAAGTTTCAACTTCAAGTTTTTAAAATCAAATCTCTGTGAATTTTTTAGATGGAAGAAGAAATAATTGTATGTATTTAAGAAACAATGCTTTAAGGAATATAAATGTCAGAAAATAAAATTTGACTTTTTCGACTGTGCTTGAAAACATGTCTTGATGATGCTGTTACATGTGTGACGCCGTAAAAAAAAAAAATCGAGGCAAATAAATGTGAGGAACCATTATTGTTATGATACTCTTTTGGTATCAGTAAGAGTAAACATGTAGAATTGGAGGCCTGGCTCTCAAGGAACTGGTCAGCTACACTTTAGTATTTATACCATAATCACCAATCCCCCAAAAATTGAAGTGATTGCATGCTGTTGCAAACTTTGCGGGCGAGATTTGTTTGATGATCTGGTTTGATCGATAGAATCAAGCCCTGTTTTAAAAAAAATAATTACAGTTTTGGAGATCATTATGTGTTCATTTGACACTATAAACTAAATCGGATTTTAATTTTCAAAATGCTGTTTTAAATTTTATGCAAAATTTAGGAGTTTTTATTGAAATTTAAATTACATCAATAGCGGTACTAAAATTTTATATTCAATACCAGAATCAAACTTCATTTTATTTTGTTTTTTTTTTTTTGCTCAGAAAATATGTACTTTTTAGGGTATTAGATGGTAACCATAGACAGAAATTAAACATTTATACATGCATGAAAGTCATAAAGTGTACCACACCCTTAAGTTCAAGTTTAGAATGATTCGTCAGCATGTACAGTACCCAGGCTGCAGACAGATTTTCATTTTTACTTGTTTTCATGTTATGTTGTATGTATTTGTGTTACGTATTCACCTCAATTCTCTGAAGAGATACATTAAATTGAAGAAGTTATATACAACAGTTATAGTTAGCACACATTACACAGCAGATATAAAAGTATATCAGATTATAATAAGAATAGATTCAAACTACAATGACATTATTAGTTTAAGTCATAAGTCTTTTCACGAGGACCTATGCAATCAACATCTACCACATGACTAGTATCAAGTCACCAGTACTAAACCACAATAATAAATAATACAAATTCACTGTAATTGTCTGGATCTTTCAGACGCCACCTTTATTTTGTATATGAACGCTATGCTGAGGCAGCTAGATTTTATAATTTTTTCCCCAAATATGTTGTCCCTCATCTGTAAATGTCCCGCCACAGACAAGTAATTTTTGATCATCACTCAATCATCTAAAGGCAGGCATAATTTTGCTCACTTCATCAAATAACCTTTGTCTGACTTGGTCACATTGAGAACAATACAGGATAAAATGTCTTAAATCTTCAATTTGGCCCTGACTATACATAGTACACAATCTCAAATTTTGTGAAATATTTTCAATTCTTCCTGAATTAACTCTAAGACAGTGTTCACCAAAAATCAGCTTTACCATGACCGTAACACAACCGAGAAACACTGGGTATTCTTTAGCTAATTCCACCAATCATGTGGCACGTAATATCATTCAAGACTTGCCTAAATAAATCAAATTTAACATTATTGTTCATATTGCAATGCCATCTCTGTTTCTCTTTTTCATACACTTTATGCTTAACTTCACGTTTCCACACAAGTTTACTTGGAAAGTCACGTCCAAGATTACCACAGTAACACATTTTTTCAACTGCTATTTCACCCTCTATTGAAAGCCAACCCAGCATAAGTAGTACACCAGCATTTGCTGCTTTCATAGGCAATCATTGAATTGGCCAGGTAGCCTGTCTGTGAGCTACGCTGACAATATCTATATCTTTCTGACAAGTTCTCCACACTTTACATCCGTACAACATTATTGGTAAACAAACAGATCTATACATTTTGGAGGCCATCAAGGGGTTAATACCACCTTTGCGTATGCCCAGGCAGGTCATAGCATTAGGCACACAGCGTGCCTTACTGGTGCGTTCATGCACGCAGCCCTGCATATGGCCATCTATATATGTGTCTACTCCAACATGCGTATGACAGGTTAGTTCAGGAATATCTTTGTCGCCAAGTTTAAATTTACGAATCTCTTTATTTCTCTGTTTTTCATGCTTTGGTTCGTTTAACACAAGTACCCCAGACTTTTTAGCATTATGCTGAAACTTCCACTTAAACCCATACTAAAAAACAACATCCAAGATATAGTTCAAAGATTTGGCAGAGAGAGCTAAGATGGTCATATCATCAGCAACTGTTGGGGAAGTTATATTAATATCGTGAATCGATAATCCATAATCACTATTTTCAACAGTATGCAAAAGGCCATGCAGCAATACGGTATACTGAAACATGGACAAGACGCCGCTTTGACAGATCCCTTGTGTTATGGGAAACCATCCTGATATATTGTTTCTAGTGCGCACACATCCCTTTTAAGCCCTGGTAACTTTCTCTCATGAGAGTCCAACATTTCCCTCTGATGCTCAAACCATGGAGTTTGAACATCACGCCATCTATCCACACGGTATCAAATGCCTTCCGTGTATCCAGAAAAGCAACAAATAATTTCTCACTGCTTTCTTTTAGGTAGCCCACAGCCTCTTGAATAAAAAAGGATGCATTCAAACAGGAAACTCCCTCCCGTATTGCACATTGGAGTGGATGTGGATAATCAGCCTGCAACAACCATTTCTTCAGCCTGTAATATATGACGTTGTCCCACACTCTAGACAGAATAGTAGTGAGAGATATCCCTCTGTAAATCATCTTTACACATAGGGTCTTTATTTCCTCCTTTGAACATTGGTATGAACATAGAACGCTTAAAATAAACTGACACATATTTCAATCTGACCATAAGCCCGGAAGACGTTTACAAGTATAGTTACTAGATATTCACCTCCATACTTTATAATGTAATGAAGAACAACCTCTCATTGTTATATCAGTGGCCTCAATAAGCTTTCAACTGTAAGTCACCTGGCAGTTGCTCTGTGATTTTATTGTAGTCTTTTTATATTGTAATTGGTTAATTCTCCTCACTGCATTGTAATGTCATAAATAATGTATACATCTGCCTACGTCAGGATGAAATCACTCTCCATTGGCAGTGCACCATTGAAGATTATTTGGAGCCTTCTCAATTGGGATTATAGTTTAATTTATTGACAGACTATAGTGATAAGACATTAACTGGTTTCAATCAATGAAAACTTTAATAGTTCCACTTATGGTCACGAGGTCATGCTAAGGTTAGGTCAAAGGAAAAGAGGCACGATCAGTGTGTCCTCCAGAGGCTGATAAGGTTAATAAGCTATATCCTAAAAGTTGAGGGTACTTTTGTGTACCATAAAAAGTCTAACAGTAAGTGATATTATAGGCCATTTTACCCCAAAATGTACCTGAAAGTCCCCATTTTTAGCTCAACTGACTTGTCAGTCAGCTGAGCTTATAGGGTGGTCAGTCATCCATCAATCCTTCCACAGTTCACATTTTCGCCTTCTCCAAAATTGTCAGCCAGATTCACTTCTTACTTAACCAGATGTATCATGGGTGGGTCTCTACCAAGCATCTTCAAATGGTCATGCTCAAGTAATTTTTTTGGATATTTTATGAATTTTTTGTTCTTTTTCGGGCAAATCTTAAAAAATCTTCTTCTCTGAAACTGCTCACCCAATTGCTTTGATATCACACAGGAACACTCCTAGAGACTCGTAGTTCTTAAGTTGTTCACCAGGTGGCACTGTAATTTTTGTAAAAATTTTATATGATTTTTCTTGTGTTTTTGCTATTTTCGACTTCTACTCCAGAACTGTCTCTCAGATAAAGGTGAATGTTCCTTGTGGAAGGGTCAAACAAAGTTGCTCACTAGGTGGCACTGCTGTGGATTCCTGATTTTTAACATTTTTTTTTCTTTTCATTTCGGGTACTTGTCAGTCAAAGCACCCTTTCCCATTGATTACTATGTAAGTCAATGGGCATTCTAATGCAAATTCACATTTTCAACTTCTTCTCCAAAACCATCATCCAGATTGACTTCAAACTTGCTGGCAATATACTTTTGGTGAGTCTCTACCAGGTTGTTCAAATGGTCATGCTCCAGTGTTTTTTGAATTTTAAATGATTTTTATGTTCTCTTTTTCGGCAAATCTTAAATGATTTTCTTCTCCAAAACTGCTCACCTGTTCTAATCTTGAATATCTTCAAAAGCATGCACACAAGCAGATTTGTTCAGCTCTCTGATAGGTGGTGACTCCTGGTGAGAGAAATTAAAAGTGCAATAGAGTCTGAACGTTGATTCTGTCATCAAAAATATAAATATTAGACCTACCATTAACTTCCATTTATATCTGCTATGACTGTAGCTCATTGATCCAGTCAAATAAAGTGAAATGAAGCAAAATCAGTTTCTGGGTGTATGTATACATGCATTTGGGCTGAGACTAGGAATTCCTAGTCTCAGATTGGGGCGAGACCAGTTGCCTAGCAACAGACCGGGCATGTTGGTGAAAGTGGAACCATAGGGTAGTGGTATGGCAGAAGATGCAGTGTGGCTTTGAGTAATATGTTGTCTTGAACTGGAAGGAAATTCAATAGTAACAAGTGAAATCCAAGAAGGAGATTCATTTACAAATATGCACAACCACTGGCAAAAAGTCAGGTGTGGCCACCCCTCCATCTCTCTCCTCATTAGGCACCTTAGCTGTAACAGAGTACTATTTTTAGGTGTTGTGAATGAGTATGCTCAAAAGTTGCACAGCTTCTGTATGCACACTGGCAGGTTGTGCCTGCATCACATACACCAGATACTCTTCACAGAAGCTTGGCTGGGCTTTGTAAGACATAGGGCTGTGATTACACAGAGGTGTATGTTGTAAACTTGAACTAAAGTTGACTTAGAGTACTTTGAGGCAATTTGACGAAGTATTTTCCATAATCTCAAGAGATAAGTTGGTGCATTGAAATAAGACTTGAAGCTTGTTACAATGAGGCTGCTTTGTGCCAAGTGCATGGCTTCCCAACATTGTTCCTGAAAACAGGTTGATTATGCTAACTGGTTGTATCTGTTACAGGGACAGAGTTTGACTTCAAAGATCTATAGCCAAAATTGGAAATATAGCCATAATTTACAAAAAAAATCAGTCTTGGACCTTTAGTAATTCATTTCAAAATATTTTAGCCATTTTCACAATTCTTAATTCAAGTAACAGCATTTGGCTAATTGGCTACTGGTCAGAGCGGTCCCTGATATACACTAAAATACTGAAGTACCCACTGTACACTGTTGTAGCATTGTCATACCAATCATGAACAATAGCACTGAAGTACCCATTGTACATTGTCATAACGTTGTACCGATTGTACACTGTTGTACTTAAATGTAAGTACGCATTGTACACTGTCGTAACATTGTCGTACCGATCATACACTGTAGTGCTAAAGTATCCATCGTACACTGTTGTAACATTGTCGTACAGATCATTCACTTAGTACTGAAGTGCCCATTGTACACTGTCATAAAATTGTCGTACAGATCATGTACTGTTGTGCTTCAAGTACCCATAGTATATTGCCTTGCCAATGATATGCTGCAGTACTGAAATACCAACTGTACATTTCCATACCAATAAGCTTTGAAGACACACAGCATGTCTTTGGATCTCATTTGTGAACATTGGTTGCTGGTGTAGCACCAGTAGCACGCAGCCCCACAGACCTATGCTGGCTGTGTGATATGGGTCAGTGGCGTAAATACACTTGGCAAAATGGCAAACTTTGCAGAATTATAGTGGTACCTCTTTTGTAAGGCCACCCCAAGTGTACCAGGAATCTGGCCTCATCAGAGCCTCTCTTGAGGGGGAAAATAAAATGAAAACGCCATACCTGATGCATGGAGAAGTGGCCTTCATAGAGGGGGTGACCTCTCATTAAGTAGGGCTTACAAGAAGGGGACCACATTAATGTATACTTATGTTGTGGGATCTTGCGATAGACCTATTAGTCTCCAAATTCACAGATTTCAGAAGGTTGTACCAAACATCTCAGTTCTTTCCGGCCCGTTTTTCTAGCTCCAAACAGTGACACAAGGAAAAAAAATAAAAGATGGGCCATTGTAAATTAAAATAAATGCTTTGCTATTTATTAACAGAAATTCCATTTTACCAATGTAAGAAAAGAAATAGAAGGTGCCTTGGCTCATCCGATTCCCTGATCTGTTTTGTGTTGCTAGTGGCATCATGTTGGCCTTGTTCCTGAACTGTGAATGGTTCCCGTTGGTATGGCTTGATGGTCCGCTCTTGTGTCGCAATTGCCTTCTTCATTAAATCTTGTTCATCTTTGTCAGAAAAAGTCCTGGATAAATTCAGAATGGTACCATCATTACATTCAGTATTACTGCTGAAGTCTTCGTCTTGCCACGTCTTGTGCTTGGACTTATGCAGTTCCGCAGGGTGTCACATGCCAGCTGGGAGAAAGGTTGCATTTGTGACATGAGCAACTGTTTCACACCAGTGACCACGATCTTGTGGAGACCCTGTTTGAATTACTTACCATGAAGGCACGTTTTTAAATGCATCGAAATCATCATTTGAAATTAGGATATTTATAAAAATGCACCAGATATTGCTTCTCAGACATCTGAACCCAAACGTTAGGAAAAAATAGACCCCATCAATTAACAGGACCTTTAATATCCTGTAAGTTCAAGAGAGATCAAGAGATTTTTTTTTTTGTTGTCTTTGTTTTTGCTTGGGTGTCTCAAAGTCTGTAATATCTAATCACAGTTACATGGAGGGCAGTGTTCAGATCAGACCAATAAACCAAAGGACTAATCATGTAAATCACATGCATTTTACATATATACACACTGATACATACTGGCACATATTGTTCACAACAAACTGAGGTCAGGTCACGGTGACAGTGAATGTATTAACTTGGTACACATTACTTACTTGTGGTGACAGTTCAACTCAGTTGAACTATGAATTCTTAATTCTGTATTGATCATATTATTGTTCATGCCACTGAGATAAGCCAGATAACTGGTTAATAGCTTCTCCAATGCTGTCAATGTATTTCAAAATTAGTTTGTGACCAGGACATAATCCCTTGTGGTAAGTATGATTTTCCTGAAAAAGGCGAAAACCAAATTACGAAACAGTTTCTTAGACTATGTATGAATTTATCTGATGCAAGTCAACAAGCAGCAAAGCAGTGAAATAAAATTGTTACAGTATGTTGAATGTAGTCATCTTTCATGATTCTGTAATGAAAGATTTGGTTTATGAGTGGTTAGTAAACAGTTGAACAACTGAGGCATTTGATGACCAGAATTCTGGACCATGTGGTATGACAAGTTTGGCCACCAGGTGGCTCTTGGATACCTGCAGGTATTGGGGTTCCAGAGTAGCATGGTTCATAGCATGGATCAGGAACCTGTTGTGATAATTTTGTGCATGGATAGACCATCCTTAAGTGTACAATGTGGAAGTAAACATTGTTAAAGTACATTAAGCAACTTGCCTATGCAAAACAAAAATAGCTTATTTGTACCAAGTGTCAGAATAGCTCGAGAAGCTTATGATTTAATTTACAGAGATCATCAGCAGAGGTTCCACTGGA
Source organism: Hermodice carunculata (assembly GCA_964020975.1). NCBI lineage: Eukaryota > Metazoa > Annelida > Polychaeta > Eunicida > Amphinomidae > Hermodice > Hermodice carunculata. Next base: position 63,095,850 of record OZ026627.1, on the reverse strand, counting down.
TCATCCCGGGAAGCTTGCTGGACCAAAACCCTTTCTGTATTATGTCTTGGTTTTTCAATCATATTACAGACTTAACTTTAAGTTCCAGTACACATTGAATACTTAAGCACAGGTAATAATGGTATCAGAGAAAGGCAGTGAACTTGGGAATGCATTCACCATGTGAGCTCTAGTTGTGTACTCAGCACATTAACCAGCTTATCTTAACTGGTCACTCTCTGGTGCACACAGCTGACACCTCTAGATCACGGACCTGTGGGTGAGTGGTGCTTTATGTTAGGGTCTTTTAGGTTTTAGTAAGGTGTCATTGTTTGTTCAGTAACTTACTGTCATTACAGAAATGATACACAAACCTTGTCAAGGGAACCTCTGTGACTAGTAACAGCAAGAACTATTAACAGTGAAAGAGACTGGTTATATTCTGCTCCCATCAGTTCTTGTCTGTATGCTTAAATCAAGGTTTACACTATAGTACGCTCAATGATGTAAGGAAAACTAGGCTTTTTCCCATATTTTTCTATTTTGTTGTGTAGTGTATGATCGTCTGGGGTGAAAATGGCACCTCATCCTGGTGGAAGCAAAATATATTTTACTTTGGATTCTTACATTCTTGAATTACTATGTTGCACTTTTTTTGTTTTATTCTTCAGTATGGCCCTAGAACCTTTAATGATGAAATTGAATTAAATCAAATTATTTGTTTTTCACATGAAGTGATTTGTTTGTTAGCCTGTTCATACCAGACAATAAAATGCTCTATGTCCTGTCACTTTTTCTCATTAAAAGGTCATCTTGATTGAATGGGTACCCCGAATTAGAAAGTTGATGTTTAGGGTGGTTGGAAATGATATCTGAAAACCAAAATGTTGAATTTCATTTTCCAATAGTGTTTTTAAGCTCCAAAGGTGCACCACATTTGCTACATAAAAGCGCGGGTTTTTTCTCTGATCATGGCCCGATGTGGGAAAGTGTAGGTGACGTCACAAGCACAACCCGTTGGTTAGGGTGAATATGGTATAAGCCAGAGTGCCTTCAGTTAGTCAAGGGTCATGGCAGATACAGCAGAGCATAGGGATACCGGAGGGTGAGAATTGAGTTTTTCGTGTACGTGGTCTGATGAGGATGAAGAAAATTTGATAATTAAAGCTGTAGCAGTAGAGGAAAAAAAATGAGCCTTACATACATGAGGTGGACGCCCAGAACCCTCCCGTCACTTGTACTACGATAGTCCCTCCTTTGAGAGACCGCTTCTAGTGCCACTCAAAAGGCGGTCACATAAAGCAGGTGGTCCCTCAAAGGAGGTATGAATAACATGAAAAGTACTACACAGAGACCTGACAATTGTAGTCTCTCAAAGGAGGTAGTCTCCCAAAGGAGTGGTCTTTCACAGGAGGGACTGCTGCACAAGGAGTGCAGCTGTGGGACAGCCAGACAATCCGAACCTGCCGTCTGGGCAAGGATAATTTGTTGCAAAAGAGATGTTTACTATAAAAAATTACCAGACTTCAATTAGCAAGAACAATCATGCATGCAATAAATTGGAATTTGCGTTGCAATGGGCCAGGTCTTGTAGTGTTTCAAATTCTAGCATTCATGGCCACAGTACAGCCTAGGCCTATGGTATGTAAAAGTCTGAACAAACAGTTAATTTTCCCTCCCATCTGTGTGGTCTATCGAGGATTAAATATAAGTTTGCCTTTATGAATAGATTTCAATATCAGAACTCCTACTTGCCAAAATATAGGTCTGGTAATTCTATGACTGTTACAGTGTATCACATAAGTGTCAATTGTATATCAGTGACAACACTGCCTGGGATGTTGTTACAAAGTACATGTATTACACACACATTGTAATAAAATGTTTGTGTGTTTAACCATTTGATTTGTCTCCATAGCAGACGTGACTGGGTGTTGATATTCTGTTGGCTCAACAGAATATCAACGCACAGTCACTGCTGCTATGGAGGCAAATAAAATGGTTTTGTATTTATGCAAGCTTTGAAATCAGAATCATACCAAAGATCAATTTGTAAATACTGTGATGAAAAGGATGAATCGCTATTCCTAATTTTATGAGTAATGTCTGATTTGGCTAGTTCCGTGAATCCTTCCATTGTCACCAGGAACGCATTTGGCAACAGCAGTAGTTTTTTCTTGCCAAACCATCCTAAACATTGTCATATTTGACGGATCAAAGTCACTTTCCACAAAGTGATCACTACATAGGTGAGATTGGTTCCCAATGCCTTGCCACTTGTCCCTGTAAAACTTGGCTGCATGGGTCCATACTCTCCAATCTCCATAATTTCAGGTCTTTGTAGGAATGTAAAGCAAGCTGTAGAACTTGTATTGCTACAATTAGCAGCAACACACCAACCCATCGTGGGCGGGAATAGGGATGAAAATGAATATTTCTGCATGCCTCTGAAGGGCTAAAGAAACCTTGCTCTGAAGGGCTAAAGAACCCTTGCTCTGAAGGGCTAAAGAACCCTTGCTCTGAAGGGCTGAAGAACCCTTGCTCGGAAAGGCTGAAGAACCCTTGCTCTGAAGGGCTAAAGATCCCTTGCTGTGAAGGGCTAAATAACCCTTTCTCTGAAGGGCTAAATAACCCTTGCTCTGAAGGGCTAAAGAACCCTTGCTTTGAAGAGCTCAAAAAGACCCTTCCTCTGAAAGGCTTAAGAACACTTGCCCTAAGGGCTTAAAGAACCCTAGCCCTGAAGGGATTAAAAAAAGAACCCTTACTCTGAAGGGCTAAAGAACCTTTGCTCTGAAGGGATAAAAGAACCCTTGGTCTTTTATGATCATGGATCAAGGCACCCTAATAGCTGGTCCGTTTAAGTGGCAATTGGTATGAATGTTTTAATGTTACTGTAACAGATGAGGTTGGACCTGTTAAAAGTTCTACATCATATAAATTGCTATTCTAGTGTCTTGTACAAGCTTGTGAGAGTGCTTTTTACAATGATTAAAGGATGAAGCATTCAAAACATTCAATCAAAGATGAAACTTATTTTAACTTTACACCCAGTCTGTCATGCAAAGCCAAGTTATGAAATGTATTCCAAAACTGAAAGGGAAAATGTACCTGAAATGACAATACATATTCCCAAAGTTTTTAAGGGAGTTTGTCACAACACAGCTGGGCCCAGTTAGTTAATTGTAGTGAATGACACTTCCCTACCCTGGCAGCATCTTTCCAAATGATGCCAAATCAGCGCTGGTTACACTAGTGTTTCAAAAAAATAATGCTCTTGTATGAAAAATGATCCATGACCAGTCACATAAGGATCTGTCTAATATTTTAGAGTTTCTGATTCTTAACCAATTTATCCCCTACAGTAGATAACATCACAGGACAATTATCTGCTCTCTAATCTGTCTGCAGCTGCCCATCAGTGCTGCTGTGTCTCCTCAAGAATTGGAGGTTTTCAGTTGAGAATAAAGTTCACTTTCTGTTTGGTGCTTTGCTTGTACACTTGTCCATGCTTTGCAGCACTTTCTTCATCTGGCAAAGCCGTCATCCTTAGCTAACTGGACTGTGTGTGAACCATTGGGCAGGCCATAAACAGTGCATTCAAATAAACAGTATTCTGAATTACTGACAGGAACTTTCAGAAGCTGTAGTCTATAATGTTAATGGGACCACATGTTTTCAAGATGTTTATCAACAACATTAATAGCTTTGTAGCAAAATAAACTTCCTCATTAACCATGATATTTATGTTGATGACAACACCACACTTCCTATAGCATCTATGAAAGACATTCTTCAATATTTTTTCTCTGTCAGTGGATGCTGGAAATATTACCTCCTGGTGCAACAAAAACTAGATGGAGGGTTACCCAGGTATAGCCCAGGCCTATATGGCCAAGGATGAATCAGACAGTCCTCTGTGCATGAAAGTTGACAACCCACACTGGACCCTATGAAACTTTTGGGAGTTCTCCTTCATAGTTTTAACCCATTCCTGGTCAGAGTCTGACTGAGTCAACAGCTTTCTTTGGCACAGGTTGGGTGCCATGCACCCCATACTAACAAATGCTATTTACTTAGGGGGTGTGCCATCATGATTAGTCTTACATAGAAATCGTAACAAAAATATTTTATTTTTAAGTATTTTATAAGTGAGCTTTCTTGCTCAGTCGTATACTAAATTTTTATTTTCTTAGCTCACTTTCCAATGATAAGCATGCATTGATTCACACACCTATGTGAATCTTCATAAAAACTGCACACCGATATGAACATTCTACAGGAACAGTGCATGTACACTTTCCTGGGCCCCGACACAGGGCAAGGCCCATCTAACCTTAGGGTGTCCTTTCCGGTCAACCAGACATAAATATTTCGCACCAAACCAGGTCAAAATTAGAGAGATCCCCAGCCAGGGGATTCCCATTCTGGACCCATTATAGCCAAAGGGAACCAGATTCAGATTATGACAAACATACTATTGTATTACGTCATAGTGCTGCTGGAACGTGAACACAAACCCACCTGTATCCTAACTACAACAACACATAACTTGGGTATCAACAGTGTTTTAACGGTTCCTGACGAGATACACACAGTATAGAAACTGGTTGAACCTGCGGTTGCCATTCAACGGCCACTTGCCTGGTCTTGCTCACAAAAATATTTTCTAGTTACTAGAAATGTAAGTAAAAATGACAATTTACATCTGGGTGTTGTTGGGTGATTTAAGCAGGAAAGGGTTAATCAATGTGTTTCTGATTGATCGAAATGAGTCACTAGACTGTTCCAAAAAGATTTTCCTAAATTACAGACTATGTATGTAAGATATTAATTCTCATTTTAATGTCACCCATACATGTATATGGTCTGTTTGCCCTGTAGTCAGGACAAGCATAAACTTCAAAGACTACAAGAAATAGTATAATTCAAGATCTATTCATTTAATCGATTACTGTGGAAATACATGTACTGTCACAGAATTGGCTTGTAAAGTCGGACTACATGTTTATATTTTTCAATTGGGGAAGGCTTTCAAAACTGTGCTTACCTCAATATTCAGGACATTCACAAATTGCATGTACATTACAGAAACATAAAATGGTTTTTAAGAAACATGGGACCTCCTCTGAAAGTAGCACCTTCATAGTTGTTCCCGAAACAAGTGGATAATTATTATTAAAGCCCTATTATAATCTTCATGTGTAGCTCCTTTGTAAAGAGTAGCAAATGTCCAATAAAGCGTGTTATAAATTATCAGTGAGCTTACCAAGGTATTTTCAATTTGTGGGTATTGTGTGTCCTATCTATGATTCCACACTTAACATGCTTAACAATCAGCTTTAATTCAGTGTTGCAAATATAACTTGCATGTCTGGCTTTAAAGTAAAATGTCATTGAATGGAATTGGAATGATTCCAATAATCGAACTTTGGCCCAAGTGAGAACAAGTCTTGATTCCCACTTTAACTATAATTACCCTGTGTTCATGCCTTTTACATACCTCCTGTGCCTAGGTCTGGTAAAAGTTATTTTATTAGGCATGTGAAGGTACTACTTTCACTTCAATCCATACTCAGCAGACTCTTTTCCCCCCATCATTTGTTAAAGTAAAGTAAAGTAAAGTAAATACGGCTTGGTAGGAAAATACAATTTCCAAATTAAGCCGCTCATTAGTCTATGTTACTGTCATTGTTGGTCTTAGTGGATGATCTAGAGCACGATAATTATAAATAACAGGATGATCCTTAAAATGATTGTCAACTCTGATCTTAAAATGTTCTATATCTGGTGCATTCACAACAGTGTCCGGTAATGCATTCCACCATGGAATAACTCTGATACCGAAGAAAAACAGTCTTCTGTTGTTGACAGCTGCGATCTTTTGTAGTCTCAGGTGGTGGCTTCTAGTTCTGTCATGTCCAATAATTTGTGGTAGGCAAGAGTCTACCTCATAAATATTATGTAAATACTTATATACATTTATCAAGTCACCCCTTAATCTTCTGTAAACTAACGTTGGTAATTTCAATTTCCTCAACCTATCCTCATACTCGAGATCTTTGAGCTCAGGTACTCTCTTAGTAGCTCTTCTTTGTACAAATTCTAATAAATCTGCCAGCCGCCAGATTCGAGGAGACCATACACTTGAGGCATATTCTAGATGAGGTCTTACCAATGACTTGTAAAGCAGGTTAAATGTCTTAATATCAATATTGTCAAAAGATCTCCATATTAGTCCAGTTATTTGGTTTGCTTTTTTGGCCATTGACTGTATATGTTCGTCAAAACTCAGTTCATTGTCTACTAATATACCCAAGTCTTTTTCAGTTGTAGTTACTGCTAAATCAACTTCCTCATTCATTGCATTTGACATTTTATAATCATATTCAGGGTGGCCAGATCCTATTCGAAGAACTGAACATTTACTGAGTTGAAATTCTAGCTGCCATTTGTATGCCCATGCTTGAAGGCGCTCTGAAGGTCATTCTGAATTTCACCACAGTCTGTGACTGAATTGATTGCTTTAAACAATTTGACGTCATCAGCAAACACCATTAACATAGTTTTCAAAACTTCTGGCATACCATTAACATATATAGTAAAAAGTACTGGTCCCAGGACACTGCCCTGTGGCACACCGCTTGTGACCTCAGTCCATGATGACATGACACCGTTTACACATACACTTTGCTTTCTGCCAATTAAAAAGGACGATATCCAATCAAAGACTTTTCCGGTGATACCATAGCTTTTGATTTTACACAACAGTCTCATTAGTGGAACTGAGTCAAATGCCTTTTTGAAGTCTAAATACATTACATCAATAGGCTGACCTTGATTGATCCATTTCGACCACAAGTCTAGACATGCCAGCAATTGTGTTGTCGTTGACCTTCCTTTTGAAAAACCATGTTGGTATTTCATAAAAAAGTTATTTACATTCATATGATTTATTATTTTTTGTCTTATGATTTGCTCCAGTATTTTGCTAACAATAGATGTCAAGGTAACTGGTCTGTAGTTGCTTGGAAGTTTCTGTGATCCTTTCTTGAATATAGGAGTGACGTGGCCAAGTTTCCACTCATTTGGTACTTTCCCTTCATCTAGTGATTTCTGAAAAATTATCTGAAGTGGCAATTTTAAAACATCAGCCATCTCCTTAAGGTGACACAAACAAAGCTAGGCACTTAGAGGAGTGCTGTCTTCAACCGGCTCTCCTGTTTTGGTTTTTATTTTTAGACCTGTAAAACTATATATATTCTTGTTGTTTAAGATCTCTAGATTATATATACACCAAGAAAAAATTAAAAAAAAGTTTTGGGGGGGGGCCAAAAATGGACATTTTATGAAATGGTCTGATTTGGAGATTTTTCTCGGGATTGTCGAAAAATATAGTACTTAAAACCTCAAAAATTTGCAAAATGAAACCTCGTAGACATGCCCAGGACTGGTTTTTTGCATTTTGGAATATGTTTTTTTTAAAGGCAGTTTCATGCCCCCTAAACATGAAGAAGTGTTCATTTTCACCAGCATCATGGTTAATAATCGATCACAATTTATCTATTGCATTTATGGAAAAAGTGAAGGAACCAAACCTGGACATGACTACAAAGTTTCATTTTGCAAATTTTCGAGTTTTTAAGTACTATATTTTTTGAGAATCCCGAGAAAAATCTCCAAATCGAACCCTTTTGTAAAATGTCAATTATTCGCCCAAAAAAGTGATTTTAAAATTTTTTCTTGGCAGATGTATAATGTTAAGATCCCAAGCAACAAGAATTTGTATAGTTTTATGGGTCTAAAAATAAAAACCAAAACAGGAGAGCGGGTTGAAGACAGCACTCCTCTAAGTGCCTAGCTTTGTTTGTGCCACCTTAAGAACTCTAGAATGAATACCGTCTGGTCCCATTGATTTGTTGACATTCAAATCAATTAATTTAAGATAGACATCATCCGAGTCAATTTCTATATTGGTTAGCTCTTGAATATATTCTCGTTGTACTGGTTCAGGCCTATCTTCAGTTCTCTCCTCAGTGAAAACACTCTTGAAAAAGTTGTTTAGAGATTCAGCCTTTTCTTTATCAGTGCAGGAGGTTTGGCCTGCATCATCCTCTAAATCTGGTATACTTTCACGTACTTTACATTTTGATTTAACATACTTCCAAAATAACTTTGGATTGCCTTTAATATTTTGAGCTATTCGCTTCTCATGCTGCTTTGAAGCCTTCCGCGTTGCCCATCTGGCTTGATTTCTAGCTTTTGTATATTTCTTGTAGTTTTCTTCTGTCTTGTTTTGTGTATACTTCTTCCAAGCTTTTTGTTTTCTGTGAAGTTTCTTGTTAGTTTGGGTATTTGCCCAGGGCAATCTGAACTTCTTATTCACAGTTACTTTTCTTTTAGGTATATACTTATCCATGGTTGTTTTCAACTTCCTTGAAAATATCTCCCAACTATTTTCAACATTCTGATCATTAAGCAGGCTTTTCCAGTCAGTTTGTAGCTCAGACCTCATAGCATCGTAATTTCCTTTTTGATACTGATAAACTAACCTTTCTGCATTTTCATTAAGTGATGTGTAACAGTTAAAATCAAAAGACACCACAACATGATCACTCTTGCCAATTGGCGGGTGGTATTCAATATAATTAACGATGTCTTCTTCATTTGTAAATATTAAGTCGAGTATATTAGCCTCTTGGTTCAATTTATATCGTGTACTACACTCAATATGTTGATATAAAAAAGAATCCCTTGTAGCTTCTAAAAATTTCCCTGGTTCTGATGTAAATGATTGCACAGTACCTCCGTGTTGCCATTTTATATCAGGATAATTAAAGTCTCTCACTATAAGTAAATGTGAATATCCTAGCTGATCACATGCTTGCATTATTCTGTTTAATTGTTCATTGTTTGCATTGGTAGAATTAGGACTACGGTAGACACCTAGTAGTAATAACCGGTTATTCCCATTTAATTTTATTTCCACTGGTACCATTTCTTTGAAATCATACGAGTTAAATTTGTTTACTTCCATGGATTTAAGTTCCTTTTTTATATGGACTGCTATTCCTCTAACTGCTTCCTCTTCAGCATTGGTATAAAGTGTGTATTCAGGTATTTGGAGTTCTGTCTTTCATACTTTGAATCTTGAATTTTTGGGGTTAGTCTCAGTTGTAATAATGATATCAGGTTTCATCTTATTAATAATTGCATAATATTCTGGTTTTTTATTTGTAATGCAGTCAATGTTTGTGTAGAGTACTTTCAATGAGTTCTTCATTCTTTGCTTAGTTTGACTATTAAGCATCATGATATGACAATCAATAATTTATATCTGTATATTTTCTGTAAAATTAATATGAATGTGGGGGAAATTATTAGAATATTGCTGCCATTAGTTGCAACATTAAATTTACTGGTTGGTTTACCTTGTTGCTCAGGACCGAATAACCGTAAAGTAGGATTAGATATTCATACGTGCGGCCGTGTGTGCCATGCACTTGGCCAAGTTCAGTTGTGAAGGTATGCCTTTTCTGGTACTTTGCTGACTTTCCACAACAAATCGCACAGTACATAGGGAAAAAATAGAACATAGCTTCTGTTTAGAATGATAAAGTTTATTAAGGACATTCTCACAGAAAATTTTTTGCCGACGTAATCACCTTTGGCGATTAGTAGCTTTTGCAAAACATTTTCTCCGTGAATGTCTGAAAAAAAATGTATTGTTCTGCACAGAAGATATGTTCTATTACATGTATATTATTACCACTTTAACTATGATTACCTTGTGCTTATGTGATTTATGTACCCCAGTGTGTAGGTCTGGTAAAAATTGTTTTATTAGGCATGTGTAGGTATTACTTCAGTGCATCACTCATACGTATCATCTTAAATCCATACTCAGCGGACCAGGTTTTTTTTTTATCGTTTGTTAGGCATTATGACATGAGAATTTAAACTTTATTGTTCTACACAGAAGATATGTTCTATTATATTATTACCACTTTAACTATGATTACCCTGTGCTCATGTGTTTTACGTACCCCCAATGTGTAGGTCTGGTAAAAATTGTTTTATTAGGCATGTGTAGGTACTACTTCGGTGCATCACTCATATATGTATCATCTTCGATCCATACTCAGCGGACCAGGTTTTTTTTCATCATTTCTTAGGCATCATGACATGAGAATTTGTAATTTATATTTCACTATTCTCTTCAAGATTAATTTGAATGTGTGGGAAATTATTAGAATATTGCTGCCATTAGTCGCAACGTTAAATATGCTAGTTGGTTTACCTCGTTGCTGAGGAGGGATACCTGTAAAGTAGGATTAGATATTTATACGTGCTACCACCTGTGCCATGCACCTGACCAAGCTGAGTTGTGAAAGTATACCTTTTTTTAGTACTTTGGTGACTTTCCACAACAATTACAGGGTACATGTTTATACAGATATTAACATAGCTTCCGTGTAGATTGATAAACACAGAAGCTATGTTGTATTATACTACTGTAAAACGATGGTCTTACAATCTGTACGGCTGGCTGGGCCTTAATCAGTGTGGTTCATAATGGCAATAATGATATTTTATACATGTTCCAGGCACAATAGTTAGGTTCCAATAGTTAATGTAAATGACAGCAAGCTGGCAGGTCTTAGTGAGGGGTGGGAAACAGTGGCACTTCTGGGGATGTGGTCATAATACTCTGTCAAAAGCCATACCTGTAGGGTACAGAACAATGGTCTCCATACAGTAGTCATCATCTCTTCTTTGCATGTAATAGTGTATGTGCGTGAAATGCATTTATGAGTGAATACGTAGAACAATAGAAAGTCTGGCAAACTTAGATAAATTTGAATAAAATGTATAATCCCCCATTGACTGAGCATTTCAGAATTAAAATATGTAAAGCAATAAGTGTGAATGAAAAGTTACTTTTCGACATTTTCCACACAAAATGTATCCCTGGTATCTGTGGGCAGTTTTTAGGAAAAATGTACATCTTCCTAGTGTATTTCTTTGTAAAATACCCACACCCTTGCAGGACATCAGGCAAGACTACTGGTGCATGACTTTTGTATTCAGTTATTAACAGGCCAATTAAACCATTGTTCTTGTGTACTCGCACATGGGTTATTTCACCGGGCAACAATACCACATGTGACCAATTGTTATCCAGAGCAGGCGTTCCTTTGAGTTGAGCAGGCTACAAAGGCTTGGTGTGGGAGCCTATAAAGCAATACATTGTAAATGGTTTAAGTCCAAGCTGTATAAACAAAGCTGTATGCTTGAATTCCACATGGACGATGAAAAGTACTGGTCATTCCCTGAGTGGTATCAACAAAAATGGAAGTCCTTGCTTCAGATACTGGGCTGCACACATTTTGAGCAGGATTGACATGCAATTGCAATCTGTGCATCTTCTGTAAAACTCAAAAAATTTAAATCTAAAAAGTATAGACACATTTGTTTTACATGGATTGTGAAAGAAGTCAAGCATTGACTTATCGAGTCACTCTCCATGGCACAGATGTTGGCGTATACTTCCTACCTTGCCTAGTGGAGGAAACCAAAGAACTCGGAGAAAACCACCGTGCATGGTTAAAGTGGTAGAAACTTTTTCCACATGCTGCCCAGGTCGCAGAGGTGAAAGGCGAAATAAGTTAATGTGCTCTAATCTAGGCAAATAAGTTAATGTGCTCTAGTTATGCTTGTTTTATTGTGCATTTTATCGTTGCTGTTTTTTTTTTCAGCATGGATAAATTACATATATATTTACCACATCATTAGTCAATGAACTAAGCCTCCAGCCTGTGTATGTTGTTTTTTTTAACTGACCGTAAATAAAGTATTACAGTGATATTATATTGTACACCCAAGAGCCCATGAAGTAGTACCCTTGTGTTGCTGTGTGGACTTTTTTTTCAAATTTTTATTTTTATTAATTTATTTGCTTTTTGTTTTTGTTTTGTTGTTGTTGTTTATTATGCATGTTAAAAAACATACAAGTGATGTACATAAATGACTTTGTTGCTCCATTGCTTATAATGTTTCAAATTATTGCAGATTATTATTTTTCTTCCATTTCAGAATGACCGTACATGCATAGGACAAGTGTTGCCCCGACTTTAATCGAAGCTTTCTGAGTGATACTCAACCATGGGGGAACCCACAGAGACAGACGCACTCATTCCTCATGGACAGCAAGCATCACCGAATGTGAACTCCAGTGAATTAACCCCTAAACTGCAAGTTTATAAAAGTAGATGGTACATTCTGATTGTGTACTCTCTGGTGGCTTTGACACAAGGCAGTTTCTGGAATACGTTTGGGCCAATTGCAAACTCTTGTCAAGTTGCATTTGGATGGCAAGAAGCAGACATTGCCTTGTTGCAAAACTGGGGAGCAATCACCTACATATTGGGAGTGGTACCCCTCACTTTAATTCTGGATAAAAAAGGTGAGGCGGCCCTTGAAATAAAATATGGCTTTAGGACGTTGACTTTATAATGGTCCTCTCCTTTGAAAAAGCTGTCATCTACCAATAGATCTTATGCACGGTCGCCATTTTGAATAAATTAGCGCCATGTTGGGAAATTGCATTCTGGGATTAATTGTAGTACGCTGCTGAGATCAGTCGGAGGGCTGCATTGGTATTAGATAGCTCACTGTGATAAGTTTCACTGGTTGTTTAGCGAGTTTTTTCACTAATATGGTTGGACAAATGTAACATATATTTGGTTTCTGAAGGTGTAGTATAGAAACTATGTTGTCTCCAAAAACAATATGGAAAATTTAAGTCTTTAAGGGGGAAAAATAAGTTAAAGTTAAGGATGTCCTTGATGCTTGAGCAAATATCATCAATTCAATGTGGTGTTTTTTGTTTGCTTGCATCCCTACTTTCTCATCTTTTTCTTTCGCTTGAGGGTATTTTTTTATTTTTCGCTTCTTTTTCTCCTTTTTTCCGAGATAACTTTTGCGTTTCGATCGTACTTTAAGAAGTGTGATTTTCTTTGACGCGGAGGTCTGCCTTTCAGTGAGAAATAATCCCTGGACAAAATGAACATAAAAATGCAACAGAGAGACCGCATCCATCTGGTTGAGCGCGGGTTTCAATGATCTTTCAATGAGGGGAAACCGCAAACTCGTGGACACATCGAACATAGCCAAATGTCATTTTTGGTGCGCTTACTGTCAAACAAAAGGCACAATAATACTAACGACAACTTGCACAAACTTCAACAGTTTCTCTTCAAATCAAGAACGTACACTTGCATGAAGACATCCCTTTGGTAATCAAGAGATTTGAAAGACATATCCAAACGAACAAGAGTACTTGCAAGACACATTTTGCTCCTGCAAACACTCTATATTTTTGTTTGTTTGTGTGTGTGTTTTTCTTGGTTTAAACATATTTTATTTCTCAAAATACATGTACGAGTGGGGAGCAGGCAACCCCTATACGAGCCCATCCCTTGTGAGGATATCGATGCAACTTTGTACATTTAAGCGTGTTGCACATCTTTGCAATGTACATGTATATTATTTCAGTAATTCTTTTTATTTCACGCAATTACCCTAAAAATACCGACTTAAAATGGGAAAACAATGTGTTAGCGATATGGAATTTGGCTCCTAAGTCTTCAAAGTGTGCTTTCTGAAACCATTAGTACGTGTTAAGTACTTGGCCTTTCTTTGTGTTAACGATGTTTGCATAAAATTAATCACCCGGTGCTTAAGCTATGAAAGAGTTTACGAGATTAGCACAAGTACTGGTTGCTTTACAAAAAACTACTTGTGAAAACAACACGCCAAGAAACAACACACGGGTTGTTAGTTCAGGAGCACATGGTAAAAATATCTGTAGTTTTAAACGTTAAAATGAATATCTTTTCGGTTATGATTAAGAAAACTCACCTCATAGGTTTAAACATATGTATCTATACAGGATTGTCCAACATTACTTCTAGATGACTAATAACATGGGTTGTCGAGCTGAATATGACAAAGGTGGAAGGGCAAAATCTCAGCTTATCAATCTGATTAATTTTTGCTACAGATGAACACCCTGTTTTCATGTATGACATTGCATAATGAAAGTTGAACATTTCCTATTTTCATATCTGACCCGGATTATTCCGAAATCAAAGTTTGTAGAAGAATACCTTAGTTTTGAAACAACTTTGCTCGAAAAACAACCTGTATTTATCTTTGAAAAATCAGTAATAAAGGAAGGAAAATTCGTTATTTTAGGGAGCGTAATCTTTCTTTCTTTCTTTCTTTCTTTCTTTCTTTCTTTCTTTCTTTCTTTCTTTCTTTCTTTCTTTCTTTCTTTCTTTCTTTCTTTCTTTCTTTCTTTCTTTCTTTCTTTCTTTCTTCCTTCCTTCCTTCCTTCCTTCCTTCCTTCCTTCCTTCCTTCCTTCCTTTCCTTCTTTACTTTTACTTTCTTTCGTTCTTTCGCTCGTTTAAATACTAACCTATCTATCTATCTATCTATCTATCTATCTATCTATCTATCTATCTATCTATCTATCTATCTATCTATCTATCTATCTATCTATCTATCTATCTATCTATCTATCTATCTATCTATCTATCTATCTATCTATCTATCTATCTATTCTTTTATCATTGGCCATAGTGTTTACACGTTGGTTGCAAAACACACAATGTGATTTGGTTCCTAAAGGAATATGATTCAGATGACAGGGTTACCCAGTTGGAATGAATATATTTAAACTAAACTGTATAGACTGATCGCAGTTTGCAAATGTCATCATTCGAAGTTACACGGCAAACGTTATATGACGAGGTCATGGGCACGAATTTACACAATTTTCAGTCCTTTCCAGGACAGGAATTCTTCTTATCCATTGTTTTCCCAGTTTTTATTTGTTGGCAATGGATAAAATTTACGTGTTTGACGCAGGAATAAGTTGAAAAGCACACAGCCAAATAACAAATTAAAGTTCTCATGGCTACCTGTGTAATTTCATAGTCGACACAGGTATCGCCATAACGACTCACATGCTACAAATAAGTCCACAATGCACTGCGCGTCAAAAAATTTGGCGCATGCGCTGTGTCGCGAGCATAAGATCTATTGGAGATTGAGAGACCACAGTAGTCATGTTGGTAAACAAGTAGTTCATTGTACTTTCTCATTTGGCCTACCTGACAAGCTTCCCCCGTTTGGGGGGGGGGGGATTTTTCCTATTTCCCACCTTAACTAATGGCATTTTCTATAAAAATTTGGTTCATTTTCAGAAATTTCCCCCGTGAAAACCCCTATATTTCTTCTTTATTCTTTGTAAAATATAAAATATCCCCTTAGGTACAAAAATTCTCCCTATTTGTTGTCAAAAGATGTTAGCACGTATGATTTGGGAGGAGGGGGGCAGGAGGGCAGAATCTGAATTGAACATTCACCCTGGCGTAACATACTAGTTTTGGACATGTCCAGGTAGATATATGTGTATGGTCACTGAATAGATAGATAGATAGATAGATAGATAGATAGATAGATAGATAGATAGATAGATAGATAGAGAGAGAGAGAGAGAGAGAGAGAGAGAGAGAGAGAGAGAGAGAGAGAGAGAGAGAGAGAGAGAGAGAGAGAGAGAGAGAGAGAGAGAGAGAGAGTACATGTTTCATTGTTGCTCCTTTGAGAGGCTATCTGTTGCCGTATTACTTTTCATGACAAAACACAGGTGGACAACATTTAGAACAACAAACAAATTAGACACATGAAAGCACAGTGAAACCTCTAATAATGGCACCGTCTGTCCCCTGAAAAATAATTCACATATTTGGATTTGTCAGATATATGTGTCAAATAGTGAAGGAATTTGACTTTCAATCCCTTAATACTTGTACTTGTATCGTTAAGTGAATATGTTTGACAATGAGTGTCGTTATAATGAGGTTTGACATGTTGATGAGGTCCCTGGCACTCTCTTGTCCATTTTTTGACATCCGTTGACTGACCACCTGTTTTATATGACCATATTTGGGCCTGCCCTAGAACACTGTGCTGTAACGTGTAACAGTGTTTCCATGAAGAATTTTTTTCAGAGGGTCACAACCTGAAAGCGAGTCCAATTTTTATCTATATTTTGCAAAATCAATAAAGAAAATATAGGGAGTTGGGACCCTTTAAATTTTGCTGAGGGAGTATTTCATGTTTTGAAAGGGTAACATACCGCCATTTGGGGGTTAACGGAAACCCTGGTGTGACAAAAAATCTTTAAAAAAAAAACTGTATTCAGGTATCATCTAACTTTTTGTGTAAACATCCAGGATGTTTTTATTGTTGCACCAATGAAATGTTCTGGAATCTCCTAGCCCTGGGATAGTTATCACTCATAAATAAATATTTAAAGTAAGCAGAGAACTGTGGAAGAGAACATTTCTGATTTCTGAGACCGTCTTTTTACAAGTGAATGATGGCCTCACAGTGACCAGTGTTATGACATTTGTACACAGAGCTCCACAATTTGCATGTCGTTAGCCCAGGATAAGTCAAATTTTCATCAAGGCAAGTTGAAATCTCAAAGTACTAGCCCTGGGGGCAGCCAGAAATTTGGATATTCTAAAGAGGATTTGTTCAGCTGGGCAACCAGGTTGGCATCTAGGGGACTAGTCAGATCTCAGAACGACGAGCCCTGAGGGCCACAGGAGATAAAGATTGTAGAGCGCTGGTACAGAACTGGTTACTTTCGATCCATCTGCATTATATGCAGTTCTTTCCTAATAAAGTCCAAGATCTAACGTAGGCTTATGTCAAATAAAAAGTGTCCAAAAAAAACCAACTAGAGTGCTGGATTTCCATAAAGTGGGCATTTTGTCACAAATGTCAACACTTATTGATTTTTGATCTCAGTTTGCACTAGATTGCATCATTTAAGGTCCAATTTTTCAAAAATTGTCTACAGCAGGGTGATACTCCATGCCCGCTCGCTTGATCTGCATGTGACTTAGGCGCTTCCCTGCCATGTAAATTCTCAGTTATATTTTCCATATATGTTAGCTACCCTGGTCTCATATGAACAGTGCAATTAATTGCATGCATGATGCAAATCTAACAGAGACAGGGTCAAATGCTTTAAAAAGACTGGCTCCCAAAAAGAAAATATTCAATGTGTCATGGCACATAGCCTTAATTGTGATTATCCGTTTGTTCCACTGTTATTTTCGGAATTCCTTGAACCCATAAGAGGATGTTGAATATACATGTATATATAAATGTATGGCTTATTTCAGGACCTGAATGCCAAAAAAAATGTAGCATTAACTCATTCCACCCTGATAGAAGATCGAGTCAACAGTTTTCCTTGGCACGCTCTGGGCGCATTGTGCCCATAGCGCACCAAGGAAATCGTTGCGTCCCTAAGGATGAAGCCAAGAGGCACATCCCCAGGCAGGAGTTGACATGGAATATTGTTTTATGTTACAGGTTTACGAGTTGCAGCCCTATTGTGTGCTTCTCTGTGTCTGACATGTGCCATTTTGCGTGCAATCACAACGACGCCTCCAGCAGTCACATGGTACGTGCACAGTAAGAGTTGGCAGTACCGGTCCTCGTACTGTAAGGTTCTAACTTCCATTGTTTTGGTCTTTTTTTTATTAGCTCAGCTGACTTGTCAGTCAGCTGAGCTTATCTTATGGTCCTCCGTCTGTTGTCCGTCCGTCGTCCGTCAACAATTTACATTTTCGACTTCTTCTCCGAAACCGTCAGCCAGATCCACTTCAAACTTGGTGGGGATGTGCCTTGGGTAGGTGTATACCAAGTCTGTTCAAATGGTCACGGTCCATTGATTTTTGGATTTTTAATGAATTTTTTTGTTCTTTTTTGAGCAAATCTTAAAAAATCTTCTTCTCTGAAACCGCTCACCCAATTACTTTGATATCACACAGAAACACTCCCTTGGACACCTAGTTCTTAATTTGTTCACCAGGTGGCGCTGCAATTTTTT
This sequence comes from Hermodice carunculata, assembly GCA_964020975.1. Classification (NCBI taxonomy): domain Eukaryota; kingdom Metazoa; phylum Annelida; class Polychaeta; order Eunicida; family Amphinomidae; genus Hermodice; species Hermodice carunculata. The sequence continues at coordinate 63,077,893 of OZ026627.1, read as the reverse complement.
ACTATTTTTTTATGAATTTTTGTGTGTTCTAGCTATTTTCGACTTCTTCTCCAGAACCGTTACTCAGATTAAGCTGAAACGTGGTGGATATGTTCCTTGTAGAAGGGTCAAACAAAGTTGACAATGTTCATTATGTGGGAATGCTGCAGATTCCTGATTTTTAACGACTTTTTCAATTCGGGTACTTATCGGTCAATGCAGCTTTCCTATTGATTACTATGAAAGTCAATGAGCATTCTAATGCTAATTCACATTTTCGACTTCTTCTCCAAAACCCTCATCCAGATTAACTTCAAACTTGGTGGGGATGTACCTTGGGTGGGTGTCTACCAAGTCCCATGGTCATGTTCCAATGAATTTGTTTTTTTTTTATGATTTTTTTTTTCAAAAATCTTTACAAAAGTTTTAACATGGGAATTTCTTGTAATGGTTATAACTAAAATACTTTTGGCTAGATTTACGTCAAACTTGGTGGGGATGTGCCTTTGGTAGATCTCTACCAAGTATGTTCAAATGGTCACGCTCTATTGATTTTTGGAATTTTTATAAATTTTTTTTTTTGGGGGGGGGGCAAAGCTTAAAAACTCTTCACCTCTGAAACTGCTCACCCAGTTGTTTTGATATCGTTCATAGACACTGCCAGGGACGCATAGTTCCCAATTTGTTCACCAGGTGGCACTGCAATTTTTTCTTTCTTTTTTTTTATGAATTTTTTATATGGTTTTGTTATTTTTCACTTGTTCTCAGAACCGTCACTCAGATTAAAGTGAAATGTGATGGATATGTTCTTGTGGAAGGGTCAAACAAAGTGTTTACTACTAGGCATTGCTTTAGATTCCTGATTTTTAAGTATTTTCCATTCGGGTACTTATCGATCAATGCAGCTTTCCTGTTGATTACTATGTAAGTCAATGGGTATTCTAGTGCTAATTCACAGGACAACTGACACAAAAATTACTGTTTACTTGATAACTTGAGATCTGTTTTGAGTTAGTACTGTGATGCTGCACATGTTAATGTTTTTGTATGAAGGTCATGCTCAGACAGTACATGAATGACTTTGACCTCTTTTCTGGGGTCACAGTGCAACATACATGAATTTTACTCTTCATTATAACTTGAGAACTACTTGAACCTTGATGTTGCACATGTTAGTGTTCTTGTATAAAGGTCAGACCTACTCAGACCATGGATGACCTTGATCCTTTCCCAAGTTCCTAGAGCTGCAAGTGTGATGAATGTCAAGATCAGCTGAGCATGGGCTGTTCACACAGCCCTCTTGTTTCAACTCAGATTACAGTTGGCATGATGTGTTTGGACAATGTTTGCAAGCACATTTGCCTTGTGCAATTCTGTGAAAGATCTGGAGAAAATGGAGTAGAAATGTGCTCAAAAACATTACCAAGGATGGCTCTAGGCATTCTAAATTTGTAGCCCAACTGGGAATTAAAAGTAATCACTGCAGAATTTGATCAGACTCCAGCATGACAGGTGTTAAAAAACACATTAACTTAATTATTCTGATTATGAATTGAAAAGGAACTTGTAAATTTACACCAAATACGCATTTGGCAAGTGGTCAAATTGTGTAAAATTTTGAATGACCTTGACGTAATTTTCAAGGTCATTAAGGACAGTAATGCATGGTGAATTCTAGATTTTGAGAAATAAGAAAGCTAGCTACACCAAATGTACCATGAAAGTGTATGATATGAAAGGTCACACTGACATGGCTCCAGTTATAATCTTGGTAATGGTGGATCCTAAGCGCATGGTTGCTGTCGAACATGTATAGTCCTGAAAGTATAACATTGGTGACCACATGTGGGGTCTCTTTTATCATAGTTAATTTAGACTCCGAATGACTCTAAAATGTCAAACTCACATATTGATGATGTTGAACTTTTGGTAACTTACTGGCAAGTACAAATGCAGTATATGTAATAGAGCGGTAAAGGTTGCACATGTAGAAGCAGCAGACTCCAGTCAGCAGAGCACATGACATGATCTTCTTGTTTTTGCTGATTATATTAATGTCTTGCAGTTCAAAACTGCCACTGCAAAACCCAGATGCTGTTACTTTCAGTCATCTGTTTTAAGGTTTACTTTGTCTTCTTCCTACTTCCACACGAACCAAATTAAAAGCTCTTTCCACACTTGTTGTCTTTACGCCACTGACTGCGCTGGGTCTTTCACAAATTATATTAAACACAGCTCACTAAGAGCTCTGTTAAAACTGAAAATGCCTCTTCATTTCTGGAATATTTCTTGAGGGTTGAGACTTTAATAGCAAGTTTGACTCATTTGGCAAACATGATTTATTTTGCAGACTACAGTCATAGACAAAATCAAAATTGAAAAAAAAAACAAACTTGTCCAGCATACAATATTGTACAGTAGTCCCTACTTTGAGAGACCACCCCTAGTGCCACCCAAAAGGCAGTCACATAAAGCAGGTGGTCCCTCAAAGGAGGTATAAATAAGATGAAAAGTACTACAGAAAGACCTGACAATTGTGGTCTCTCAAAGGAGGTGGTCTCCCAAAGGAGTGGTCTTTCAAAGGAGGGACTACTGTAAATGGCGCACCAAAGTCACATAAAATAACCAAATTGACAAAATTGCCCAAGATGTTTCATTTAATGTTGAACTGGTCTAGCACCTGCTGCAATTCTTTTCATAACAGGTTGATGCACATATCCAATATTGTGAATGGCTTTGGGGGCCCTTTGGGGTTTGCAGGGCCCCCTCTGGTATCAGCAGTGTGGTTCCCAGCAAATGAAAGGGCAACAGCAACAGGACTAGGGGCTACCTCAGGGATACTAGGCACTGCCATGTCTTTTCTTGTAGGTAAGTTCCAACTTCTTTATGTCTGTAACAGGACTCATGGATTCTTGTTTAGTCAATGTTTTGTAAAGGAGCTGAAGCCTGTTATTATCCTATGATAGAGGGCACATCTGATTTCAGTGTCACTCTCTTAAAAATGGGCTCCACCTGGACGGAATAAAACCTCTTCATAGTATTGTTGCTTATATACACACACACGCACACACACACACACACACACACACATGCACACATTCAGTCTGTTGTATTCATCGACACAATTCAAAACATTTTTGTGCAATGTCCAGCCAGTTTGTTGACCATCGTACTGTGATAACAATGATGGCATGCCCCAGGTCAATATCTTTCTTTCATATGGTAGGGCGCATTGCACCCGTATCTCTCACTGCACCCAAACCTGTCAAGTCTCCCCCATTTGGGAGGAGTCTCCCACTTTTTGGCTCTCATTTTTAGACTTTTCAGTGCAATTTTATACGATCTCTCCTTTAAAAATCCGTTTGTTTCCTCTTTATTTTTTGTTGAAAATTTAATTGCCTCCATGGAAAGAAACAAAATTTTGGCTTTTTTTTGCTATAGAATGTTAGTAGTCTGCACCAAAGAAAACTGCTGACTTGGTCTTGTTCTGAACAGGAAAATGTAAATTTCTGCTTAATCAGTTTATCTACCTTTTTTTAAACCTTAATTACCTGCATTACTGTTTAGGAAACTACAAAAGGGGTTAGCATGTCTTGAAACGAGCCCTGTACTGGTGGAAATGAAATAGACTTGTGTTCATATTTGCAGGTCCTTTAATTGTGAAAGAAACACAGCGGCAAAATTCTTCTTGGTGCAACGTATCAGGAGCAGGGTAAGTCAGGCTTGACACTCAGCAATGAAGCAAGCAGATGAAGGCTGTACCCCCTCTTGGGGACTGTGTCCATGGTATCCCTGCCCAGGGTTTTCCCAGAAAGAAATTAAAGCTTAACAAATTCATGAGGTTCTGTTAAACCCATGCCAGGGGTCTGGGGGCTGTCGAGGTACCCAGAACCCCTAGGGGCAGAAAAAGCTCAGCAGTGAATTCTGAGCGTCTAGGGACGCTAATTTCACTTATTTTAATTGGGTTACAAATGTGCCATTTTTATGATGCAGATTGGGCATTCAGATATTTGAAGACTTGAAATGTATAGAGTGCCTCTCCCTCCTCCCCCCCACATAGTTTTGCATAAACTCTGTACAAAATATTTAAATTCACTATTAATACAGTGGTACCTGCTGTATGCAGCCACTGCTGTGACACGTCAACTGCTCTTTGGGGCCACATTTTTTCGTGGCCACAAGAGTCCATTTCCGTGTTAATTTACCCGCAGTGACAGGTCACCTGCAGTATGTGGCCACTTTTTGTGGCAGAAAGGACCCCACAAAGCTTGTGTTAAGAGAAAATTGTGGATATCTTAGCGTTGTTAGAATGAAGTTTCACTGTACGATGCGTCTGTTGAGTTCTGTATAGGAAAGAGAATAAGATATGTACAATTTAAAGTAGAGTTAAGCTTTGCATCCATATCTCAACCACACTTAGAGAGCATGGAGATTGGTCAGTTAGGCAGGCAAACTGTTACATGTACATGCATGATAGGAGACATGCATATCAATTTCCCGCCCCAACTGCATACCTGATTGCCTAGTCTCGCTGGAGATATGGCAAGATACGGGTCGGTACCTGTGAGGACAAGCGGGACATTACTAATATTTTAGAAATGCTTATTAAAGGGAGATGGAAATTTTTCTTGTATATGGCTCAGGAAGTACTAGAAGAATACCAGTTTGGCATTTGTGAACTTAAATTTCACAATAAATGCTAATTTTGTGAGAAATGAGTATGGCCTGTCTGTGACAGTGATGCAACCCACACTTCCCCCGTGATCACCAAGCATCACACCCCGTGTTTTGAAGAGAGAAATTAATATGCATACAAGTACTGTGTATTTGTTAGCCTGCTGCAACATTAACTGGACAACAAGCAAATTGCCTGCTGTGGTACTCTGATCTTCTGTCAAATAGCACTGCAGATTTTTTCTGAGCATGTCTTGAAACAAAAACAGATGGCTGCAGATCAGGGCCAGAATTTCGGCGAGAATCGGAGAATCCATTCTCATAAAGATTCTCCTAAACTTGTCTTTCTTTAAAAAAGAAAACTAATTGATGAAAATCTAAATAGATTCTCGCAAAGTTTTGTGAAATTCTGGCTCTGCAGATCTACTACAACATGCAGGCATGAGGCACTGGTAACAGTGATCTGTGAGGACCTCAGGCTGGTCACAGGCTGTCTACAACAGCTGATTGCCAGAGATATACATAAATAAGAATGTTGTCAGATGGAATCAAAGATGTTTGACATGCACGCGTGGAAGCAGAAACAGGTTTTGAAAAATATTTAACCCTAGTGCAATCATGGCAAGTCAAAAAGAAAAAACAAAAAAAAAGAGGCTTTTCATGGAAGCAACACAAAAATGAAAGACAGCTGTTGTAGTTTTTATCTGTGCGCATATGGCTAGTTGTGAAGCAAACAAATCACATCTGTCAACAGGTGATTAACAGAACAGAGATAAAATGTTACAATGTGATTTTAGCCTATTTCTGTGCATAAACCAAGTGGTTAAAGTGAAAAAAAAAATCAGAAAGCTGCATGAATAGGTAACAGAATAATAATACAAAGTGGAAGCTGCTACACGTACTTGTTCATTTATTTATTTATTTAAAAAAATTTTTTTGCTGTGGTTGAGGCCATAAAAGTAGAGTGCTACCTGCTGTATGTGGCCACTCTGCCTGCCACAAAAAGTGGCCACATACAGTGGGTGACCTGTCACTGCAGGTCAGCTTTAAAAGAAACTAACTCTAATAGCCAGGAAAAGGGTAGCCACAAAGAGCTGGTGACCTGTCATGGGAGTGGCTGCATACAGTAGTTACCACTGAAAGTGAAATTACAGTGGTACCTGCTCTAAAGACCACCTCTCGAGAAAGACCGCACTAGTTTTTAAGACCGCCATTTCAAGACAATGGCTTTTAATTTCTTTGTAAGTTTACCTGCAGTGAAAGACCACCTGCCATATGTGACCACTTTTGTCTGGCTTTAAGGGTGGTCTTAAATAGCAGGTACCACTGTATTACAGTTAGACCTGTCTTGAAAGAAGAACACCTGGGGATGAGCCAATTGTGCTCTGTCAAGACAGGTGGTCTGTCATAGGACATATAAATAATATGAAACTACAAAGCAAATTATCATGAGCAGGTGATCTCTCAAAAAGGGATACCTGTATTTTGCCTCTATGAAATACCAGGTAGAGTTTTTGAATCAGCCAAAAAGAGGCTGTTGCTAGTTCTGGAAGTCCACACTGAAGTGACTGATGGCTGGAGCAGAATGCCAGCATCATGGGTTTATAAAGTGAGGGCCAGTGATACTTTGTGTGCAAGGACAAATTTGGTGTCAATACAGTGAAACCTGGCTTCTAAGACCATCCGTAGAGATAACCAAATGTCTTTCAAGACTGTTACATGGGGCATAAGTATGTGAAAAGTATTCAGCAAAATAAATTATCTTGAAGAGATGGTCTTTCAAGGCAGGTAGTGACTCATTGAAGTGGTCTCTAAAGCCAGGTATCACTGTACGGCAGTAGGGTGAGTGTCAGGGGTAAGCTGTGCAGTGCACATTTAATGTTATAGGACCAAATCTTCTCATATTATGAAGGTCCCAGGTGGGCTATGATAAGCCAGATCATGTGAACTTGTCAATAAAGTATCTGAATCTGTGAAGATTCCAGTTATTTAATCCCTCACTTTGGGTCCATATAAGACTGGATAAAATCCATGGAAAGACTCGGCTAGGATAAAACCCATGCCATGCATAGCCAACTGGAATAGGAGGAAAGGCACAGGCAACTAGACAGATTGATGCATGCTGGGTAATCAAGGGCTTTCAAGTACAGTCAAACTTTGTTACAGTGACACCATCGTTCCTGAGTATGTCAGATGAATGTGTCAAATTGAAGGAATTTTGACTTTGTCCCCCCAAAACATGTTTTTTAGGTGAATTTTTCAGATGTCTGAGGGTCATTTAAATGAGATGTCATGGTACACCTGCTCAGATACTCATGACTGGTACAAAATTAACTAATAATTGTGTGGTAAATGGTATATATTTTTCACAAGGAACCCAGACAATACATGCTTTCTGGATGGCATAAAATTTTAGACACTCACTCGCCTTGTAGTGTTAAGATAGACCAAAAATCTTTATTATGCCCCCCTTCGAAGAAGGTGGGGCATATAGCGTTGCACATGTCGGTCGGTCTGTCGGTCGGTAGACTGTGGTTTCCGCACAATAACTCAAGAAGTTTTTGAGCTAGGACTTTGATACTGTATAGGTGTATTATTCTAGTCAAAAGCTAGGCGAAGTTTGAAGATGGGTGACCTTGACCTAATTTCCAAGGTCACAGTGGTACCTGAGTTAACTTTGGTTTCCGCACAATAACTGAAGAGGTTTTTAAGCTAGGACTTTTATATTGCACAGGATTATAGTCCATATTTGGGGCTAGGCGAAGTTTGAAGATGGATGACCTTGACCTCGTTTTAAAGGTCACAGAGCCGCTTTACTGAATATGATTTCATGCTTTCTGCATGATAACTTATACCTTGGAGCTAGAACATTTATATTGCACAGCTGTATGGTTCTCTGTAAGGGCTAGGTTGATTTTGAAGATGGGTGACCTTGACCCAGTTTTCAGGGTCACAGAGAGATTGTAGTTAGACTGTGGTTTCCGCACAATAACTCAAGAAGTTTTTGAGCTAGGACTTTGATACTGTACAGGTGTATCATTCTAATCAAAAGCTAGGTGAAGTTTGAAGATGGGTGACCTTGACTTAATTTCCAAGGTCACAGTGGTACCTGAGTTAACTTTGGTTTCCGCACAATAACTGAAGATGTTTTTAAGCTAGGACTTTTATATTGAACAGGATAATAGTCCATATTTGGGGCTAGGCGAAATACAAAGATGGTGAATGACCTTGACCTCGTTTTAAAGGTCACAGAGCCACTTTACTGAATATGGGTTGGTACCTGAGTTAACTTTGGTTTCCACATGATAACTGAAGATGTTTTTAAACTAGGACTTTTGTATTCCACTGGATAATTGTCCGTATTCAGGTCTAGGTCAAGTTTGAAGATGGGTGACCTTGACCTAATTTCAAAGGTCACAGAGCCATTTGGTTGAATACTGTTTCTGCATGATATCTTGCATTTTAGAGGTAGCACTTTTATATTTCTCAGCTTTATGGTTACCTATAAGGGCTAGTTTGAGTTTGTAGATGGGTGACCTTGACCCAGTTTTGAGGGTCACACACAGACAGTAGACTTCCTGTGGTTTTTGCACAATAAGTGAAGAAGGTCAAGTGAAAATGAGTGACCTTGCCCTAATAAATTTCCAAGGTCATAAAGCCACTTCGCTGAATATGGTTTCTAAATGATGACTAATTTTTCAGCTATAACTTTTATATTGCCCAGGTTTTTAGTCATTTTTTAAGGGCTAGGTTAAAGTATAAAGATATGTGACATTGATGTATGATCAACCTTCACTAATTTTGTAAGGTCACGAGTGCCCCATCTACCAGTATCAATAGGGTAGGCAACGGTAATGAGGGAGGGGGGCATCTATGTTTTACAAACATATCTTGTTTTAGTTCACTTTGCAGAGGGTCATTTATAGTGAAACTTGATGACACCATGTGTCCCTGCAATATGTGTCAGATATATCTGAGTATGTCAGATAAATGAGTATGTCAGATATCTGAGTATGTCAGATAAATGAGTCAGGCAGCAAAGGAGTTTGACTTTTTCAAAAGTTGTGAACATACTGAATATCTTAGTGCTGTTATAATGGGGCTTCGTTGTAATAGGTAAGGTCAAGGTCAATTGGTTCTCAGTAGAGGGCTCTGAAGGCAGGTAGGCTAGGTATGTCCTTTTCCATTAGTTTCCATTGTAATTTGCACGTTTGTAACTTTAAAACTGCTCTGCCAAGAAACACCAAATTTCTTGTGGTAAATAGTTGTATAGAGTTAAAATAATGTACTCCTGTCAATTTGATAACTTTTGCAGCAAAACTATTCCACGCATTGAATGTTGCTTTAATGTAGAAATTTTTGGGAAAACACACCACCAAAAAGAAGGCTGTGTATTGGGTTGTGTGTTCAGCCAAATATACATAAAACTGCAAATTGCAACCTCTTATTCTATCGCATTATGGTGACATAAAATCCAGACATGTGTGCCATGTTAAACACATGGGGGCAGGACAACACCACCTTGAAACTGTTAAGTGTCCATTCAGACCTGTGAGGTAGCAGAGGTATTGTCACTGTTCTGTGTACATGTATCTGTGTGGCCTGAAGAGCTGCACTCAGGCCTTGTACCTGCTTTGGTGAAGACCAGGAAGTCTGCTTTCTCCCATTTCTGTTCAGCAAGAGAAGATGGTTTAAGGTTATGTCCAACCTGATAAAGTGACTTCATTTTTAGCCCAAATATCACCACTTATGCACCCCTGACATAATAAGCATATACATGTATACTCAATTGACAGCAACTTTGGCAGAATTTCACTAAACTAAAGACAGAACTCAAAATTCATAGTTGTTGCATCAACACAACATTTTGGGTTTCAAAAAAAGTTTTATTTAGTAAAGTTTTGGATATTTCTAAAAAAAAATTCAAGATAAAATGGTCAAATTTGTGCTATTATAATCTCAACACATGTATCAGTAATTAAACGTGTAAGGGATTTTGCATAACTGTTTATAATGGTTTCAAAAATGCTTGATTTTGTGAATATGATACAGTTTGTGAGACTCTTCATTTTTGATACGTATTTAAAAAGAACTGATCATTTCATAGAAAATCCCTGATATGTTTTTGCTTCAGGGAATTTTTAGAGTAAATCAGTTCTTATTTGATTAAAATCGGAGAATTTGTTTGAGAGAAATATCCATGTAAAACAGACATTCTATACTTATTGTCAGTAATCAAGATCGATAGGCTCAGATACTGTAGACATCATCACCTAGCCAAAAATGGGAAACAACCATACCAACTATACCAAATCCCGATTCGTAAAAAGAATGATTCAATGGAGGCAGATAAGCATGAGTACCATAATCGACACGGCCCGGTTATTGTACTACAAATATAGTACTGTGGTCGGAGTTGTCCCATATCGGAAATTGTACATATGTAAATTCAACAGTATCAAAGAAGCACCAGAAATATATATGTTTTTGTGATGACAGAATGGCCAAGTCACTATGTGACTCGTTTAACTCATTCCATACCAGTCCCTGATTTTTCCGTATAATTACCAAGATTTAAGACGACAATTGCACATTTAAATTCTTCATGAAAAGAGCTTACATTCAAGTACCAACATGCCCATAGTCTTAAATCAGTGGTTCTGACACTGCCTGGCATGTCATGCTGCAGCTGCCCTTGTGGCAGCTGCAGCATGACTTGCCAGGCAGTGCGAGAACCACTGACCAAGGCCTGTGACAATAGTATGGAATGAGTTAACTGAAAAACTTCCATATCTGACACTGGCACAGTGCATGTGTCATACATCGTTCATTCATTTTGTAGGGAAAGATTGTGTCAGACGTGATGATTTGTTACATGTTACTAATGAGGTTTCACCGTAGTCACATTTATAAGTCTGGCGTTTCATTTCCAATTTCTATAGGTCCAACCAGTCTTGGATAATAGGAGGCAACTGCACAGAAAGTAAGTAAAATTGTCAAATGATTTTTAGTGTTTTTGACAGTGTCCAGTCTTATTATTGGTCATTGAATTGCACCAAAATCAGTGGTGTAGCTCAATTGTATTACTTGGCCGTAGGTCTTCTGATTTTGGGCCTCCAAGTGGGACCTAGCAAACTTACAAAACCCAACATTGAAAATAATCAAGCTGTCAATAATGCAAAATAGCCTATGTTACTTATAAACACAGTAAAAAATCATTGTGTTTACTACAAAATTATTTTACTTTTTATCAAAAGAAGAATTAATCCTTTCCCCCTCAAGTCAGCCAAATCCGGCCCTTTTCAATGCATGCATGGAAATAATATTTCCCTTCTTTATCAGCATGAAGTCATTTATAGGAAAATCATGAAAACCATCAGCTGAAGTAGGCATTTTTACGTCCTTTCCTTCATATCCCCATACCAACATTGTAACTAAAAAGCAGGATTAATTTATGATGGTGCTAAGAATAAATAAACTTGTTGCAACACACTTATCTTGCCCGTTTTGGAAAGTTAGCATCAGCAGCCCAAAGTGCTTTTTGATTGTTTATGGTGGTAAATATTGACACATCTAACTTAGCCAATCAGAAGAGGGTATCTCCCCCCCCCCCCCCCCAAAAAAAAAGACATTGGGCTTTCCAAACATTCCATACATTTACAAGCAAACATGGCCCTTCGGGGAATTCAAACTTGTGGAAACTTGCATTTTTTTGTGGATTTCAACACTATTTCTTTCCATAAATGGCTATCAATGATTATTCATACTGCATGGACAAATAAATCAATACAATTTACCATAAATGAAATGTCACTGCTGAAAACTGTGATGTTGAATCAGCCCACATGTGCTGACACCTGTTCCTACAATGTGTGACCAGACAAGAACTGTTTTGGTGTGTTCATAGCACATTTCTACCATTTATGAGGCATTAATTCACAGAGTAGAGTGGGCCGAAAACCCAAGAAATGTGAGGGGGGAAACGATTCATTTCTTGAAATAAGAAAGAAAAATATAGTGTAATGTTTCCTTGATTTCTCAACTTTCTTGTCTTAAGCTGGAAGCTGTGAAGCTAGTGCGCAGTGAGACTGGTAACTTTGAATAGCAATTACCCATTTAATTTTTTCACAAGTACATTAAACCTATATATTTTCTGATTACTACATATCCATAGATTTGTATCCATAGAGTTTTTTTGCAGGATTGGAATTTTTTGAGATTTTATAGCACTCTTTCTGACTGGGTAGGATTTTCACATTTTTCGCACAGAAGTCGCACAAAATTGTTTTTTCTAGTTGAAATCAGAAGAAATTAAAAATACATATCCATGTCCAGAATGGAATTCAATGGTTAGTCCTGAAATAGCATAAATAAAAAGTTGTAAAATTTTTAATTTAGTCCTGACAGGTTGTTCATTTTCCTTCTATAAATTGCTTCAAAAGTCGCGGAAGGGGTTGTCAGAAAAAAAATCCTGGGAACCGTTCCTGGATATGATATTTTTCTTTTAATGTGATAAGGCAATTCGTATGTTTTTGAGGCGAGATACAAGTTGCACAGGTTGAGCAAAAAACAGTTCTGAGAAAATGGCATTGAAAGAAAAAGTTGCCAATTCTTACGCATTTATGGCTGTAATATGACACATACTCATTTCTTATGTCCTGTCTTTTAATTATTGTGTGAAATAAACTTGTAGCTTTACCTCTGTGATGTTGTCATTAAACAAAAGTATATTTTGTGGCTTAAATCTCAACTTTTTTTAACTTGGGAACACCACACTTGGCTTGTTTGGGTGTGGGCTCACATACGGCTTTCCATATTTGGGGACCAGTAAGTGGATTGTGCTAATTTGTTTTTACATCAATAGAGAATTTCAAAGTTATCAGGACAGTGGTAGTGATTAGTCTTAACTGGCCCATTCTTATCTCCACTGCTAATGGTTTCCTGTGAGTGACCCTTGTCAATAGCTCAGTTGGTTCCTAGGGGTCATGGACTAATGACTGTGCAAACAATGACATGGTTCACTATCATGCCCATGCAAACAAACCCATGTGCCCCGCACTGTTTAAACTTTCCATTGTAAACAAACGTTTTGAGATCAATTATCTCACATAAATTTTATGTTCACACATCTGAGTTTCTGGGAGCATGTAGTTTAAGTATCCGACTATCCAAATATATGAAAAAGTGATTAGAGGTTATCCAAAGGTGCCAGCTTCAGACCTTCCACCTTAAGAAACAATTTCTCTCTCACTCCCAAGATTTTCCAAATCATGTTCCTTTCAAGACAAAATTTCTCAGTCACAGAGGTTTTCAAGGTAGAACAGAACTCAAAAGATTTGGAATCACAGACGACAAAAAATAAGACTACTGTAATTTAACTGCTGGGATGTGTGAGTGTGTTTGATCAGGCTCGGGATTAGTGGACCAACAGTGCCACAAAGACACAAGGACAGGAGCTTAAGACTGTGACCATTTTGAAAATTGTGGATTCTGCACCCAATGGTTTGTAACTGAGGATAGTAATGGGACGATCTTGGGGGGAGGGGGTTATAATATTTGAAACCAAAAATTTATATTTTGCAAATATTTCAGAGCATCAATAATGATGTGATATATGCTGTTGTATGGTGTATATTATTTATTGGGCCTCTTACTAGGTACCAATCCTACCCAGGAAAATATTCACAAGCCAGACCGTGAATAAACAGCAGTCCTCAATAAACAGTGTGAGACTAAGTGCCAAACATTTTGAGATCAAATATGATCATGTGCAACTTTGGTGCATTTGATTATGTTCAGTCCACCTCATTCATTTTCATTCATGTGCATTGCAAACATTGCTGATATTATGTGGCTGCTATTCACTTTGATATCCAAATCAAAATGTAATTGTGTGTGACTGTCCCACAATGCATTGCGCCATGTTCAATATGACACTCACCAATACGTGCATGATCTGCCAGGGTATTAAGTTGCATTTGAATTTGTAACTAATGCTGGTAACTGCTTCAGACACAACCGAACAGGCAGATTAAAGTTAAGATAGTAAGTCATGTTGTAAAAATATGTTAGTGACTGTTTGCCATGGTTACTCGGAGAACAGACACCTGGAACCTAGCAGAATATTACAATAACAATCACTGAACAACCATGGCTATGCCTAGCAGAATATTACAATAACAATCACTGAACAACCGCGGCTATGCAGCTATGCTGTTTCCCCAGCCCAAGTTAACTCTCCAGACAAGTTCAAATAAAATGCTGTGTTTGAGTTGACTTTACTGCAAAACAGCATCATAAGACGACCACATCCTTGATAAAATCTTTCAGGGTCAATCAATTTTTATTAGGGAAGGGCAGCTTGAATTTTTTTTTTTTAATGGGTCATAAATCTTTTTTAGGGTCGGCCCATCTTAGTAAGGTCTGTCGGGTTACTGGAAGCACACATATATTTTTGTTAGGCCTTAGTTAACTTTCACATTTGTTGAAACATACTTAAAATTTTGGACCCCGCAGCACTAAGGTTAATATAAGAAAAAATATATCCTGCCCTAAATGTTGACCATTGACTCAATATTTATGACAGCATATCTATTTTTGAATCATAATTACAGCAGGTCCTCTGTACAAGGTGGCTTTTGATATAACTACAGTCCCCCCTCTGCCCCTTCAAGTGCTTTTTGTCTTATTTCTATGTCGTAAATCCCTCTGTTATAGGGAAGTTCTGCTATAACATGGTCTACTCAATGGACCACACCACCATCGTTATAAAGAGGGAGCACTCTAGTACAGTACAACTTTAAAAAAAAAAAAATTTTACTACTGTCTTAACTCTTTCAGTCTGAATCTGCTTAAGTCAGACAAGTCTGAATTATCATTAGGATCCCAGATTCATATTCCTCGTAAAAAGACCATTCATTCAAGTATCAGTATGCCTATAGTTCCAGAGAGAATACCACAGGTCAACAGCTTTTCTCAGCGTGCATTGGGCACATGGTGCCCAATGCGTGGCGAAAAAAGCTGTTGAATCAGTCCAAAATTTTGCACTGAAAGGGTTAATAAAGAAATGTGCTGTCCTACATGCCGACATGTCCTGAATATTGACATTTGTGTCGACACTTAGGACAGCATTTTTATCTACAAATCAGGATGAGTACTACTTTTCTCAACTTGTAGTTGACTACCTCTTCCCCTTTCTAGTTGTCATATCTGTGATGGAAAAAAAGAGAAAGGGGGAGATAAATGCTTAACCTGGATTGATAGAGCTGTGTGGGCAAGGAGGCGACAGGTTAATTTCATAGAAAGAGAAAAAAGTGAAAATGGGTATTTCTTGTAATAATTTGAACCAAAGGGATAATAAGTGAATGGTGAATGAAAACAAGGGAAGGGGTTAATATGTCACTGGCATTAGTGAAGCTATATGGCCTGGGAAAGGACAGGTCACAAGAAAGTACATGAAGTAGCATTATTGCATAGGGAGTAAAGGGTGAATTTTATAGACAAGATGAACACTTAGAAAAGGTATAAGGGATGTATGTTGGAGAGGGGGAGGGGGAGCATTTATTGGTAGCACTGGGGGAAGGGGGGTGGGGGATAAATGTATATCAGGGAGACCACAGGAAAGGGGAAGTTAAAGGTTCGGAAATGAGAGAAAAGTACAGCCACTTTTTTAATTTGAAAAAAAAGGTATTTTCCTATTTGCCTTACTTTCTGTCATGGCTGTTCACTCCTGTCTTATACTGTGTTCAAGATTTATTCCACCCAGTTGTTTTGTGACACAATGATGGTAAAAGATAGTTCCGCGATCTAGTAAATTGAGCAAAAATGTGTCACATTTTTGGGGGGGGGGGGGCTGATGTAGCACCTACATGTCACACATTTCATTGGACATTGAGGAACATGTGATCAAATCCACCAATGACTAAGCTTGGAAAATCCAACAGTGATGTTTTTTGCACGCTAATTTTGATGGGAATTCCTTCGAAAACTTTTACATCAAGCAAGTTCGTGGGAAATTTGAGAATTACTTCTGTATTTTTATTAGATCAATGTTATATCCCAATTATCAAACAAAGTGATAATAACAAACATGTCACCACTGGTTGTCAAAATGATAGCGATAAAAAGTGTCAAATGATAAAAGTTTTCTCATTTTGGGGGCAGACATTTGGTTTTGCAACATTTGCCTATTAGATGAATTACTGTGTTACAACCAAGCTAATTTGGCATGAATTTTTGCAATGTGATATCAGACTGAGATATATTAAACCCTCTGTCCAGTCTGTCAGTGACAACTGTTCTGGTTTCAGAACATATTAAACAACTTGTACATGCATTAAAAAAAAAAAGTCTTTTGTGGTGTCTTCTTTATTATGTCTGGGTGCCAACCCAGACATATGTTGTTTTTGTGGAGTTCTTTATTCTTTCTTTATTTCTTAATACCTTTCCCCCCACATTTTGTGATACAGTTTTCTCAGCCATTATATGAGTTACAACATTAAACTTTTACATACTATGACACCCAAAGCTGAAATTGTGCACTTGGTGTGTATTTATTGATATGTTATAAATTATTAAAGTTACACATAAAAATTTTAAAAAAATCCTATTCAGCTATTGGCTGAAAAAAACAATGGTAGTTGTATAAGCCAATCATATTGCATTAATTGACAATACACCTGTTGCCTGGTTACTGTACTACTACTGTTCAGCAAATTGTGCCTGATGACCCATGATTGATGATGTCACAAAACAATATATAAGGGGATTTCAAAACAAGCTCCAATTGGCACTCAGACAGATTTGCTTGCAAATCTTTCCATTCTAGTTATACTATTTTTTTTTTTTATTATCTTCAGATGTGGCAGAACAACGGGCTGAGATAGCAAAGCTTGCATATGTAGGTTAGTGTTTCCTGGCTTCCATTGATGCAGTTTATTTGGTGCATGCAACTGTCAAAAAAAATTTTGTAGTCTTGTAACTAAACTAGTGAACAGACATATCGATTTTAAACATAGTTATTGTGGATAATTGATTTCATGTTAAAGTTATTTTACATATTTGAGAAATTAGAGTTTCAAAGATCTGCAGGTAATTTTGTGTAAGTGCTACCAAAATATGTGACTGGAGTTACTCACTAACCAGTCTTGTATTAGCCATGTAGTTTTGTTTTCAACATAGAGGGTAAGAATGTTAGAATTTTGTTTAGTTGAAATGTATTCATAATTGACTTGTTCTTAAACTTGCATGCAATATATGGGGAAATGTAATTCAACTTTAAAAAGAAATATAAATTTGTACATGTGTTCCTGTGCTTTGGTTAAGTTGTAATAATGTTCAGTTTTTTGAGAAGTTAAAAAATCTTGACCCTCATGTAAAGGATTTTGTTTTTGTTTTCAGAACTGGCCTGGATTGGCGTCATATTTATCATTATTTTAGTGTACTTCCCTGCTAAACCACCCACCCCACCCAGCATCTCGGCCTCTGTGGAAAGGGTGGACTATCTGACCAGTATCAAGGAAGCTTCAAGGTATTCTTCACACCGGGCCCCCCCCCCCCCCAAAAAAAAACCAAACAAACTCACATGCTAGTTACATACATAAAAAAAAAAATGAAAATTTTGTAATTAATGCCCTTTTTGGGGATGAGTGGGGTATATGACAGCAAAGCATTATAATAGCATGCCAAGCAACTTCAAAAAAAAAAAAAAAAAGAAAACAGAAAAAAGAAAAAAAAAGAAGCAAAGTAAAATAAATAGTTGAAATATTAAATGAAAATTGATAATAATGATAATAATTACTTCACTGCTTTGTCATGATGTTAATCCTATAGGAAAAGTGTTTGAATTGTGAAAAAAAAAAAATCCTGGTGATGTATGTGAAAACAAGAAGTTGTCCATCATACCTTGGGTGGTGGCTCATGTTGTAAAGTCCTCACCTGGAAAGGTATTTTTGTAAAATTGTTAGACTTACTTACATGTTTTCATGCTGTCTATTTATGAAAATATATTTCCTGAACTGTGAAGGCATTTTAGTGGTGAACTGTGACTTTGTGTACTTTTTCATTTAATGTTTACCTTCTATGAGAGAGCACCTGTCTGGAGAGACCACAGTGTGGTCCTCTGTGTGGTTTCTGGAGACAGGTTTCACTGTTTTATCTTGTGAACTGAAGAAATCATGATATGCATGTAGGAAAATAAGAAATGATTTCCCCTCAATAGTCCACCCCCTCCTTTTAATATCTAAATTGCCACAATGGAGCATATCGCCTATAGGTGGCACCACAGGTAACTGTACCCTGGTATCCACCTGGTGCAGAAGGAGACACCTGCAAAAAACGGAAAGCTGCTTCATTCATGGGTGAAAAATATCCTGTGACACAAGAAGCAAGTGCTGCCACCATGAGTATAATTAGTGAGTCAGAGATGCCCTGTAGGACTGAGTACAGCAACTAGCTCAAGTCAAGGAAAGTTATTGACCCTGGGAATCCTGTATTCTAGAAGGTTTTCAATGATTCGTGTACAAAATTTTTTCTGTTTACGAAAAACTTGAT
This sequence comes from Hermodice carunculata, assembly GCA_964020975.1. Taxonomy (NCBI): domain Eukaryota; kingdom Metazoa; phylum Annelida; class Polychaeta; order Eunicida; family Amphinomidae; genus Hermodice; species Hermodice carunculata. Next base: position 63,059,689 of record OZ026627.1, on the reverse strand, counting down.
TGGAAAAACACTAAAGCCAGATTCTCCACCTCTCCCATTTTGAGTGGGACATTTTTCTCTCTCTCTTTTTTTTTTTTTTTTTGCCTTTTCCAAATCTTTCCATTTAGACAATTTTTTTCTCCTGTCTGAGTAAAAAATGTCAAAATAATAGTAGTGAGATATGGATAAGAAATGCACCAAAACCCGAGAATTTCCGCCTAATATTTGCCCAATTATCTGACATGAGGGGGCAGGGCTCCCTCTCAAACCAACCTTGTGTTTCAAGAGGGCGATTGTCTCTCTTAGATAGTTTTTGGGTTTGGAGTCCCTGTGAAGCATGGCAATGGGGGGGGGGGGGTGGCTATAAAGATTAATGGTAAGCTGCCATGTTGGTCACAACATTGGCCTTATGTAACAGGCTGCTCTGTGTTTCAGCAAGTGGGCCTTCTGGTGTGTGGCGCTGTCCTTTGGTATATCAGTTGGAACTGGTGGTGGCTGGGCAGGTCTGCTTGACGTCAATGTCCGGCAGCTGAAGGATTGTACATATGTGGTATGTGATGTCAGAGAATCTGACTTTAACTCTTTCAGCGCCAACTGTGACTAAAGTTGAACTACTTAGAGTGGACAGCTATGAATTATGATAAGGGTGCTAGATTCATGTTCCTTGTAATTAGACCTGTCATGCAAGTACCAGCATGCCTGAAGTTACACAGAATATAATATAGTCCAGATGAACAGCTTTTCTCAGTGCACTTTGACATTGCACCCAAAGTGCGGCAAGGAAAGCTGTTGACTCTGTCTAAAACGTGGCACTGAAAGAGTTAACTGTTTATAGCCAATTTTGACAAAAGTTGATATGCGGTGGGTTAACACGATGATACTAGATTTTTCCTTGAAAAATGACCTTTCATCCAAGTAGAAGGGTGCAATAGAGTTTCAGAGATCACAAGAATGGTCCAGGTCAACAGCTTTCTATTGCACACTATGAATGCAACATGCCCAAATTGTGCGAAGGAAAGTTGTTGACCCAATCAAACCTTGGCACTGAAAGAGTCAGATTGAAGCTAGATAGTTCTCTGTCATTGTGCCCACTTTGTTTGTAGTGTGTGGTACTTTGGTTTGTTATAAATGCAACAACCAAGATATGACAAAACTGAACTTTATGGGACCCTAGCATGTATAGGACTAATAATGGGATAATTATGATAAGATTTCAGGATATGAATTTATATCTTAATGGCAACAGAAACCCGCATTTCTATTTGTTGATCTAATATGGCTGCTGGAATTGGTAACAGGAACCATGTCAAAAATGTCATTCTGGTCTTTAGGAGGTTTACATAAAAGTATCACCAAAATGGCTTGAAATCACAAATTTGAAGAGAAAAAAAGCCTTTACATTTTTACACGTTTGAGTTGATATGCTTCAAATGGTGTAAAAAGTGCTGCAGATCTAATTGTCACACACACACACCCATCCCTAATCCCAACTGTTAATGCAGAATATTGTGCAGTTAATTTGTATTTTTTGTTTTGTAACACAGGGTATGCTCAATTTTCAGAACAGCTGAATGAGCGGTGAAACATGGAGGACACTTCGAGGATTTTGTGGGAATATTGGTGGTTTTGTGGGGAACATTGAAGGGCTTTCATGCAGCAACACTTGAGAATAAACTTTGGAGTGACCCTTTTGGGACCCTTTTCGGTTTTGGTCGCAAAATCATAATTGTTCGGGCAGCTTGCTCTCGGTTCCTGGGCTGCCTGAACGATTTTGATTCTGCGACCAATATCTCAAAGGGTCACTTAAAGGTATAACCATAAGGCCTGCGGTACAAAACTCTTCTCAATACATGTAGGTAGGAATATACATGTGTATACACATCATAATAGGATTTGGCATACAGAGGCTTGGATCCCCTAAAGTTCAATTTAGCCAAAGATATTTACAGTTAGCCCATCTAAAACTTAACTGCAAATGCATTTTTTGTGTTGCAAAGTGTTGTACTGGGGGTTGTAAAGGTTGTAAAAGGTTTGCAAAAGGTTGACAAAGGGTTTCAAATGATTGAAAGGGTTGCAAACCATTTCATACCATTTAAACATTTTAATCAATAAGGTTGAGAAAGTGTGTTTGAAATGGTTGTTAACCATTAGAGAAAGGTTTGAAAGTGTTTAAAAGGGTTTTAATGCAATAAGAGGAAATGGTTTTGAAATGGTTTGGAACGTGTTGGAAGTGGGTTTGAAAAAGGTTTGCCTTTCACTCAAAAGGTTGGAAAAAGGTTGCAAAAGGTTGATGCGTTTGGTGACAGCTAAGTTTCAATGCAGGCTTAAATGTAATTAAATTTGCACATAGCAACACAAAACAATCCTGATTTGTCAGGAATCAAATTTTACACAAGTACTCCCACCTTGCATGAACATTTGATGATGTCATGTGTATATAATTATTATTTTTTCAACTTGCTGTGTTTCAGAATGGTACTTTAGTTGGTGAATGTATACCCAGGCTGTCACAGGTTGGTATCAAATATCCATTACTGACAGAGACTTTTGTGATACAAGAATATTCCCTGAATATTCCAGATAGCTCATTTCATACTGATACAACATCATTCCCTAAATATTCCCATTTTTTTTCCAAACTAGTACAAGAACATTCCCTTGATATTCCTAATCTCTTACCCAAGTTGTTAGCCCAGGGCTATACAGCTGTCATGAGGGGGTGGGGGTGGGGGTGGGGGAGAATACTGTATGTATTCCAAGCTAAAACAGGCAGTTTTATTCCATTTTTGATCAGTTCATATAACATGTATCATACTGTACTGCTTTGACCCACTTACCACTGTGCTGTTTGCCGAGTGCAAAGCAAATACACAGACAGCGACATCTAGTTGCTGACGGAGAACTAAATTCCATTGTTGGGGAGTGCACAGCGCAATCTGGGAAGAACTGCATCGTGTTCCCAGCCAGTTCCATGCACAGTCCTCACATTCTATACCACCAGATGTCTCTGTGTTGTGTATGTATTGGGATACATGTAATGTGTACCACTGGAGTTAACCAATCAGAGGCCACGAAAGCTATAAAAAAAATTGGATAAATGTATAGTTGTGGACTGGGATTAGGTGTTAACATGAGATACACCTGTGTCGAGATATGACACAGGTCTCAGTCTAGTATGGGGGGCAGGTTTAAAGCAGGAACCATGCACGTGTATTCTAGTGGTTTACATATACATGCGCCAGTAAGTAGCAAGTTGTCTGTTTCAGGAGGATGCAGGCTGGATGGGCTTCGGCAGCATCACGGGAGGCTGCGTTGCCACTGTGTTCATAGGAAGGTAAGTCGAAATACTGCGGGAAAAACGTTAAAAGAATATTTTTGTGAGATCTGCCTCGGTGCAAATTTGCATCAAGATGCCCACCTTCAAAATGCCATTCCAGACACATTTGGTCGAAATTTCTGGGACAAAAAAAGGTCAAGAAAGATATGGAAGAAAATTCTACTTTTAGATGTGGGAAAAATGCCATCCAGTGGCAAAATTTCAGTGCGTCTTCCAAGACAGGCCTTGGTGATGAGGGTGGTTGGGTATCTCTGTTTGGGTTGGTAGTTGCACAAATGTACTACACTGTAGCTGAACTCTCTTGTGTGCTACCACTAAAAACAGGTGTAAGCAAACATGCTACAGTAAATGTACTGATTTTCACACGTAAACAGTATGAATTGTGTCTCCCCATGCAACAGGGCAACATATTACATGTCATTGTTTTTGCTACCGCTCCTCCTCCTTCTTCAACAGTTCGATGCGAATGCAGTAATTTAACAAGGATTTCAGCAAGATTAATGAAACTTGGTACGATAATACTAAACATGAAGGTCTTGGTCATGTTCGAAGATGGATGACCGTGACCCAACTCTCAAGGTCACAGAGCTACATTAGTGAATTTCGACGCGGACAGATAACTATTAAAAATAACTCTTGAAGGTTTTCACCAAATTAAATGAAACTTTGTAGGATATTGTTGCTAACCAAGGTCTAGGTCAAGTTCGAAGATGGGTGACCTTGATTCAATTCCCAAGGTCACAGAGTAACATCAGTGAAATAGAAATCAGACGGGATAACTCAAGAAGGATTACACCAAATTTAATCAAACTCATTCAGATAACGTTACTTACCAAGGTCCTGGTGGTAATTGCAGATGGATGACTTTGACCTTTCTCAAGGTCATACTGGCATTTCCTTGAAAACTCTGTGGATATGATAAGTCTTAAAGCATTCAATTAAAGAGATTGAAATTTTGTCGTGGCCATAGTAGCACATTAAAATATAAACAAGAGACTTTTTCCCCCATTCTGACTGTTCGTTTTTATAATTGAAACGTGATACGAAGCGGAAACAAATTAGGTATTTTACATGTAGCACCTATTTATGCATGGAGTGGTCATTGCATAGTGAAATTGGTAACAAAGTTGGTTCATTTCAACATACATTACAATAAAGGTAAACATGTTGTTGACACTGTTGGAGGTTGAAGTACATGGCTGGAAGGAGGGACAAAAAGTTATCTTCAACTTGGCCTTATTTGTAGGTCACTGGGATTAGTATGAGAAATTTGTAAGGGCGACAACTGGTCAGGGTCATGGGGAGACATTTGATTTTTCTGTTGGGAAATCAGACTCTTCTAGTTTTCATTGTTTTCTTTTTTTTTCATTTCATGCATTTAACTGAAGTCTTCATGTCACTGCTTTGAACATAGTTCAGATTAAGCCTATGCTAAAATATTTCATTATGTTTTTGTCAACTTTCGTGTGGGTAGCTACTTTTGAGCGAGAAGGTGAATAATACTTTACAAAGTGCTTTGATTGGCTGTCTTTTGTTGCATGTTTGAAGAAGCAAACAATTGATTGTAAAATGTATGGCTTGTTTACCACAGACTGGCAGACCTTGTACAGGGCAGGATGAAGATCTTCCTGTTGGTGTTGATGCTGTGTTCCACCGGCGCCATCGCTTGGTTCTGTCTGCTGTGTGGTGGATTCATACCTTATGACAGAGGTACATCTACCGAGTTCACTTCCGCACTCTTTTCATACCCCATTCCTTGCAATAAGTGCCTTTGGTGTTTAACCCTGAACAGTGGCAACCTTTGGTTCTGCTCACCACAGGTCACAGACCTCGAGTTTTTCACTCTTGTGTGCGTGAAACTTTTTGCATGCAAATGGGATACGGTGCATAGTTTTCAAGTAATGACCATACAACTTTCAAGACTTGTCACACTTTGCATCCACAGTTGTCCAAGGAAAGCTGTTGACCTAGACAATGTACTTTTTCTGCAGCTGCCCAATGTAGATAAGGCATACTGGTGCGTATGTGTGAGGCTTGTATGAGGGATTTTAAAGGTGGAATCTTTGTGATAGTTCAGAAATATGCGACTGTGTTGTGGCCAGGACTGGCAGGGCTCACAAGCACCGCCTCATATTCTGTGGCTCGGAAAATGTTTAAAATAATAATAATAATAATAATAATAATAATAATAATTTTATTAGGCCTCCATTTCTGGAGGAAGGTATCAGTTCATCTAGATAAAATGATATATAGTCATTCAGTAAAAAATCGACTTAAAAGGGCATTGAATACATATCAATAGAAGTATTTGCCACTAGTGGTATGCTGTGGGGTCGCATAGTGGTCCGGCTGTGTCCGCTGCCCCACCTCTGGCGACCCAAGGTGTTCCCACCCAGGATAATCTATTCGATGATAATTATTAAAATATACCATTAAGATCTCCCAACATTGGGCAAAGTTCAAATACATAATATACAGACATGATAAACAGAGAGATACAAAGGCACGAGCTAAAAGAGTCGCCAGCATATGGTCATCAGAATATGGCTTGATAAAATTTTCATGCATGACTAAAAATCTAATACTGTCTACAATTCTGTCTCATTGGTGAGCAGGGAAGTCCCTACCCGATTTGCTTAACAGTAATTCGACAGACGAAGCTCCCTGGCAGAGCAACCTATCAAGCAGTGTACCAGGATATTAACCCTTTCCCCCTTGAATTAAGACTGAGTCAACAGCTTTTCTTGGCAAGGGTTGGGCACTTAGTGCCCAACCCATGCCGAGGAAAGCTGTTGACTTGGGGCATGTGAACTTGATAATCTCATGTACATTTCTCAGTCAAATTGTTTTTCATAACTGCAGACGACATTTGACCACCAGCCGGTTTTGGCCGGTTTAAGGGGGAAAGGGCTAATATTCCACTAAGTATTTTACAATTTCTGCCAATTTTCATGGTATTAACAGTGATCAGTGTGTTTAAAGACCACCCATCTTGAAAGACCACCTTTGGAGACTACTGTATTCAGCGTGTGTTGTGTTGTTAAACCTCATTTCAGAGGCCACATGTTTTGACAGGCCCTAATTTGGTCATCTGCAGGATGGTATTTCAAGACAAATTTTTATGGTAGATGTATAGCTGTAATGATTAAAATACAAGTCCGCAGTAAAGACACGCCCAGAGAGTTAATGGAAAGTTATACAGTATTTATTTTGTAGTACCACAGATTTAACATCAGAAAAATCTACATCTATATTGTTAAAAACACTGTAAGCTTCCAATTTTAATTATAATTCAATATTATTTTGGCATGAAACAAGATGTCTATTTATGACATATCAGCTGTACGGATACAGTTTTCTCCTACATCTGAAGGTTATCCTGAATGGGTTATCCTACATGGGTATGGAGGATAAGGCTTTAATTGTGATCTTTCATTTTATTTGTCACTCATTGGTTTCAAGTAGTAGACAAACCAATGAGAAGCCATGGTGCATTTAATAAAATACCGGACTCCTCCCACTTTCAAAATGGCATTGCTTTCAAACTTATTTCTCAGATAGAACTTTGATTTGGTGTGTATTTGCCATTTTTAGACACAGGAGAAAGAAAATCCAGTATGGGTGGCCCATTGGAGACAAATTTGGGATCACGAGTTGTTGGATTTTCATGTTTTCGCGAGGCTGTGCTGAGCGAAAACATTAAAATCCAACAACTCGTGATCCCACGGTTATCCTCAATGGGCCACCCATACTGGACTTTCTATGTCTGAGCCTAACAAACAACCCATTTTGTTCACAGGTAGCATTTTTACCGCTTGTATATTGGGTGGAATCTTCATGAACGGGGGCACATCTCTGTACTATGAGCTTTCCTGTGAGCTGGCGTACCCTGGTCATGAGGGAGTAGCAGCTGGCTTCCTCACAGTCATCTACAATATATTTGCACTCATCTTCCTGACCATACCAATGATTCCATCAGTTGGAGAAGGTAAGAAACACAGAATAGTGAACTAGTCTCCAGTATATGTGTGTCTTATTTATTTATGCTTTGATCTTTAAATTCTAAATTGTAACGGGAAATTCTATCATGATGTTACCCCATAACCAAGGACCATCCAATAGGAACACAGTATTCCCAGGTCATAATACCAGTACAACCTCCCAAGATTATTATGACCTCCCAGACCATTTGTTCAAATAGAGAGTAATGACAGCTTTGGTTTTTAAATTAAGCTTTATTCATGTAAAAATTATATAAAATAAGTATAATTTATCATTTTTGCAAAGGGTTGTGCATATGGGGTCTATGTTAGTTTCTGTCAACATGGCTATGAAAGGTTTCTCTTGGGTCCTCTCTCCAGTATGATGTTGACAAAATTGTGCATTTTAAGGGGAGCGATCACATTATTACATCTATCTCCATAATCAATGAATTGGGATCCCACACCTACCAATTAATGAATCTCGACACTGGTAACAGTACCAAGGGGCATATACACGTACTCGACAACAGGACAGTCCATGGTGAAGCCCACATACTACTAGGCCTACTTGATGCCAATGGGGATTCTATGGCTGAGTGGTCAGGCATGGCCGACATAACAAGTCAAAATGCTCCTAGGAATCCATCCTCCCGTCCATCCATACATACGGAATGATTTGCTCTTCCAAGTGACGACAGATTGAACAATACAGTCACTGTGGTACCTCTCTTGAGAGACCCCTCTAATGAGAGACTGCATATCTCTTTAAGACCGCTCTCTCAGAACACTGCGCTATCTTTTCCATGTTTTTGTACCTCTAATGAAAGACCACCTATTTTGAGAGACCACATTTTGACCCACAGTAGGGGCGGTCTCTCAAAAGAGGTACCACTGTATTGCTAGGCAATGTACAGCATAGTCCACCAACAGGCAAACTGCTTGGCAGCTCCACTTCCATGTTTACATGCTTGTCACGCCATCTGTGTGAAAATGTCAATAATTCCATAGCCTTGACCTTGTAAATCGTGTTCAAAAGTCACATCACGGTCATGATCTCCTTTCCATTTTGTTCACAATAAAATGTTCCAGTGCTTCTTGTGGATATCCCCTTGTTCTCTGCTTGTAAGAAAGTGCTATAGTAGCAAAGTACATCCATAAAAGTGTACATGTCCCATGTGAAATCGCCACAATGCTGGAACTAAGTACCATTGCTATGCACAGCGTCCTTGTTATCCGAGGCAGGTATTTTCGAAAATAACCGCTAGATGTCAGTAATCTTCATCTACTGACCAATGGACCTGGACGTGATGTTGATGTTTGTTGTGCGAGTATGATTTTCTACTGCCTTTTAGGTGGTTCATCATGATAGAAAAGTGATTAAAACCTTTAACTCAGGGCTTGTGCCTGGACCCCAATCCAGCCACCAGCACAACACCCTCACCTTTGGCTCACATGGTACATACTGAATGTATGATATAGAATAACATAGTACACTCCAACTATGTATACATATATAGGTGTGTTTGTGTATAATGTATCTTTATCTATCTATCTGTCTGTCTATATGCTTATATATGTATATATATATATATACATATATATATATATACATACATATATACACACACACACACACACACATATATATATATATTTATTATACATAAAACTTCTTTTCTTACTATGTCTGTCTGGAAATACAACTTACAGCATTCTGTTTCCTGTTGTCATTAAGCATGATAGTTTCAGCTGCTTAATGATAGTAAAACCCTAACCCTGAGTACTTTAAATGTTGGCAATGGTGTTGATAGTATATTGCTTTGTATTTTCTCATGCTGGTTAGTCTGATAATGAGTCATTCCCCCACCCCAACCCCACCCCTCTCCGGATGGGTGCAAGATGGTGTCAATGACACATATGGTAAAAAAGTGAAAGTAATGCATTATTCTCAGGACCTCTGAGACAGAGGGTGCTGGACATTCTGACTGAGAATATTCAGCAGTATGAGATGCGTTTACTTTTGTTTTCATTTTAATTTGTCTTGTAGATACTGGTTTTTAGGATAATTAGAGGTTATCCTATGCCCAATTCAGTATCCTTGTCTGCTTGGTCCCCCTCAAGCCCCTACACTCCCTGAACCCTTCGAGTCTTAGGAGGATACAGGCGGGGGTGGGGGTGGGGGGGGGGACCACACAGACAAGTATACTGAATTGGGCATAGGATAATTTCTATTTTGTTCTTAAACTGACAGAATTAGCACTTGAATCATGTTGATAGTGCTTCTGCTGACTTAGTAATAAGTAATTTTTACACCTTAGACAATGAGGGCATTGATGAAAATATTACGAATATACCCATGTGTTTTCCCAGGCCAGCCTCACACAGCAAAGCTAAAATATAACAAAGACACCAAACTGCTTTTAGAAAAAAGATAGCCCCTGTAAAATTATATTTTAGTTTGAAATGAAGACACTAGATGGCAGCACCAACAAGGTGACTGTTTGCCATCTTTCACCCTTCCAGGTACATGCAGTTGCATTATTCCCAAGTAGGGATGTGTCTAGTGGGACCCTTTTTAAACTTGGATGAGCAGGGCTGAAATCCACATTTCTTTTAATATCTTTCTAGTTGCAGATGATAATTTGCTAACTATTATGATTTGCTCAATTATGGTACCAGCATGCACTCTTTAGACCTCTGTTCCTTCCTTAACCCAAGCTGTCCAGTGAACTTTTTGATGTTAGATTCGCTCACAGCATGCCTTAATATATTCTATCAAGGGTACATGCCTTGATAAAGGTACCCCACCCTTGTGTTTGAAGACAAGAAAGGCTTGATTTTCATTTCTGATGTATATTTACATGCTTTTGGGGATGCTAGGGTTACGTAAATTTAACCCTTCCCCCCTTAAACCAGTCAAAACTGGTGGGTGGTCAAATGTTGTCTGCTCCAGTGTTTTCAACTAATTTCAACAGCAATGAGAAACAATTTAGTTCAGAATTGTAGATGAGACCTATCAAGATCACATGCCAAGGAAAGCTGTTGACCTAGTCTGAATTCAGGGGCTAAAGGGTTAACAATACACCACTTGGCACTGCCAGTTCCTGACAATGGTTGGCCAATGAAAAGAGCTTCTGTAGGCCAGTTTATCTTGCAGGTGTCTCCACTAACAAAGGTGGCAACCAGGAGATCTACAGCAGTGCTGCCACCTACAGTCAACATCCTCAATTCTAGGCAATTGTCTTTCTTCTCCAATAGATACACGCTGGATGAACTGGTGCCTCCTGGGAGCCAGTGCCATAACTCTTCCTCTCCTGGCCGCTGTTAAAGAACGATACGGCCGCATGGAAGTTGATCAGCTACCTCAGCCAGTGGATAGAACCATTCATGTCAACTGATGACCATTGTGGGGTAGAGACAGACCTGGGTATTCAGCTAAATTTTGTAGGCAATGTACGATGCATGCAGATTTGCTTGGGTCCCTGGATCCATTTTCTTCCGTTTTGCCTGCAGTTCCGGTGCTCAAGAAGAGAAAGTCATTGAATCTTAAAACTTAATTCATTGATTTTAAATATATATGTATGATGTATAAATCATTATTTATTGTGTGCGGGACTTCATTTGTTGTGGGGCAGAATATTCAATCAAGAGTCCCGATATGTGTGGGCTGATGCTCTGGCTGCTATGGTAACGATTCAAATTATTTTTGCAATATAAATAAATTGTTCAATGCAGTTTTGCTCAAAGTTTATATTTGTCCATAAACGTGGCGAAATGACTGATACTGTCACAAAGATGACCAGGTTAACATGTATAAAAATGACTGAAGGAAGCATCGCTCTTTCAGGACAAAGGTTCTCAGACTTTTAGGAATAGCTCAATAGAAACACAGGCTCCAACGTATAAGCAGCGTCAGGTGGGAGAATCTCCCTCCCATGTGATTGGCAAGCGGGAGACTACAGAGGAGCGAAATGAAAGAGGCGGGAGAGGGTCTGGGAAGGGAATGTTTCCAGTAAGAGTTGAAATTGGGCCCTCTGGTGCACTAGAATTAACATCTGCAGAACAGGAAAACCTTAACCCTAGTACTGCTAAATTGTTTGTTTTTTTTTAATCTGTGTTTTGGACCGTATAAACAGGGGCCCTGCAGCAGTAGGGTTAATGTGTATTTTCCTCCCAACATTTCTCCTGTTACTCATCCTTCAGGTGAAAGTCGTGTGGATCATTACCTTCCCACTAGTGAGCTCATATGTGTGATTTATGTAGAGCAACCCAACTTTTGCCTGTGTCTAAACTGTACTTCCTTAACATTCGTCTACATGTCTTCAATGAATTGTCAGGAAGTGTGGTAGTAAGCTTTAGTTTTCATTTGTAAACATCAAATTTTGGGGGTTGGGCACTAAGTGCCTTTTTTTTGGTACCCTTTCATGGCAATGTATAACGTATTGTCTTCCATGTGTTATTTGTCAAATGAATATAGGGTGGATTGGTTTGTAAACACGTATTCAAGTGGGTGACTTCAGTTTGTCTGTGGTAGAATGGGAGAATTCTTAATTTTTGTCACAAAAAGAGGAGATTTGGAGCCTCTGTAGAAAGACAAGGCAGGTGTGGATGAGAGAAGTCCCGCAGTGTGCCAAATTGCCCTAGGAATATATGCACAATTTCCTGTAGAGCTGAGCATTATAGTAGTCATAAATGATATTATCTCATGTTTGGGTTGATTTTAGAACTATAACAGGCTTGTATAAATACCGTATCATAGGCCTAAAAGCTACAGTGCTGCGATATGATGTATCGGTACTCTTTCGGTGGTATCGGTACTCTTCCAGTTTCATTGGTAATTGTGTTGATGAGGAGTAAAACTTGCTGCAAATGTCGTTCTTATTTTTTAATTTGTGTATTGAAATGTACAAATCGACCCAAATATGAATTAACAATTTTATAGCATGCTTTGCAGACAGTATGAAGTAATCAACTCACGCTGGATACCATATAGCAGAACTCTTTCGCTTTGCTCACTTGTTCTGCTATATGGCATCCAGTGCTCGTTGATATACTTCATATCATCAACAAAGCATGCTATAATCTATACTATATTATAGACATGCTTTGTCACTTTTAATCTCAACATGGAAATGAAATTGTGTTCATGGTTTAATCATCTGCGTTGTTGCTTTATCCAAAGGAGATAGTTAGCACTTTGGTCAAAGTGCAGCTAAAGTTTAATAATTTATGGACACTAAAGTGCACTTCGCACATCATTTTAAGCTGATATACATGTATTGTATGTATGTGTTAAGGTATAAACTGCTATTATGTTTGCAATGAAATGTAAAGAATTTATAATGATAATGTTTCTGTTTTGATAACCACAGTGCCATCTATTAAGCTTTAAATCGTTCCTCTGTGTAGGTACAAAAAGGCATAACTTTTTTAAGTTTAAACAAAATTACCAAACCCTTCAGACGGGATGATGCAGCATATTTCCTTGTTTACTGCTTGTCTATCGTGGAATATCCAATAGCCACTTCTAATCGTCTCGTTGTGCTCTTTGTATCATGTTTTTAATTTTTGTAATTGATGTGAGAGACTTGCATGTCTAGTTTTATTGCTGCAGAGTCCGTGGCATCATTGTTGTCTACTGTAAGATTAATGTACTTCATGATAGTTGCAGCATGCTTGGAGGTTGCAAAAGTCATTTTGAGTAATCAAAGGCCCCCTAAGTTGTAGATAACATTTTTGTCTAATGCCTGCAGTTTACTCATGCAGATTGGACAGCGAAGGTCATTTGACCAATACAGGGCCTCACGGTTTCTGTGACACAGCTGGTGCCCAATCATTATACAGGGTTCATTCAGATTCCCATTGTATGCCGCATTGGTCTTAATTGTTTTTCAATGACAGGAGAGTCCCATAGGGATTAAAATGCAAATGTAATATAAACTGTTCTCATGCCAAGTTTTAGAGGTAAGTCACCAGCATGTTATTCTCATGCCTATAAATTTTTATTTTCTGCATTCTGGGCATTTAGCTAAAACTTTAATTATATCATTTTTGACATACTTTTGTTTCTATCTGACCTATTAAAATATAAATTTGCTGTGATTTTATGCGATTTTTCATGGTTTTGTGCCACCATAGACATAAAGCTAAATTTTAAAATTTTAAATAAGTAAATTTACACAAATATAAAACCAAAAAGTATTTATGAATATTAACAATGGTTTTCAGTTTATATTTTTGCTGTGTTCCAATACATATTATGTAGGCTTACTGTACATTTAAATGGTTAAATATTTATGTGGCCAAATGAAGCATTTTCTTGTATGTATATGACTCATTATGATATTTAATGTAGAATAGGTACTTCATCTGTAAGTAGTTCGATTATATTATTTCCTGTTTTAAGAATTTTGCTTTTGTACATATATATATATATATATATATATATATATATATATATTACTAGATTTTATGTAGAATAATAACATTTTACATATAGTGCATAACCACTTTAAAATGGCACTCGCACATAACTCCCTCCATTGAACCATTCTTTTTGAGAATTGGGATTTGGTCGAGTGAACCATAATTGGGATTTGGTCGAGTGGATATGTGCGTTTCCCATTTCAGCTAGATGACTGGTGCCAAAGGTTGCAGGTTCGAGTCCCGCTCGTTCCAAACATAAAATATGTACCTGTTCAAATGTGATACTTCCAATTTTGAAAATACAGTGGTACCTGCTCTTAATACCACCTCCATTATGAGACCAAATCTCTTCTGAAAACCTCACACTAAACCCAGTTACACCTATATCAGCCTGTCAGCCTTTAGTAGTCCTCTCCTCCTTGAAGTAAGACTGAGTCGACAGCTTTTCTTGGCATGGGTTGAGGTCTTAGTGCCAAACCCATTCCAAGGAAAGCTGACAAATGACATTTGACCACAAGCTGGTTTTGGCCGGTTTAAAATTAAGTTGTTCCATAGCAGCAGATCTTAGTTGCTTTCAGACAAGTACATAAAATTCTTTAAAGGAACCCAGCTTTCTTGCAAGAACCACCATACCAAATCATAATAGGAGGTATTCATATTTAAGTATATTATCTGCAGACCAGCTGTGGTCCCTTCAGTTGCCAGGCAGCGGATCTATGCCTCCACCATGATTAGGGCACAGCTACCATTTATGTTATTTATTTACCATCTGGAAATAATACTTTTTCTACCAAAACAAATGAAATTTTTTAAAATACATTTAGTATCTTATATGTCTTAAAACTTAGCGAAGTTCTTTTCATAACCGTTTTGCTATCTTAAGTTGGTACTTTTATATCATTTGGCGCTGCTTAATGCACAGATTTGCCCTCCTTCCTGTCCAGTAACTTGTTGCAGCCTAGGTGGCAGCACAAGTTCCCAGTTAATATGAATACCTCTTATTAAAATCTGTAATTTCGACATTACTTGGCTAAATATGCTCACAAATAGAGCAGACATACCAAGGAGTCGAAAAGCCACTTGCAGGCAGTTGGCACCATGGTACAGAAATAGTCAACTTTCAGGAGTTCTTGATCTATTTTTTGATGAGAGCCATCAAGGACAGGTCAACTTAGTGCATGCATCACGTATATGAAGGATAAGCTGTTCATGGGGGCATTACGTTACTGAGCATTGTGTTTTGTTGTTCAAAGAAATTCCTTTTATGTATGAAAGTATTGATGACTTAAGTTTTGTATAATCTTGTCTGTTTTCATGTAATACAAGTGTTATGGTTAATTTGCGTTCAGGCACAGTGCGGGAGAAAGTTGCAAGGAGTTATAGCAGAATTCTGCACTTTGATAAAAGGAATCGTTAAAGATTGCTGGCAGAGATTAGTTAGGTTTGGCTTGACCAAGTCATGTGAAAATCTCTGTGCCTGTAGTATCAAGGATGCCTGTTAACTTGCCTGCATAGACAGACCCTGTTTACTGGGGTGGGAGGTCTGAACTGGTGACACTGAGGCCATCGCATTAGTGAAAAAAAAAGTCTGGCCTGAGGGGCAGCTGCGCAGGCAAGCTCGGTACTTTAGACATTGTATTCTGGCAGATGTCTGCAGGCAAGCTCTGTACTTTAGACATTGTATTCTGGCAAATCTGTGCAGGCAAGTCCTGTACTTAAGACATTGTATTCTGGCAAATCTGTGTAAATGCAGGCTGCAATGTGTGTAGATGCTCTCGTGAAAAGAAAAAGAAGACATTCCAAATTACCAGTCATGGTCAGATGATTTGGGCATCAAAGTATTCATATAATCCAGTGTACATGAATGAGAGGCTTTCACCAGCATACCTGTTGGTTAACCCTTAAAGTACTAATCACTGCTATAGTTGCTTTCTCATTACCATTAAACATATAATGGTTAAAAGAGTCAACTTCCTCATGAAGATATCTTTTCATTCAAATACCAGCAAGCCTTGTCTGAAGCAAAAAGTAGTCTTAGTCAACAGCTTTCTTTGGGACACTGTGCGCGCATTGCACGCAAACTGTCCCGAGGAAAGCTGTTGACTCAATCTTAAATCAGCACTTTAAGGGTTAACTTTGCTTATGTCCATTCTCTGTTTGCAAAGATCAGCTTAGTTTTCATCACCCCTCTTCATAAATTATGAAATCCACGAAGTAAAGTACTTATAACAATCAGGCAATTTTTTTTGTGATTAAAAACGAGAAAAGGTTGTATGTTTCAGTTTTTGGCTGTGGAGTGAGAGTGGTGTCCACTTCGTACACCTGCCACTAACTTTCAGGGTATTGAAGTTTCTACAACTGAAAGAGAATGCACCCAAGTACCTCTTGTTTAGGCTTGTTTGTAGATGAGAGTGGACAGGCTTCTGTTGATAATTCTGAAGCAACTTGTATCTGGACCTGGTCTATAACTTGAGTGAAAGTATACATTGTAACAGTCACTGTGCTTTTGCATAAATGATGAGCAATTCACCAAATTTCACAGATGAGATCCCATCTGTAGGACATGATATGGAAATCATCAGTCTCATTTGCATTTCAAATATTTTGACCTGTGATTTTGGAAAATGTGCCAAAATGAAGACATTTGTGTGAGATAGCCATTGAAAACAGAAAATTGGCTATTTTCCCACTAAATCACTGCATTTTAACAACTTCTGAAGTCTTCAAATCGGGAGATTCCCGTCAAAATCAGGAGAGTAGGCAGGTGTTGCTGTTACACAGTATCCTCTGGGGGGTGGGGGGGGGTGTCACCGTACTTGTTCCTGTGTTAATGTATTGAAACTTGTATTTACTGAATGCAGTGAATACACTCTCTATTTTTCTTCTTCTTGTTTTGTTTTGTTTTTTGTTTTGTTTCTTTTTTTTAAGTCGGATGTATCGGGTGATTTTGGTGTCATTGAGTACAATACTTCATCATGTTTATAGCAAAATCTGTTCATAATGGTTTGACTTTTAACACAGAAATAAATGGATCACGTGAATACCAATAATTAAAAATGAAATACAGTTAATGGTGGACGTCAACTGTGTAACCTACTCCTCGTACATATAACAAAAATGGAGGTGTAGAAGTATGCAAAGTGGACGTACATTTTTGTTTGCATTGCAAAATGAAACCTGCAAAGACAAGTCAAGTAAACAAATTCTTGTGGTAGACATACCTGTGGCAGAAAACAGAGTTTACAAGGAAGCAGTTGAATGTCTGGGTGCTTGTCATTGCGTGCAGTCAAACAGACTGTGATTGGGGGACAAAGGGAACACAATTTCCTGTGTTTGTGGAAAACTGATCCAGCAAAGTGGCAAAGAGGACAAACGTGTTCGTGTAATTATAAGAAGTATGAAAAGCACAATGGGTTTAATTAAACGTATGAATACAAGCGCCTGGGGAAATGAAATCTGAAGAGACAAGTTGAGTGCATAAGAACACAATGTGCTCAGTTATAGATCTGTGTGCTGGGCCAAATCAGCCTTTCAGCTGGCAATGCTCAATGGAGCTTTAAGTTTCCTTTATTCAGGTCACTGATATGACTTCCTCTTACATAAACATGGCATGAAACAGTGGTAAGAAATGTTGTAGATGAGAGCTTGGCTTGTTAAGAGTTTTTAAAGTGTTTGTTAGTGTCATTAGGCTGCATGGAGTCTTTAAGTTAGTTATTTCTTGGGAACTTTGACTGAAAACCTTGTTTTACAAGTTGAATGTAGAAAGGCCACTTCCTGTGTGGAATGACCACCGACCTAAACCTCCCTATGGTAGGCTATGCAGAGATTGTGACTTGTCTCAATAACCAAAGAAAGAATGACAAAAGAGTTGGCGTACAAATCTTTGTACCGACATTCTGAAAAACCAAAACCCAAGATCTGTACTTGGGACTGTGCAATAAATGTTCTCTTCTGTGTAACTATATTCAAAGTGAGGCTATTTTATATTCAAGATGAGGCTATTTATGTATTTATCCGTGTGATGTTGGAATGTTGCTCTGTTTCTGTCAGGACAGCGTGTCAGCTTTTGGCTCTTCAAATTTTGTTGTTGTTTATCATCACCACCTGGTTCTAAATTTTTCATCCAGTATTTCTATTTTATTCAGCCAAATTGGAAATTTGGTTTACTTGATAATTCAATAGAAATAACCTCTTTTCTCAATTTTTGTGGAAGAAAAATAAAAACAAAATCCTTCTGCCCTCCCCATATATTTTTTTGGGAAAAAAATGGTGTTAAACAGCAAATTAATTTTCTGGGGCCTTATGGATGAAGCTTTTATGTAACTTGCTACATGTAGCATAACCATGATAACTGAATGGTTTTAGGTGTGATATTTGTGCAGTAAGCAGCATGATTCTTCATGCATATTTTTGCTCAGTGGGTATCTATTAATTGTATGCATGAAGCTATTTGAATTTGATTATATGCAGATTTTATAAGGTAAAGTAAATCCCAGTTTGCCCTGGTTGCTCACACATGGTCACAAGACTATCTTATCGTACCAGCAAAGGTGAAAAGTTGTAGTTTAGAAAAGGTGTTAGCTTTTTTTGATATGCTGCAATTCAGCTGCCTACAGCTGGGTTTAGGTACTGTGTATCTGATCTCTGATGACTTTTTTGCATTTTCAAACTGTATACACCAAATATGGCTTAGAGATATGCGGGGGTGGGGGTGGGAGGAGTGGGGGGTGGGTAAAGGGTTTTCCGTACTAGTGTACTGGGCATTTTTATTTGCTGTACTTCTGTACTGGAATCCCTTTTAATTTCCGCACTTCATATTTGATCATTTTCTTATTTTCCGTACCTTTTACTAGGGCAAAATTATTATATATATCAGCATACCAGGACTCCCCTCCCCCCCCCCCCCCCCCCCAATATGCAGTGTTAAGGATTAGGGTACAGCTGTGTTGGGCATAGTGTTGTATGACAAGGGCAAAGTCTGCAGGCTTATGGTGATTGGTGTACCGGACAAGACGCTGTGGTCAACTGATCATGTCTAGGTATAACTTTTGTGTAATGTTCCTGCCTGTCGCCAGCGGTTGTGAAGAATCTTGAAGATTGGCATAGGGGCTTGTAGGAATGGAAAAAGGATGACAGTGTGTTATGATTGCTGTTTTTGGTAAATACACACAGTGTGTGTATTGTATTTTTATACATAGAGAAATTGACCATTATTCGAGCTTTTTGTGTCAGAATGCAGATGTTTTGTTCTATGGTTCCAAGTGATTGGCCATTTTCGTATGTAATTTATATGTATAAATTATATTTTTTCTTGGTTTCATGTATTCATTGTGGTCACAACACAGGAAAGTATTGACAAGATAGACTTTGTATAAATATACATAATCTGATAGATATTACAAATTAAAAGAAGGAATTTATATTCACGTGTTTTGTTTTTGATTGCAAAGATACTGATCAGCATGCACTTGAATATGACAAGGAGACACCAGAAAACGGAGTATGTTCTTGTGTGGGGAGAAACAAGAAACTATGACGTGCAAAGAATGGAGTGGTTTGTCATTCACTCAGACACGAGAGCTAACAACTATAAAGAATATTGCCTGTGTAGCAAATTACTGCTGACCATACATTGTAAAGTTTATAGCATCTCTTGTGTACGTCCATTTGTCTGTTCTTCAGTCTGTCTGCTCTTCCATCTGTTGGTGAAATTATGCTTGTGAACCATTCATGTTGAACATGATACAGTCCACAGTGTTTATATTAACCCCATATATATATATATATATATATATATATATATATATATATATATTTATTCGTACATAATAGTACACTGTAGTGTATATATCATAAAAATACAAAGAAAGGTGAAAGAGTTGAAAGAAAAACACTGGTCATTCAACATCGAAATAATGTACACCTTCCAATAACAAAGCTACTTTAACTGGTGCACAGGAAGTCCATGAAGTCATGGCACTCCTTCTGTGTCAAAGTAGTCTGCCACCTGCCATCCTTAACTTCACATAACTCGCGGATGGTATTGGCAGGTGAACAAACTTCAGCTGGTATGTGTCTAGCATTGTCAACAAGTACAAGCAGATCGTGTACATTACACTAT
Source organism: Hermodice carunculata (assembly GCA_964020975.1). Lineage (NCBI taxonomy): Eukaryota > Metazoa > Annelida > Polychaeta > Eunicida > Amphinomidae > Hermodice > Hermodice carunculata. The sequence goes on along the minus strand of OZ026627.1, from coordinate 63,039,843 downwards.
GGCAACTTTGATCTCAGAATATTGTATTTACATAGGATATGATTAAGAGAATTACCAACGGCAGAGCGGCTCCCCTGAAGAACTATCTTACCAAGAGTTTGTACAGTAACATTATTTCTGTGGTACACTTTACAAAAGAATCTCAGAAAACGCTTATGGAGTTGCGCCTCTATCTCAGCATCTTCACAAATCAAGTTTAGCAAGTTACAGTGGGACCGGTATGGAAGTCTCCAAACTAATCGGACAGCCTTTCTCCACGCTGTGTAGAAAAGTTTAACATATTTACTAGACAGGTCCCACAGCTGACATCCCACAGTGGCATAACTTTCGGGATTTATCAAGTGTATGAATATCTAGGTCACGTTTGATATTAGTATATAATGTATGGACAAACATGAAAATTTTGAGAATGCTCTTTTCTTAAGAGTTTCACATGAATAGTCGTGGAACTTAGTAGGAATATTAATGAGGCAAAACGAAGAAAATGCATGAAAAATTGGTGGCATTACTTACACTATTTTGCAAGATGAGGGCCAAAATTTGTTGAAAACAAGATTCAATACATTGAGAAAAATAAGGCTAATGATACTGTCCTACAAGTATGTAGCCCAAGGAAGTTGTATATTTCACTGTATGGATGGGCTTAACTAGTTTTCTGAAGGTTGCAGACAGATTGCATTTCACGAAATGATGTTTAGCTCAGCTGACTTGTCAGTCAGCTTGACTGTTCCTTTATTGGGTAAATCTTTAGAAACTTGGTGGGGATGTGCCTTGGGTGGGTCTCCACAAAAGTTGTTCAAATGATCATGTTCCAGCGATTCTTGGATTGTTTATGATTTTTACTGGGTTATTTTTTGGCCAGAATCTCTAAAAAATCTTCACTGAAACCACCAAACCAATTGCTTCGAAATTGCATAGGGACACTTTCTGGGACCTCTAGACCTTAATTTGTTCACCGGGTGGCACATAGATTTTTTTCCAGTGTGTCTTAGTTTTATGTATTTTCGACTGCTTCTCCAAAACTTTGACTTAGATGGTTCTCAAACTCAATGGAATTGTAGCTTGTGGAAGGGTCAAACAAACTTGTTCCCTAGGTTAAGATATTCTGTATCTCTAATTTTTAACTTTTTTTTTTTTTAATTTGGTACTTCTCAGTTCATTTCCATTGATTTAAATGCAAGTCAAGGGAAATTCCAATGGTAAGTCACATTTTTGACTTCCCCAAAATCGTCAATTAGATTCACTTCAAACTTGGTGGTGATATACCATAGGTGGGTCTTTACCAATTTTGTTCAAATGGTCATGCTTCAGTGATTTTGGGAATTGTTATGGATTTTGTTGTTCATTTATTGGCTGAGCTGGCTTGTCAGCCAGCAGAGCTTATGCCATTGCTCTTTGTCTGTCATCTGTTCACAAATTTTTGACTTCTCCAAAACTATCGGCCATATTAACTTCAAACTTAATGGCAATGTACGGGGGGGGGGGGGGGGGGGGGTCTCTACCAAGTTTGTTCAAATGGTCGGGCTCCAGTCCTTTTTGGATTTTCTCATGAATTTTTTTGTCCCTTTATTGGGCAAATATTAAGAAACCTTCTCCGAAACAGCTCTCCCAGTTACCCAATTGCTTTGATATCACACAGGAACACTCCTAGGGAACCCTAGCACTTAATTTGTTCACCAGGTGGTGTTGCAATTTTTTTCTATTTTTAGCTCAGCTGATTTGTCAGTCAGCTGAGCTTATGTTACGACTAGCCATCCGTCATCCGTCCATCGCCCACAATTCACATTTTTGACTTCTCCAAAACAGTGAGCCAGATTCACTTCAAACTTGGTGGGGATGTGCCTTGGGTGGGTGTCTACCAAGTTTGTTCAAATGGTCACACTCCAGTGAATTTTGGAGTTTTCATGATTTTTTTTATCTTTTTTGGGCAAATTTTAAAAAGTCTCCAAAACCACTCACCCAATTGCTTTGAAATCGCACAGGGACACTCCAGGGGACTCCTAGTTCTGAATTTGTTCGCCAGGTGGCGCTGCAATTTTTTAAAATGATTTTTGTGTTTTTTGGTATTTTTGACTTCTCCCCAGAATTGTCACTCAGATTAAGCTGAAACTTGGTGGATATGTTCCTTGTGGAAGGGTCAAACAAAGTTGTTCACTAGGTGGCAATGCTGTGCATTCCTGATTGACGATCTTTCAATTTGGGTACTCATCGGTCAATGCAGCTTTCCTATTGATTACTATATAAGTCAATGGGCATTCTAATGGTAATTCACATTTTCGACTTCTCCAAAACCGTCATCCGATTGACTTCAAACTTAGTAGCAATGTACTTTGGGTTGGTTTCTACCAGGTTTGTTCAAATGGTCATACTCCAGTTCTTTTTGGATATTTAATATTTTTTTTTTGTTCTTTGTTGGACAAATTTGACAAAATCTTCTCCACAACCTTTCATCCAATTGCTTTGATATTGAATAAGAACACTCCTAGGGACTCCTAGTTCTTATTTTGTTCACCAGGTAGTGCTGCAATTTTTTTTTCAAATTTATGAATTTTTTGTGTGTTTTCGTTACTTGTCACTTCTCCCGAACCATCTCTCAGATTAAGTAGAAACTCTGTGGGATATGTTCCCTGTGAAAGGGTCAAGCAACGATGTTCACTAGGTAGCACTGCTGTGGATTCCTGATTTTTAACGATTTTTTTTTTCAAGTCGGGTACTTGTCTGTAAATGCACCTTTTCTATTGCTTATTATGCAATTCAATGGGCATTCTAATGGTTATTCATATTTTGGACTTCTCTGAAGAAACTGTCTCTCAGATTTTTGTATTTTTTGTGATTTGTCTTAAAAATCTTTAAAAAAAGTTTTAACTTACAGGCATAATTAGAAGGTTTAAAACTATAAGAGATGAAGGAGCAATTTTAATTTGAAAGAATGCTTACAAGATACATTTGATTTTCATTGAACGAAATCCTGAAACGTTTTAAATTTTACTAGTTTTTATGGCACACGGACAGATTTGCCCTAGAGCAAATCGTATTTTTTTTCTATTTCTGATGTTGCGCCGTTGTCAAAATGTAAAACATGAAGTTCCACGGACTGCGAAGGAGAAAGATCCATGATATTTGAATGAACATACATGTACCTCTTTTGGTATCCTCAACACATCAATTGAAATGTTTTTTTTTTATCACGTTTATTTTGCGGGCAAAGGAGCTGGGGCACACAACGATGTAAATAGAACTGGCTTCACTTCAGCTACATTTATATGTATTTATATACTATGCAGTCGAAGTTGAGTGTTCCATTCTTCACGTTCATGAAACAAGCCAGAAAAACCTGCAAGGTCAGCAAACCCTGGATAATTTTCCATGGATCCGCTACACATCCAACAATGTACAAGTAACATGACACCGTTACCATGGTCACCTGACACGACCTTGCATAAGGTGGCACAACATACATTTTGTCAACCAGTCACGTAATTTTAAAAAATTAATAAGTACAGTGAAACCTAGCTTTAATGACCCTGTCTTAGGATAACCAGCTTGTGGTCTCACAAGACAGATAGTTTTTATGGGAGATACAACTAACATGAAAAGTACCAAGCACAATATCTTGAATAGGTGGTCTTTCATGGCAAATAGTCTCTTTTTGGACTGGTCTCTAAAGCAGGGATACTGTCTATACTTTCTGTATTCCTTTTTTCATTATTTTACGTGTTGAGTTTCAATCTTCCTCAGGTGAGAGGTACGCAGTCAAAACGGCCGCCATGGACCTCGGGCTGGAAAAAAGTTCAGCGAAAGATTTTATGCACGTGCAGCAAGCCGAGGCTGTGAGAAGGAATATGGATGACTCCGTGGAAAAGCTTCAATAGGTCATGTGCCTAATCATATGTTTGTAGGACAAGCATGTTCTAACTCAAATATGCAAATTATTCTCAGAAAAAAGGAGATTTATCTTGCTGGTGATTCGATAGGAAAGTTCTGTTGTTATCGTGTGCTTGTAAAGTTGTAGGATACTTCAAGTCAAAAATTCAAGTCCAAAATGCAAGTCCTGGCCAAGAAACTTGAGAGCCCTTGTGGGTCAACAAGCAAATGGAAACATAATTGTTAACAATTGTATACGTTGGACAAAAGCAGCCTATCTTGTCAAAAGGAAAGTAATTGAGTTGCCTTTGCATCGTTCATGACAGCATAAATGTCTGTGAGACAAGTTTTATATTTTGTATACTCTTGATAAACAAGCCTATCGAAGCCACTGCTATGAACACATATATTTTTAAAGGCATTAATTTTCACGGTTTTGGGGGGTATTTGGGACCTTTTGTCCACGACTATAAATTCACTCTTTCAGGCGAATTCCAATCAATGCCATGTTTTAAAAAATAACAATTTTGAAGCGTTGGCGACATGAGAGAAAATGAGAGCACAGCGAAACTAAATGAATTCACTGTAGTCTGCAGTGCCTTTTGTGTTTTAGAACTGTCTATTCAGTAGCTGCAACAACAGCGAAAGTAAGAAACATGTCACTTTGGGATTAAAAAGGTGTCAAATGTCCCCATTATCACAGTGGGAAAAGGGTGTGGTTCTATGGGAGCAATACATGGAGCCCACTATGTATTTGTTTACTTTTCTATAGAAAACAAAACATTGAACACTGATTCTTTATAGGTTGTGGCATATTTTATTACAATCAGGACGCTTTTTAATAGTAAAGCCTTGCTCTACGTGCACGCGTTTTTTATTTTTCCCAGCATTTTTTAGTTTTTTGTATTTTTCTAGGCGAAGATTTGTGCCAAATGTCCTGTATCAAACACTTTATTCAAGTTGTATAACAAGGTGTTTCGTGCACTAATTGTCGGCAACCGTAGCATACTGTGAGAAGAATGCAGACATAAAAAATGCTTGTAAAAATGCCAAAAGTGATATTTTGATACTTGTCACATATTAAATGCATCCATGAATCAATGCTTCTAAGCTGAAGATTGAAACTGTTATTTTATCCCACCTCCACATAAGAATACAAAACGGAACAGGTTGAAAGTATTGAGCATGCAGTGCCCCCTTATGCGAGGCCTCTCTCCCAAAAGACCATCCATCTTAAAAGGCCAAGACTTGTATACAGAGATGATAATCCCATTATACTGTCCCCCGCATTAAAGGCCACTCCTCTTAAAAGACCGCTTTTTGGCCGCATTTAGGGTGACCATTTAAAAGGCGGATCACCGCATTAATTTGAGAAATTGTGTGACAGCTTGAAAAAATATGTGTTATGCGATTCTCTGATCAGAAGTGCTAAGCTGCAGTAACAACTGTTATACATTGTTGGACGTGTTGCGGCCCCCCTGGTGGTCACGTAGACAGTTTGCTGATCTTTCCAGGTATGTTGGCCTCTTTCACGGGCTCAACGAATGTAGACATTGAACTGAGACTGTGTTGTCATGTGTGGGTGTAATGTAACCATGCAGTTGCATGTGCATTGCTGCTCGCTTTAGCTGCTCGTCCGCGGCCGGCAGAAGAAAGAAAGAAAAAAAAAGAAAGAAAGAAAGAAAGAAAGAAAGAAAGAAAGAAAGAAAGAAAGAAAGAAAGAAAGAAAGAAAAAGAAAAAACACATGTAAGAAAAGGAACTTTAATTGATGTGTTCATGACACCCAGGCAGGATCTTTCTCCTTCACAGTCCACTGAGCATCATATTTCACATATAGTACGATACAGATATAAGAAAGCAAATGAGTAGGGTTTTGCTGTCGATTCTCGTCGTGACCGCATGTAGTCTTCAGCAAACGTGGGCTGTGACAGAAAAAAGATAGAGAGTACTTTGTTTGGCAAATACAAAATCCCCCACGCCTCCAAAATAGCAACGCATGATATGAAAATAGGCCCCACTATTTTAGAAAGCCATATTCATGATGACAGCAAAATCTGAAAATAAAACGTCACTAACACCTAATGAACCATTTAGATTTTTTTTTTGTTTTGAAAAAGATCTCCGCATTCACTTAATTTGATTTTTTTCAACAACGTACGACTTGCTTAAAATGCTGACAAAGGGCCACTCTCACAAAAGCAAAACAGAATAAATAAATAAATAAATAAATAGATAAATAAATAAATAAATAAATGACCTTACTCGTTGACCTTTCAAGGTCATATGTAATATGTACACTTAGGCTTAGAGTTGAGCTTTGCAACAAATTTAACTTCGCTTAAATCCGTTGATAGCTTTTATAAATATAGGCCAAAACGTGTTTTCCATAAGTAGGTCACGGTGACCTTAAAATAAGGTCAAGGTCACAAATTGAATGCATCACCTTAAAGGGTATTAAAAGAGGTTTCAAAGTTAGCCAATAGTATTCCAAAGGTTATTGGCAACTCAGAGTTATGACCTTCCAAATATTGACAAAAAATAAAACTGGAAAAGGTCTTGACCTTGAAAATATAGATCAAGGTGACAAATCATATATTAGGGGCAAAACTTAAGAACACAAGTGTAATCCTGTGAGAATGACGACGTGCAGGACCCAGTCGTCTTTGAGCCTTCGCATGTACAACTATTTTTTGCGTGAAAAATGCGGATTTTTTTTCGAACGGAAAAATAGTGTGCTTGACCTGATCTGATTGTAAGTTTCGAGTGACGGTAAAAATATCCAAAAGTGACAGTATGACCCGATTTCCAGGAAATCTAGGTCACGGTGACCCAAAAAAGGAGGTCAGTAGGACAAGTGTTTGTAAAAAAAAATGAATGTGGTTTTGGACTACTTTGTGGTAGGGGGCTTCAATGCTGTAGGTCATTCATGGGGCTGACAATTGTAGAAATATACGGTACAAACAGTGTAGGCCTCCCCCCCTCCCCTCATATGGGGGAGGTTTAAAGGTATCCAGAAGTGTTCTTTTGCGAGTTTGATGCATTGGCCATGGGGCTTTGGAGAAGTTAAATAAATAAATAAATAAATAAATAAATAAATAAATAAATAAATAAATAACCTCAAAAATGAATGAATGAATAAATAAATAAATAAATAAATAAATAAATAAATGAATGAATGAATAAATAAATAAATGAATGAATGAATAAATAAATAAATAAATAAATAAATGAATAAATGAATAAATAAATAAATAAATAAATAAATAAATAAATAAATAAATAAATAAATAAATAAATAAATAAATAAATAAATAAATAAATAAATACCCCCTCCCAAAAAAAATAATGAAGCGCAGAAGTTTAAACAAATTTAGTGGAGAACCACGTAAGGCAGATCCCGAACAAGTTTGACCAAGAGGTTCCCGTCAACGATTTTGACGCAGTTGAAAGCATGGCGAATGGACAGACGATCATACAACCTTATCTGATATAAAAACAAGACAATCAGTCTATCGGGAGGCTTTGATATACGGTAGATGCACAATGTATCTCTGGGGATACATATTTTCATAAAGTGGTCTTTTAGATTTGGTGTACATTAATTCAAATCGCAATCAACCAAATGAATAAGTTATAGCTACCGTGTAAACTTACCCTGTTTGGCAAATTTGTAACTCAAAATGGAAAATACAGTCAATTTCAAAATCACACGGTCAGGGTTGAACAGTTTCTGTCATGCTGTTCACAAGTACGACTGTGTGTAGCATATATTTTGACTTAGATTGCATACCCTCACTTTGACAAAAGAAACATCAAGGGTTAATCCATACTTTACTGTTATTCGCGGGTTTTTAAATCGCATTACGCGGGAAGGCATAAGGGTAATGCATTATATCTCAGTATCGAAAATACATGTACATCATAATATTGGAAATGATCCTGGTCGAAAGCAAAAGCTTTTCTGTGCAAAAGCATACATATATGTAAGTTTTGGGCAATAAAAGACTGTTCTGTACCTGGCAAGGACCGTCGACCAAAGCAATATGTATATGTGTTTGAAACAAAGCATCCGATCTACTGCATGGTATAAGTGAAGTGATTGCTTGGTGCTCAAGACCGAAAGTTCGGTTTAATCACATAATCTCTTGAATTCTATCCGCAGGTTGAAAATCTGCTTATGAGTGACCCATGCTTACGTCTCAATAGCAGTGAACAATATTGCCTGTGCAACGTAACTAACATGTAAAGAAGAAATGGCGACCTAGAATCTAAATTAATGCAGATAGGAATTACACTAAAATTATATATATTTAGGAAAAACACAGGATCTATTATGATGTAATGTAATGATTAGTGAATGATGTGACTTCAAGGTTCAACCTATTTTCTTTAAAAGTATTTGTAGAAGACAGAAAGCATATTCCAGATATGAAGGTAAGTTGGAATTTATTGCTTATTTCGTTACACCTGTTTTGTCCTTGGTCTGTTTTCTTGCATAGAAATATTACAACCAAAAGTGTATTCAGAATTGAAGGTTTCATTCATTTGACAATCTAGATCTACATGGTCATTTTTTGTTACCTTTTCGTGCGTAGGCTGCGTAGATAAATATGCCTGGCATGATGGATAGCGTATCATGTCTAGAATACAAACATAATATGCCAAATTTTTACATTGTCATTTTTAACTGAGTCATAACTGCCTTTGTTCAAAACGCATTCGCACATCGGATTAACTGATTTATGACTATACCTTTGTTTAAAACGCATTTGCACATCGGAGGGAATTATGAGGATTCCTCCCTCCCTGAAAATATTCATTTTGTATGTATATTATCATCAGTGTTGTCACATTGTATCTGGCGCAAGTATTCAAGAATATTATGCATGAATTGATTGTGGTTTTCGTCAACCCACACCCATAGGCCATATATATATATATATATATATATATATATATATATATATATATATATATATATATATATGTATATTTATATGAAGACAGATGCACAGGTTTATTGCATTTACAAAACAAATACATATGCATATACACATACGCACACATTATATAATGACAGATTCAATGTGATGCACACAAACACCGTTTACACACACACACATATATATATATACATATATATATGTATATATATATGTATATATATATATATATATATATATATATTTATATATATATATATATATAAACGCATAATCACAGTTAATTTTCCGTATATTTACATTTACAGGTCTTTGCGAAATGGTTCTTTTTTCTACTTCTGACCTTTCTCTGTTTGGTAACAAATGTGACAACAACGACAAGCAAGCCCGCAAACCCTACGACGGCCTCGGCCCCGGCCCCGGCCCCGGTCCCGGCTGGCGGGGGCGGTGCCCAGTCTTCTAACAATAATAATGGAGGGGGAAATAATAACCAGGTCACCACAACTATAAAACCAGACAATTCAATAGAGAGATTAAAAGCGCAATTTTTAGATGGTATGTTTATTTGTTTGTATTAGGTGGTTTATCTGTATATCTAAGAAACTTTTAATGAGAATCTTTTGCTGCTGCTTAAATATACAGAAGTACGCAACAGCGTTTATAGTTCTGCGGGAATTACATGCATTTGATAACTTAAATATTCCCTCTTTAATTGCCAGATTGTCGACTTTAGACGTGATTGGCTCTGAAAGAGTTAAAAGAAACAAACAGTATGGGAAAAAGTTTCAGGCCATCACAGCAAAACTCAGAATCCCCATAAAAACGATCTTTTGTCAAAGACTTTTGGCGAACACTTTTGGTGTAAATTAAAAGGCCAGTGAAGCACGCAGGCAGTTGAAGTCGACCACCTTGAGGAAGCCATTTTGTGGGGGACACAATGAAAATGTAGTGCTTCAGCCATATTGCTATGATACACGGGGCGACGCAACCTTCGATCTCAATTAACTTTACTTTTAGGTCTACTGTATCATGAACACTTGAAAACATTATCTGTTTCGTTTTCTTTGTTGTTGTTTTTTCTAGGAGTCGCCTATATTTAGCGACTGAGAGTGAAACGGCTGCACATAGGCCTAGGCCTCCTGCTTTTGCCTCTGCGCCAGTTTATATGTAAGGACTACAAACCTTAAAAAGGATAAACTTAGTACACCTAATTCAGATAACCGAACGTTTGAACGGTGTTCTGCGCGCTGTCGCCCTTGGCACGTCACACCGTATAGCCACCTTGTCGCCTGCAGCTTCTAGCACGTGTGTAGCTCGTTGCCCTGGTCGAGTCGCCCCGGTCGCGTCGTCCCGTGTATCCTAGCCATAACTGCGTACCCTTTCTCAGGTTGTAACACGTGTGTACATCGGAGAAAATGTATTTTTGTCATATTGAGTTCAGGCACTTTTTGCTTCACATTTATCAAATTGGGGGTGAGGGGGGGGGGGTGCTGCGACGTCCATATTTATAACACGCGTGTTACCTCAGATCATCTGGTACAAAATAGGCCTAGTGTTCCAGCTGTCAGTCACAGTCCGTGTGCTACTGGTACTGAGCTATACATGCACACAAGTCGGGCTTAATTTTGCCAGAGAACAATCCCAGGTATCGCAGTTTGATAAACGATTCGTTTAGCCTGTCTTACCAGACACACTCTCAAAGTGCATGTTATTTTAATTTTCTTCCGCGAGTGTCAAAATAAATTACAAATTAAATATGCTTAAATTGAAACTTTTTGATTTCACCACTGACAGTTCGTTCAGTACCTCTCTGTGTTGATGATAACAGAAACTGAAAATTACGCATTTAATTTTATTGGCCTCCTAAGATAGCACTTTAGAAGTAAAGATATACACGATTTTCTTTTCTGTATAAATTGAAAATTATATAAATTACACACCGCACAATGGCTTTTCCATGCTGAAAAACGACGAAAAGTTACAATATCGCTGTGATTCCGCCATGACGAATACACCTTCAGTGTTTAAATCCTGTGCTATTTTTCTCGCAGCAAACAACGGTGTCATTCCAGGGGTTCCCAACCTGGGATTTGCCGGTATCATTCTGGGCGGTGTCATAGCGCTTATTATTATAGTGTCCTGCTGCGCAAAGTTGTGTGCCTGTCACTGGTAAGTTACCGGTGGGAGGGAATTCATCTTTAGAATTGCTAATGAACTTTTGACATGTCAAACTTCAGAAAGAAATCTGCTCAAAATATCGTTCATTCAACAAGAAAGCAAACAAACAAGAAAGAAAAAGGAGAAAGAAAGGAAGAAAGAACGAAGGAAAAAAGAGAGAAAGAAAGAAAAGAAGAAAAGGAAAATATAAATTTAACAATTGAAGTATTTTCTAATGATTGATATACTTGTGCTTTGCAAACACAAAGAAAAAGGTTGTCTGTATTTATGGTCAAAATAATGATTTATTATCGATAGAATAAATTCAAACAAACATTCTGTTATGAGATGTGAAAATATGGAATTTTCTTACCTTAGCTTCTCTGGGTTTACAGTAGCAGACACAATTTCTTTCTTTTTTGGCAAGGTTAACTAAGGACTCTTCTGTAACAAACACAATGAGTGAGCACGCATTCATCCCTTTGCCAGGTACGGCAGCTGGTTGTGAAAGCACGTGAAAACGAACTGTTTAATTGGAGGAAAGCTACAATTTTATAAAAATATAAATTTGTATCTATGCATGCGAGTAAAAAAAGTCGATTATGTTTTTGTATTTTTCAATTTTGTAGCTGCTCGTGTTCCTCAGGAGGTACAGAGATTGAAGACGATGAAGATGACGACGACTACGTTGACCGCCGGCCCCGTGGGGGATACAGGGGCAACTCTGTATCCCCTGACCCGGGAGGTTACGACCGCCGGAGGCCAAGGGACGACTATCACCAGGAAGACGATTACTACGCTGATGATCTGTACAAAGAAGAGATGCGTAAACGCCAAATGGCCGACTACATTGTCGAATTACTGTCACGTGACCCGGGCGCTCAGAATAGAATTATCGGCAGTGCACATGGAGACAAATGGCAGACCCAAAAGAACGATTACGACTATGAAGATGATCGATATGATCGATATTAAGTACACTAAGATATATGCATGCGTATAGCAAAATATTCACAGTACACCAGCGACAAACTATTGCAGATGTGACTGAATTAAACTGTTACGAGTGTACCAATACATGATAAATATCCAGTTAGTTGCAATGTACAGTAGATTATCCTATCTACTAGATAGGATATACATGAATATATAAAAATTATGAGTCTTATACATATCGCGCATGATTTTTGTATTTAACTCTTTCAATGCCAGTTTTTGGACTGTGTCAACAGCTTTCCGCGGCGCGCTTTGGGCGCAATGAAATGCGCCGAGGAAAGCTGTTGACCTGGAAAACTATCTATCACGTCACTACAGGCATACTGGTAGTTAAATGAAATGTCTCTTTACGAGAAACGTGAATCCACCAACCTTATAATTCAGCGCAGTTCGTTTAAGCATGGAGGTATTATACATTCAGTATAATACCTCCATGGTTTAAGTTGTTCGACTTTAGTCACAATTGGCGCAGAAAGAGTTAGGGGACCGTATGCATAGACCTTGAGCTTGTCTTCCTTTGCCTACTGTTTATACACTCCTGAAAATGGGTAAATCATTCGATCAATCAATCGCTAGATCGGTCGGTCGGTCGTTCGTTCGGTCATTCAGGCAGTCACTCATTTTACCAATAAATACGAGGCATGTATATCAACTTCCCGCCACAACTGCCTACCTGGTTGTCGTAGTAACCCAGTCTCGCCTAGCGAGATACGGGCCGCTGTTTGTACGGGGAAGCGGGATATGACTAATATTTTGGAAATAAAGAATACTTAGCACTGGCAGATGGTTTCTATTCTTGCAACCAATTTAGGGAGTACTAAATGAGTATGACTTTGGTATTTGTAAAGTTAAATTTTCTCTAACAGACACTAATCTTGTGACAATGGTATATCCAGCCCTGTCTGTAACAGTGATATGCCCGTGTGTGCTCCTTGATTGACAGGCGGGAACTCCGTGCTATGTAGCGGGAAATGATATGCATGTCTCGTATTGAGCAGAGAAAGATGGCTCCTTACACACTACTCAAAACATAAAATTAAGGGTGATTATCACAAAAAATGTCAATTAGTGTACAATCATGAAAGTCGACCTCATGATATATAGAGGGCCAGATTTTTATATGTGGCAGAGTGAAACCCCTTTGCATGATTCGACCCGTGAAAAAGCGCACTTAGCCTGGCAGCAACCAGGATTCTTGGTTTGACACGTTTGGCAGACCTGGGGTTCAGGACTAATGGACTACCAGGTCAGGCCACCAGCCACACACCAAAAAATGACCTGAGAGTGAGCCAAGCAGGCAATCAGGACTCATGCCATGCTGAATGTCTTCTTAGTCTTAGATGACCAAATTACTGTTACAGGAATAAGAGGTACCAATAGAGAGTTATCAACGTTACATGAAAAAATTGCTGCTGCAGGAACAGGACGCACCAACAAATTCATCAAAGTTACATGACCAAATAGCTACTGCATGTGTGGGACGCACCAATAAAGTTACATGGCCAAATTACTTCTGCAGGAATAGGAGGCACCTACAGAATTACATACTTGACATGACCCAATTGTCATGATCCACAATAATTTTAACATGAATACTTCATTCGATTTCAAGTAATTGATGATTAAATGCAAAACAAAAACATTCATCCTTACATCTTTGTAAACCAGGTATGCAACATGTATTCAGTTTAACGGATTCTTTTCTTCTCTCTGTGTTTCCTTAACTGTAAAAGGACAAACTTTCCAAACACAAAAAGAACAAGATGACTCATGAACTAAGTCAGGCCACATGAGCATACGTGCTAAAACAAGTGTAACAAGCACGCAGACATTCAAATTAACCCTGTCCTGTATGCGTAAATTATGGATATATGCATATTCATGTGGTCACGTGACCCAGCATGGCTGGTATAAATACCCAGGAGGGCCGGCTGCTCGTCAGTCAGCCTCGGGTTCTGGAGCGGAGTAAATTTTGACTTGTAAGGTCCATCAATACAAGATTTTACATCGCACTAATCCCATGTTGTCTCATCACTGATTTATTTCTATTTTAATCCTTTTACAATTTGGTCCCGTAATATGTGCATTTGTTATTTTCTTTTCAATATTTAAAATGGTTAATTTGCAGTTTAATTGAACATATGGTTCACACAGGAGTTGTTTTTAAGTATTCCTGAGCTAATTGCGACCTTTGTATCCCATGGTCTCTTCAAAATTCTTTTTCGATGTTATGACTTTTCCTGGATAACCTCTCACAGCAAAAAGACAAGCGACTCAAAGGACAATAAGTCAAGTTACTCTCAAACCATAAGACAATTACTGCTGCAGGAGTAGGAGGCACCAACAGAATTATCAACATTACATGACCAAATTACTACTGCATGAGTAGGAGGCACCTATAGTGTTATCAACATTACATGACCAAATTACTAATGTAGGAGCAGGCCTAGGAGGCACCTATAGTGTTATCAACATTACATGACCAAATTACTACTGCAGGAGTAGGAGGCACCCATAATGTTATCAACATTACATGACCAAATTACTAATGCAGGAGTAGGAGGCACCTATAGTGTTATCAACATTACATGACCAAATTACTAATGCAGGAGTAGGAGGCACCTATAGTGTTATCAACATTACATGACCAAATTACTAATGCAGGAGTAGGAGGCACCTATAATGTTATCAACATTACATGACCAAATTACTACTGCAGGAGTAGGAGGCACCTATAGTGTTACCAACATTACATGACCAAATTACTACTGCAGGAGTAGGAGGCACCCATAATGTTATCAACATTACATGACCAAATTACTACTGCAGGAGTAGGAGGCACCTATAGTGTTACCAACATTACATGACCAAACTACTACTGCAGGAATACGAAGCACCAACAGAGCGTTTTACAATAAATAACAAAATTACTGCTGCAGGAACTAAAGGCATCAACAGATTGTTTAACTTTACATGACAAAATTACGCTAGCAGAAAGAGGAACGCCGACTCAAATGTATTCAGACTCTGGCCCTGACATGATATGATGATTCGACTATTAAATTGTGTAACTACTATGATAGAATGTTAATCCTTCAATAACAATATCTAGCTTCTGATATCTCGTTATAATTTGAGTCGTGGAAACAAGGACCGGCCCAATAATATCAATAAAAAAATGTGTGACGCGGTCCTCAGATACATCGTTCAATGAAAAAGATTTCCTTTGCGACGTCACTGCTCTGCCGCCACTGTGTATATTGGTTCAATTCTCAAACAGCACTGGTCCAATATTCATCTCCATTGCTCAAGATACGGAGCTTGTCGATCAGCATCGTATATCTTTTATGCTGCAATCTATCTGTGTTCCCTAGTCTGCAGTTTTCTTGTATTTATTCAGTGTTAGGAACAAATCTCTGTGTCTTTATTGAATGTTTCGAATAACCATTTTTTTTTCTTTTTGGTACCATATTCTACTACTTGGTCACTCCAGCTTAAATAAATATGTTTACACGAAAAACAGAATAAAACAAAACGCCAGGAAGATACCTTTTTTGTCAATACTATCGATCAAGACATGAAGAACAGAAATAAGTAAAATTGAGAACTGTTACTTTTCAGGACGTCTTACATTACATCTTTTTGCAATCAATCCCGTAGTCATTATCCTCTTTTTTCTTTAAGAATGCAAAATATATTTACCTCTACTTCACCATGTTAAAAATTGGTAACGGTAGAGTTAATGGGCAGTAGGCCTACTAGAGACACGGTAAATTTTTACTTTCTTAGTTTTCCAACTGAAAGCGAAAATGTATTTTTCCTGTTTCACTCAGTCTCATTTCGACTGGTGAGTGACATGATCATCTGAAAGGAATGAAAAATAATTACAGATTGATGTTGAAATGAGGCTTAATCTTGAATGACCATGTACTTTTTGCGCAAATGACCCAGACGTGCATAAGTAAAGTATTAACCTCAAAATATAAGTCAGGAAGTAGTCAAAATGGTACGTCAGAAGAAATGTCTTGTCCACGCATTCGCAAGGTTGATCGCAGGGGGTTGTGGTGATCACTGTCAACAAGAAAGGTAATTATCACAGCTGCAAAACTAAAAAAAAATTCATTATAAATTCGAAAAGCTACAATCAAGAATCATGCTACAAAGTACCATCGTTTCACAGGTCACGGAAAGCAAAATCAGCCAATCAAAAGTCACAAAATACCCCTTGCCCTATCTCCGCCTAAGAAAAGTCTGAATTCCAACTTTTATAATTATGAGGTGCAGAGTAATGCTCTCCTGAAAAGCAGTTGTCAGCATATCCGTTTCAACATTTTTCGCTTTCTTGTTCAAACCGGTCTACAGCGACTGGCAAATTCCGAAGGTCGTCTCAATCACCCATTTGAACTAAATATTGTCCGTTCCCAAAATCTTTTCAATGAAAATTTCAGAGGTTTATTAAGATAACATGCCAATATTCAATAACGGTCGTCTGCTCACCCTGTGCACTCAGTCCAGTTATTTTACCTTTTAAGGGTTTAAGTGGTCCACATATTAGCCTATTCACAAGGAAGGACCAAAAGATACACTGTCCAATTACAGAGGTATTACTGTTACCTCTTATGGGTATAAAGTGTTCACATCAGTAATGGTGGGGTAGTTTATGAAATATTTAGAGCGAGAAGGGATATAAGGAGAGCTCCTAGGAGCTTATAGAAAACACAGAAGATTGGAAGACCAAGTATTTGCGCTCAAGGGGTTATGTTACATAAGGAAAGCTAACAAACAAAAGACATGGCTTGCCTTCCTTGATATTTCGAAGGCATTTGGCACGGTTAAAAGGGAACGACTCTTCTTAATGTTATGGAAAAAGGGAATTCAGGGAAAAGCATGGCGTTTGACAAAACTACTCCATGACAAAGTGGAAAGTAAGGTAGTATTTGGGTGCCTAGAAAGTTCATGGTTTGATGTATTTAATGGGGTAAAGCAAGGATGCATTCTGTCTCCTACACTGTTTTCTCTAGTAATGTTAGATATGGTTGATATGTTTGAAGAAAAAAATCTTGGGGTGCCCTATGGAGATGGACATATCCCGTGCCTTTTATATGCTGACGATATTGTAATGACTGCAGACAGTGAAGACCAATCAATTTGTATGCTAAATATTGAACATGTTTTTCTAGAAAAATGGGGGATGACGTTCAATGCCAACAAATCTAAAGTCATGGTAGTGGGTAAGCGTGCAGATTTTTTAAAAATGGAAACTTGGAAATGTATATATATATCTGAATGCAAATCGTGTAATTATTTGGGCATTTTCATCTCGAATTCTCTAACAGACACGGCACACGTGAAAGATATAGCAGCGACAAAAGGTTCTCGTTTATGAGGATACTTATGCAGTATATTGCCTTCTCGTGAAAATGTTAACCGTATTGGCTTCGGAAATAGCATATGGAAAAGTATTATTCTTCCGTCACTTACTCATGGCGGTGCAGCGTGCTTATGCAATACTAAAGAGTCTGAGGCCTCTCTAAAGTTCATTCAATACACTATAGCTAAAGCATCACTTCAGGTCAACTCTTCACCTACAGCAGTGGCTACCCTTGGTGAACTAGGATGACTCTCCCTAAAACAGATTCTGGATCGCATTAGAATTAAGTGTTTCCACCGAATGAAATTTGAGATGCCAGACACACAGCTATGTAAGCAAATTTTTGATATTCTTTTGCAAAGGAATCATGACAAACCTGTAAAGATTTGGCCATATGTTGACGAAATTAAGAAGGTCTTTAATAACGTAGCTATTGACCATGCCCTGGAATCAAGGAATCCCGAATGGCTGAGGTGCTTTTTAAAATTATCGTTAGAAGCATATAAATTAGACTTTTTCCAGGATATAGACGTATAAAAATCTTTAAGATGTTATCAAATGTTTAAACGGTCCTCTTTCGGTGAAAGTTATCTGTTTAATGTAAGTAACTGCCGGTGCACGATTAAAATTTTTGGCCCGCACTGGGTGTCTGTGTGTAGGGGAAGATCTGGAAAGATGGGTTTTATCAGACGAAACATGTCCTTTATGTGAAGATAATAGAGAAGACTTGACACATTTTCTATTTGTCTGCCCAGCACTAAATAATATCAGGTTACAGGCATATAGAAATTTGGGAATCAACTCTCTGAATGAGAATTAAGCAGGCATGGCAGCGTTTTTCCGCCTCTTCGCTGATAAATAAGTTATGTTGGTTCCTTGGCAAACACGCATATGATCTTGGGCAGGACATTGTGAATTATTTGAACAAACATGTAAAACATATTTGGTTAAGGCTTGGCATTACAGGAGACAGTCACTTAAAGACTTCTCGGAATGACAGATTATATGATCGTTCTACATGTACCTCTTGGGTGTGAATCAATGAACTTTATTGGCTGCACCACAGTACACAAAAAGTGCGGCAGTGAGCAAAGCGAAACAAAACCAAACTTTTCACACGTTGATTACAGCACAGAAACACGACATCAACAACACCAACCCCTATATAAGCAAAGTGTTGAGACAAAAAAAAAGTGACAATAAATTACAAACACATAAGACAACCCCAGGAGACAAGTGCTACCATTTGCACCTGGCAAAAGCAAAAAAAAAGAGACTTCTGATTTATTCAAACATTGTTAGTGATTTTGTAAATAGGGCCGACATGAGAGAAAGTATCCGATATCGAAATATAAATATGTTTTTTTATAAATGATTTCCTCTGATAGCCATAACTTCTTTCATATATATTCCAAAATTTCTGATCACTTCATAATCTGATGATTCCATAATAAAGATAAATTTTTCCAGATCAGGAAAACCAGAAAAGTCTGGAAACATGTCCGAAATTTAATTTATCAATTTTTCTTGGGGTTCACGAAACTTTTGACAGGCGACAACAAAGTGACACCCGTCCTCTAAGAGATTACATTGCTCGCAAAGTCTTAATTCTATGGGTAATTTTGATGGACGTGATGGTGCTCTCTTGACGACTTAAACTTACAGATGGAGGTAAACCAACAGAGCAGGGGCACGCTGCGGCGTACTTGGTACGTCTGCGCGGCTTTGCACCCTCCCCCCTCCCCCCGTCACTCTGAGGGTGTGTGTGTGTGTGTGTGTGTGTGTGTGTGTGTCACCCATGTACTTACCCACATCTCCCGGAGTATGTAATAGAGGTGAATCGAAAATTTTGTAACTGACTTGTACATCATACTGTGGTAATACATGCTTTTTTGTTAATAATGACGCTAGAAGCTGTATGTTCTGCATTGTATATGAAACCTGCATAATGTACATGTCTTTACGCTTTCTAGAGTTTTGTCCCAATGAGTCGTTTATCTCTAGTTTTGGTGCGGAGGACATAAATTATTACTTACAGATACTATACTTGTTTTAACGTACGAAGATTATTTGATTGATAATAAGGATGCCTGATTATTTTTATATATTTTGGACGCATCATGGAATTTTCCCCGTTCCGTTGGTGTCTCCTCTGGAAAAGGGAAGTTTTGCTAATCATCATCATCATCATCATCATCATCATCATCATCATCATCATCATCATCATCATCATCATCATCATCATCATCATCATCATCATCATCATCATCATCATCATCATCATCGTCATCGTCGTCGTCGTCGTCGTCGTCATCATCATCATCACCATCATCATCACCATCATCATCATCATCATCATCATCATCATCATCATCATCATCATCATCATCCTTCACTTTGGTAGTTCCAGAAAGAAACTAATTGAAACAAAGAGATGGTTGGTCATGTTTTCAAGCTCATTCGCCCAGCAGTGGTACATGTACTCTGGCATGTATCTGGCCTACTGTCTCAACGATTGTTAGATCAATAAATAAGGTTGTTCAGGGCATACGACGTAATACGAAAAAGCCGATATGCTGATGTTTTTTGCTTCGACTGCTTCATTTCTAAACGTACTCAATTATATATATATATATATATATATATATATATATATATATATATATATATATATATATATATATATATATATATATATATATATATTGAAAGTACAGATTCCAAAGATTGGAATGGAAATCACCAAATCAATCGGAAATTAAAGTAAATTTTCTAGAATTGTTTTCCATGTCGATGTCACTTTCGTCAAATTTTATGTTTATTTTCAACCGTTTCCCGCATTTTTGGAATATTTCTGTCAGCCCCCCCCCCCCCCCAAGACCCTTCGCCTATGCAAGTTTTACAATGAAGAAAACCTGGTGTAATATTCGGAGTATATTCCTTTAGAATACGTACACTTCGTTGCCTATCCCTTTGAAGGACAGTGGCGCAGTTTCGAAACACAACTGAAACAAAAGTTGGGGGTAGATTTTGATTTGTCTTTGTAACTTGCTCTGTGAGGAGTGTAAGCATTATTCCAGCTTGTCTGGAGAGCACTTCAGGTTATCAACACAATAAGGCAAGTCAAGCAAGTGATTCATACTCAGGCATGAAAATGTTTCCATTAAGAAAGTGCAGACTCGTTAGTGGATGTCCCGACTAGTGGAGTAACAAAAAGAAAAACTATTTTGTTTGCCCCTTTTAAATAGACACAGCGGCAAAAGGCCAACACATTAACTTGAGGATAAGAAGCAAAGCCACAATGTAGCAGCCCAAAGTGGCTGGTCTAGACGTGACCTCCGTTAGTGTGGGTAATTGAACTGGGAAAACTTCCCAAAATAACTAAAGCGCTTGAACACCATGAACCGGAGTGGTTGCAAACTCACGAGGATTGGACAGTATGATGTATGCAGGAATTTGGAGTTCGACCTCCACCAACATGACATTCAAACTCGTTCCCATACAGCAGTTCATTGATTCCCCAGCATATCTCCACAAAAATGTGATAACAAGTGGGACAAAGCGAAACAAACAAGAGAAGAGAAGAGAACAGAAAAAAAACAAAAAACAAAAACAAAACAAAAAATCACCAAAAACCAAAAAAAAAAAAACCCCCCAAAAAACAACCCCCCAAAAAAACAAACCAAAAAAACAAACAAACCAAAAAAACCCCAAAACTCCCCCCAAAAAACAACACAAAAAAAAACACAAAACAAACAAACAAAACAAACAAGAAAAAAAAAAAAAAAAATAAGAGACCACGTCATCGCTCCCCAGCTGCTAAACTATGCCCATTCAACAGCTGCGACACACATGTGGCTTTTCTGCAATTCTGTGTGTGTCAACTCCTACCATCTGGCCCTCCTAAAAGTACACTGTTTCTAAGAGTTGTTCACAACCTAGGGCTACCTCCTTTTTCTCTCCCAGGCAAACTATTTGTAATTTGCCAGTTGAGAAAAGTATGAGCCCCCCACCGCCCCCCCCCCAAAAAAAACCCCTGGGATTCCAAGAGAAATATAGCTTACAACCTTTTAAATGAGTAATATTACCACTCAAAACATTCCAGTTGTACCTTGGACACAATACTAAATTCGGAAAACTCGTAGCCTTGTCCAACAACATTATTCTAGAAGTTTTGCTGGAGTGTGACGCTACCCGCAGTGTTAACCAACAGAGGCTAAAGAATCTCTTTTTCCAACGGATTCATTCAGTTTCTTTTGGCGGCTCCTAGGACAGCTGACTTGACACGGACATCTAACTAGATTTCGTGTGGATCAATCCAAAGAGAAATGACGGGCTTGGGTAAAAACAACTGCCATTCAGGTTTTGGCTTTCTGACTAAACCATGTGTGACATTGCGAAACGCACTGGGGAAGCTGGCCCAAACGTCTCAAGTTGTTACTATCCACTCAGCACAACATTTGATGAAAGTTTGCATGATTATTAAATATAAGGGGCCATACATGTATTTAGCTTTAAAATACAAAATGACCTAGATATGACCTTGACCATATATATATATATATATATATATATATATATATATATATATATATATATATATATATATATATATATATATATATACTGTAGTTCTAGAAATTTTCGCGCGTGTTTAATTTCGCGCAAACTATTTTTTTTTAATCAAATAACAGAATTTTCACGCATTTTGATTTTGCGCAATCCAATGCCATACAATGTAGTGAAATACAATGCAACTTATTTTCGCGCATTTTAATTTCGCGCTTTCGCGAAAAGCGCGAAATTAAATCAAGCGCGAAAATTTCTAGAATTACAGTATATATATATATATATATATATATATATATATATATACATATATATATAAAAGACACTTTGTGTGACTATTTTTTAATTGACATCCTCGTAGGTGAAAAGTACGATAACTAAAACGAGTGCATTTAATTTCAATTTTTGCATAATATTTTGAAAAACTTTCAAATGTATCTTCGTCAAATTTATTTTTTTCTAGGTTAACATTTTGTTTAATAGTATGTACATTTGAAGTTGCATTTGCTGATTGGCATTCCTGTGTGTGTTTAATGTCTGATGATATTTTGAAATGTAACATTTTGTACATAAATATGACACAGTCCTGCTAATTTCCATGCGTTTGCTTTATATTATTGTTTCCAAAATAATCTGCAAACCCCCCCCCCCAAAAAAAACAAAAAAAACAAAAACAAAACAAAAAAACAAAAAACAAAAAAAAAAAAAAAAAAAAAAAAAAATTTCTGTCACAAAATTATTAATTCAATGTCTTCAAGGGGCTAGGTATGACCGGCAGCTGAGCCTGATGTAAGTGTATCATGCAAAGTAATGTTTCAATGTCAACTCAACGTCAAGCGGAGGTCAACTTTTAGTTATCCGTGGTGGTGTTCTTTCTTTCTTTCTTTCTTTCTTTCTTTCTTTCTTTCTTTCTTTCTTTCTTTCTTTCTTTCTTTCTTTCTTTCTTTCTTTCTTTCTTTCTTCTTTCCTTCCTTCCTTTCTTTCTTTCTTTCTTTCTTCCTTTCTTTCTTTCTTTCTTCCTTTCTTTCTTCCTTTCTTTCTTTCTTTCTTTCTTTCTTTCTTTCTTTCTCTCTTTCTTTCTTTCTTTCCTTCTTTCTTTCTTTCTTTCTTTCTTTCTTACTTACTTACCAAATTTGTCCAGAGTTATTCTCGGATACTGTTATTCCGAAAACCACCAAACTTACAGTGAAATTGTGCATATCGTTTGGAATGCTCATGATGTTTAAACTTTTGCAAATTAGGGCAATTAGAATTTTGAAAGCTGCATATCGTCCAAATTATTATAGATAGACACAAAATTAATGTGGACGTATTGGTTTGTGACACCTGCCAATATAATTGACAGTAAATGCAAGTTGTACAATTTTAAATTACGCTAATCAGGGCATTGGAAATTTTAAAAGTTGAATATATCCAAAACTATTATACATATAATTCAATCTGTAGGTTTGTGGCAAAGCCGTATCCAATGAAAAATGAACAAAAGTTGTAGGATTTTAATTTATCCAAATTAGGTGAATATTCAAAATTTAAATCTTAAGTAGCTTCAAAACTTTTATAGATAGAAGTGTTATTCCAACTTCAATTTATAGGTATGTGGCATAGCCGCGTCCAATGAACCATAAACCAAAGGTGTAGGCTTTTAATTTATGCAAACCAGGCTAATACACAATATTTAGATTATGCTGAACAAAGGCAAAGTATAGCATTTCAAACTGTTCTCATTTTGAAGGCACACAAACAGGTTTTCTGTGAAGCAAATCTTTTTCCTTTTTTTTTTTTTTTTGCATTCCCGGCTTGCATCATTTCAAGCTTCTTTCAGTTCTATAATTTTTTTGTGTCGCTTTATGTCGGCTGTGCAAAAATGTTCATAACTATTACTCGGACGATAGCCTAGAAATTTCCTTTTTGTTTACTTTCCGAACACCGTTCCCTAATTTCAATGTTATTATCGGAAAGTTAAACAAATGTAAAATGACACACATGAACATTTTGAGGAGCATTGATCGGAAAGTGCATTTTTGAAGCTTTTTTAAACTCAAATGTACGCTTTGTTTCAATAGTCCTCGAACGGTGTTCACACATTTCTCACGTGCTGGCCCGTTTAAGGATAACCTATCCATCCATCGTTTAGGATTATTCTCCTTTTCTTGTGTATATTCATGGCTCGCGCAAGATCGAACCACGAAGTAAATGAACATGAAACCTGCAGGTAACATCGCCCGCAAAAATTCCAGGAGTGCTGTTTTCGGTTGGTTCGAAACCCCTTACCGTGTGGCAGGACACTGAAAAACACTTTTTTGAGAAGTCACGGGGTCATAAGCCCACGCAAATAACATTTTACCTTTTTTATTTGAGAACTTTTTTTTTCTTTTCATTGCTGCCAAGTCTCGCGTAATAAAATGCAAATAAATCAATCATGTCCGAAAAAGAAATTTCTATTAAAGTCAACATGGGGGTGATAAACATGGCAGGCACATTTTTTTTGGACATATTTGAAATAGGGACATAACGAAATGCATAAGCTGGAACTAAAACCTGTGGTGTAACGGAGCAACCGCACATCCTCTGGAAAAACATCAAGTGCCTTGTGACCGGCTCTTGTGTCTTATATTTGCCCCAAGAGTATTTTATGCAGACACATCGTTGGCATGGTATCAATCACCTATTACTGATTGGGGTAAAGGGGCGGGGGGGGGGGGAATCTTGGAACCATTGACACGGGAAATAAAAGTACAGCAGCACAGAGTACAGGAGATAACATACCATTAAAAAATAGTACTTACGTACCATTGGATAACCGGTTAAAAGATAAAAATGATCACATGTGTCTTGTACATAGAATTTGTAGAAACAGTTCTAAGTTACACATGGTCAATACACCTCACGCTCATAGACATTTCATGACAGGTACGGATTCTTACCGTGCCTCGCAAGCTTTACGCAAAATAAATTTCGCCAGGGAAAACCGGCGGGACTTGCTCTTAGTATGTTACACGGTTAATATTTCTGTCTTTTTGTATGCCTGTCTGTCTGCCTGCCTGCCTGCATGCATGCCTTAATGTTTGTCCGTCTGTCTGGTTGTCTGTCTCTTTCTTTCCCTGGAACGAAAAGTAAAAATAGCCCAGTACCGACGGACAACCTCTCCTCCCCACTGATTGACACACCACGCACAATACATTCACCTCATGAAAAGGCATAGATATTTTTGTTTCTACCCTGTAACGGTCCCAGTTTTTTTTTTTTTTTTTTCAATTTTTTAAAATTTTTGTGCCTTCGCAGACTGACAACGTGGGACAGACTGCTGGGACTGTTGTGGTCACTATTGTGACCACGGGTCACACAAGGACACGGCTTATTCTCCTAATTCATGTCTGCGGACACGCCCTATTCTTTAGCTCAAATTAGTTCTGCGTGCCCGAGCACCAGATATGTTGAGCTCTAATATTTCATAAAAATGTCTAATCCAAGGCTTTTGCCGTAAATGACAGACACTTTAATACTTAACGGAACCATCATTGCAACAAGATTTAAAACGGCAGGAAGATTTCCACCGCACGCTTCATTTCTCTAGAACGTCATCACTCTGTCCCGTCATAACAGAACATCTGGTGTGGCTGTGCTTACGGTTCATCTCGCTATTCTACGCTCTGTTGTCAGAACTCTGAAACAAAATACAATGGTTTAGAGATACCATTTTAACTTTGTATTAAAATATACAAGCCATTTAATGACATTGGACTGAAACAGAACAAGCACATGAAAGAAATAGAAACGTTTACATTATTTATTGGTATCACGTCAAAGGTTGTACGGATCTGTCATTACAGAATATATAAAATCTGCGCGCATGTTAGTTTAAAAAAAGTGCATCACTACACAAGAGCATTCCAATATATAAAGGAACTTCCACGCCTTTAAACACTTGAAATGTAGCAAATATTTGGCAACATGAGTCTTTTTCACTTGTATGCCAAGTTTGAGTCCCTGTTGTAAATCAAAGATGAAACACTACCAATCTATTATTGCTTTGCAGTATTAGACGGTGACACTTGAGCTTGGTAAGCAGGCTACTGTGACACATCTTGAAAGGCTGAGAGTTGCATTCCAAAAGTGCTGATCATTTTGATATGGTCAGGGTCAAGTCGCTTACTTTGTGAGGCAATCCTGGGGATTTATATGCACGTGTACGGTTGTGTACATTTGTAGCAGAAAACAATATATATTTGCAGGTTGAAACAAAATCGCTTCGATTTACCACAGACATACACAAAGCCATGGAGATAATTCAGCAACACTCTTGAATTATACAGCCAGTGTCTCAAATAGACCAAATACTATGACAAATTTTTGTAACTTGTACGTTTTTTCGCAAACCCTTTTTTTATGCTTTGAATATACACAATATGGTGCAACTGTATATTTTCACATGAATATACAGATGTTTATTTTTCATATCATATCACCATATCGGTCGCTATAACCTTGTTTCCATGTCTGAGAAGTGATATATGCCGTGGACGATGACACACTGATTTCGCTGTTTTTCATGTGGTGTTCACTCCTTTAAATGATTCACGTGCAAAACAATGTATATAAATGCACATCGGTTCATTTTTCATATCTTATCACTCTACAACCATAGTAGCATTCTATAACCCCCTCTCCCACTCAAATTCCGTTAAGCTTTCTTCAATATATCGCTCGACAGGGAAGTGGAAATACCCCACAGAGCGCCTCGGTTGTAGCATTTCGAGGCTTTCAAAGTCGCTAGCAGATGACGAGCCAATGGGATATGTCATAGAGGTCATCAAATGTGTTGCAGGGGTCAGCCAATTACGGGCTTACACTCAAGTGGAACAGCGGTGGAGCGTAACAGACCTTCAGCACCTGCCGAATAAACACAGTCAACACACAGGACGACACAGTTTTGCAGGTGAAGACAGAAAGGACATCTCTCCGTTTAAGGTATGGCATTAAATGCACTTTGCGTCTTGCTACTAACCAATATGTACTATCATTTTGTGCTCTAGGGGCGATGAACAAAGTGTTTTTAGTTTCACTTTCTTTACCGACTAAACAATCTTATTCATCGAAATGCAAGGTGTGGATAGATTATGACACAGGAGTAGAAACGTGTCTGCTTGGGCTTCCGTCCCCGTGACTTACATGACTGATGGAGAGAGGCACGTGTGTTTTTTCCTCCTAAACATACCATATCACAGGTACGGTAAGGTCAATACATGCAATTTACACTCTGGCACGATTTGGCGTTTGGTACAAGTGTTGAGTCATGGCATAACACCGAATGTGGACACATTTAAAATTGTTCACAATCGATAGGTCTTTGTTAAAAATTGAGTGATTTGCAAAATGGGATAAATATGCGTTTACTTTTTGACGGTACGAAGGTGGCAATATTGAATCACGGCGCATATGATGTACATATGTACAGGTATCCCGCGGCTATATCAATTATTCCACATTACATACACACGTCGAAGGAGGTCCAGTTGAGGAGGTGCCATTTATGAAATATGACTGCAATTATAGAACATTATTGTAATAATAGCAATCAGGAAGAAAACAGGTCCTTCAGACCCAAATGTCAACCATGCGTTTAAGGGATAAATTATCAGGTTTTCCAACAAGGTCATAAACCTGTAGAGCGTTCTGGTAGATATATGTGTCAGTTTTTGTCTGCTTCAATAGGTGAAAAAAAGCAAAAAAGACCTTGTTATTCGAATGAGTAACTTGGTATATATATTTTGCGTTGCAGTTCCAATTTGCGCACCTATTACAGCACACGAATGTTTCACTGTGGTATGCACAGCTTGCTCATTTTGACACATTTGTGTGAAGACTAAGAAGCGGTCAAGACGTATGTACATGTATCTGAATATGTGCCTGTAATATGCACCATGTTCATTCTGAAAAATCGCCAGCTGCCTGAAAGTTTATCGAGAACAATAAGCCAGGAACAGTGGCTATTTCGATGATGTTGTTATTGACGTTATTGTCATTTCATTATTTACTTCCTGAGATATACTCCTTGACGATACATGCAAGCCAAAGGATAAAGTACAATCGTATTCTGGGAAGAAACGTTTTGTGTCATATTATTGTAGGAATTTACCGACAAAGTATATTCGTCGGCTCAGTGGAATTGTAAACATATTTATTTAAACTGAATTGCCTAGTGGCATATAATATGCAGTTAATATAGAGGTTCTCCGAGCAGTAAAACGTACAGTTAGTATAATTGAGTACAAGACACACAGATCCCTCCCCCAAGAAAAAAAAGAGAAGAGAAGAGAAGAGATGAGAAGAAAAGAGAAGAAAAGAAAAGAAAAGATTCAATCGACTGAACATGGTATCTTTGGTCAGTAGAATGTAAAATGCGTGTGCTGGCGCACTTCCGGTTCTTCTATTTTTCAGATTATTTTATCGGTGGTCCTTATGGTTTGATAAGGACCATCATGACGTCACAAGGGTGTCAAAAGGAGCACGTGTTATAACTCTTTTGAAATTAGTGTAATGTCAGCAAATTTTAATCTCTAAGAAAAAAGTCATTAGATGAGTATGTTATAACGCGTTGGATACTAATGTAGTGTCAGAAAATTTTAATCTTTTAGATAGACGTCTTCAGATGGGCATGTTATTGTATTTGTGTCTTTTTGCCCAGAACCACTTCCTAGTAGTCAATATCCTATTCCGCAGTTCGAACTCTTTACTCTCCATAAGCTAACCTGTCCCTGTCTAACCTGTATATATATGGAATTACTATTGTCTATATTGCACACGTTCCTCTGTAAAATTTTGACATAGGCTGTATCAGCCCAAATAAATTAAAGGGTCTTCAGCGGGTAACTACTCAACATGTTTCGGAGCCTTTTACCCGTACACGTCTCTCTGAGTAGCGGCTCCTTGCCTAAGCTAAATATTCAGCAAAGACAACCCACATAATAATGAATAAATATGAACGTGGCAATTGATGAATTAGCTAAATATGTGAAGTTTTGCTTGTAAATGCAGAGCTTCATATCAAAGAAGAATACCTGTGAAACAAATAATTATTAACGCGTTGGGTATTAATGCAGTGTCAGCAAAATTTGATCCCCAAGATGAACTCTTGAGGTCATCATAGGGAACGTGTCTGGGCATGTACCATATCTGGACAGGTGTACAGTATAAAATCGCCTTTCTGTATCATCTGAAGTAGTCATATCAGATTGTTTTGAATGGGGGAAAATTAAAACGATTAGGTGCAGAAATTGCCAGACCCTGGTGCTACTATACTGCTCCTTTCAATAGGAATAATCTATTACACGTCAATGACCCGTCCCAACGAGGTACTCCCCCTCCCCCATTTTAAATATAATTTGAAGGTTCCCAAGAAACCAAGCAACGGCAGTCAAATTTAAGGCGGACAGAACCCCCCCCCCAATGGTCTAAACTGGATCTGTGCATGTAAGTGCACTATCAGCAAAAGTTGGGGGGGGGGGGGGAGGATGTCACTGTATCCAAATCAGGGAAATGCCTCCTCCCCCTCCTCCTCAGCATTATAATTTTTACTGCATTGTCCCACCACCACCGCCACCAACACATTCCACCACCACCACATTCCAACAACAGCACGCAGAATAGCACGAAACAGCACACAGAACCAGATGTCCCCCCATACATGCTCCTCACTAAGGTATCTGGTCCCCTGATGATGATGTCTTAGAGATTAAATTTTGCTGACACTACACTAATCTTAAACGTGTTTTAACATGCTCACCTGATGACGTCTACCTAAAAGATTGAAATTTGCCGACATTATACTTAATATCCAACGTAACGCGTTATAACATACTCATCTATTGACTTTTAATTTAGAGATTAACATTTGCTGACATTACACTAATTTCAAACGTGTTATAACAGGTGCTCCTTTTGACACCCTTGTGACGTCATGGTGGTCCTCATCAACACATGACGACCACCTATAAAATAATATGAAATATAGAAGAACCGGAAGTGCGCCAGAACACACATTTTACATTCTGCTACTTTGGTCGTCGATTCCTCAAATATCTTGACGGTGGCATGTTGTTACCGTTATACACTTACGTAGCGGTGGCCACACGTCTGTGGCGATGACTGAGGCCTCTTTGTAAAAGCAAAAAGTTCTTTGTCTCTCACAGTGCTCCAGCTTGGTAAAAGTGCATGGATAAAAGAAATAAGAATTCTCTCTCCGTCCGCGTCGCTTTCAATTTTGATATAAAAGGAATGGGGATTTGGTCGAGTGGATATGTGCGTTTCCCATTTCAGCTAGGCGACTGGTGCCAAAGGTAGCAGGTTCGAGTCCCGCTCGTTCCGAATATAAAAAATATATATATTAAATGATATAGCAGGCTCATTGTCCTAGCCGGGCCGAGCTACAGTCAAAACCTGTTTGTTTTCGGGGGAGTTTATAAAGCACCACATGCATATTCAGAGGTGTACGTAAATGGGTACAGAAGTTCAACACAGAGAATAGGATCTGTCAGTTTCTGAGAACCACGCACATTTAGCGTTCAGACATTGATGTCCCAACACCAAAGTAACCAAAAGTCAATATATACCCTCCTACATCATTGAAAAAAAGTTAATCTTCTCAAAAACAGTAATTGCTGCCTTCATGTGCTGCATTTTGTGTTAAGTATGAATGATAATTCTGGATGAGTATTTAATTAAAAGCAGTTAATATGTACGTCTAAGATGAAAAATATAATTAAGAAAAGAACAAATAGAAAGAAACACATACGGAATGTTTTTTTTTTCGAAGATCTTGACATGGCCTCTCTTCTGTTGTTTTAAATACTACTATCTTTCTTGTGGGCGACTTGCTACTTTCACATTAATGTTTATCTTGCTTCAGAGCTATTGTGGTTTTGACTCTTTTGTACTTTACCGTCAAAAGTCAGTGAGCAGGGGGCAGTGGGTATAAAATGATCGCGTTTCTGCAATCCAGTAATCTTGTACTTGAATTTTTTAACTTCCTGCCACTTTGGACAGCGTGTATTAAATCTTATGTCGCTTAAGTCTCAACAAAAGCATTTTCAAAGTAGATGTAATATAAAAATGAAGACTATAGCACTTCAAATGTAATACAATCATACGCATCAGCGAGAATTTTTGTGAAAATATTGCTTTTAATATTGCAAGGTATAAAAACCCAAATTCTTATGAAGAAATGTGCTTTTCAAGATACGAGTGAGAATACGTTGGCAGATCATCAAGATATCGAGAGAGTATGTCATGATTTCTCAGTGGATTAATATGTTATGTCAGAAAATGGGAGAACCTGAATAGAAAGGTTTTTCTATAAATAACCAAGGGAGCGGGGATCCGGAGTACTTCTGCTGGAAATCATTTCAGATTTGCTTGTACCGCTGTACCGTCTACTTATTACATAACATATAGTCTATTAATTTGTTTGAGTTGTGTAAACGAGACAAAATATTGGCCATGCATGGGCTGATATATTAAAGAACGTATCCTTGAGCTTACCTGTGTCCATGTAACAAGCCTTGTGCTTACATACGCCTGTGTAACTCAGAATGAGTGCAGAATGGCATATAATAGAAACTGTGATTGGAAAAGCCAACGTACTTAGTCTAGCTTATGAACAGACAATGTGTATAGGAAAGGACCCCCGGAACCAGGATTGACCCCTGACCTTTGAAATTGACATTTGGGGCCCGAAATAATTTCTTCGAGCAACGACTGTAGTAATAACTGGTCAAGAGCCACTGCATGCATATGGTAGATTTAAATGTCGTCTGATTCGTCGTTGCCTCAAAATGTGTAACGCTTTGCTTTCATCGATCATTCAATGTGAGTTTACTCGGATGATCTCGTTCAAAATGATCAGTTAATGCCAAACATCAAAGGAAAAAAGACGAAACAGACGACATTTACACCTAGCAGCCCGTTGTTTACTGACTGACCAATGAAAAAAAGCGCATTTTCAGTTTTATAACATGTCACCAGAGCATCTAAGTATATTTCATTTCGGGGAAATCGCGCAAAAGCCCGGGAAGTAACGATAGGTTTAGATAAAGGACAAACAGACACGGCTTCATCCATAGGAATTTATTGTTGGCGCAAATTGGAATGCAATTACCGTGGTGGTTTGATAATTAAAGTACGTCACATTTGGGAGAGATGGGGCTGGGGATGCTTGTCACACGCCACGCGACATTTAATTTCCATTCACAATCGCAGACAGAATTAATTTTGAGCCACAATAGGTTACAATAATTCAAATGTACCACAATTACACATAGTATAACCATGGCCGTTTGGACCCTTCTTCATTCAAGATGGTGGTAGTTGTGCTCGTAAGAAATACTCTCACAACTATATTAAACTCTGTTTAAACTATGAGGTCAAATCTAAAAAGATACTCCTAACCTTTCGCAATTTTTGTGTGTTCATAGTGAAGTAAAGAATGATGGGTATGGTAAAATAATATCAGGATTGACAAAATGCCGTTGGGCAAGTAATATATAATGTACAGCATACATTAATTTGTACAGGTGTAGGGGCTACTCACAGTTATACCTTGAGTCAAGTTTAAGTTCTTTATTGCCCAGGACCTCTAACCGAGGTGTAAGGCCAAAAGTAAAGTACAGAATGGTGATGTATGGACAATCACAGAGGCATAATTCTCGTGTAAATGGTGACAAAGATCAGAAAGATGATTAGTGTGGAGGACCCTTACAAAGTTTCAACGTCTCCAGCAAAAATTTTCCAACTTTGTTTAAAGCTCTAGTACCAAATGACTTTAGTTCTTGAAACTGAATACATTACGGAACACCGTGGACTTAACTTTTTTCTTAAATGATGCAATGCTTTACATTCTTGCAAAAATGAAATTCATCTCAAAGTTTGTTATCATTACGTAAGGTACAATAACGTTGATGACGGGCAACATTGGGGTATCTACCAGTTTCAAGTGGCAACTTATGATTTAGAGTCCTAGATTAACACGTGAGGTTACGATACTTAGGAAAATGTTTGCACTAAATTGTATTCAAAAACAAAATCGGCCCTGTATAATCTATAATTTTTTCATTTGTTATTATTCATAACCTATGTTTTCCATTCTTGGATTTATTGATCTTTTAATCGCAGTTTGACTGCTTTACTTAACCATTTAGCATTAAGAGAAAATGGATCATTCCATATATTACTGAAACTACAATAATTCAAAATAAGCTGTACAAATTTTACCCAAGTAAAATTTTTGATGTCCCTATTGAAAAGGTCGGATAAATGTTTATACATGATAGAAGACAATTTGGACTCCTTACCAGTCATCAACTTAAACCAAAAAATTATTATAATGCCTTTTTTACGATACAAAAACGGGATATCTTCCTGAATCATCACATAAAATACAATTTGGAATGGAGTCTTTTAATCCCAGAATTATTTTACAAAATTTTCTTTGAAGCTTATCAGCCAAATCTACACGCCGGGCTTTGCAACCATATAACATAATCGGCAAAACCGTAGCATCAAATAATTCTAATTGAATATCGAGAGGCAAATTCAAGTAACGAGCTTTCTTTAGTAAGGCAAACATTGCTTTAACAGCTTGGTCATATGATTTTTATTTTTACATTTTTAAAAGTCACAGAGACACTCTGTCATCGTTATTAGATAAGAAGCTTGTATGATAGATTCATAACGGAAGTTTCGCATAAGACAGCACTACAATTCTGGTCAGGACACTTTTGGACAGGTGAAAATAAACCGGGACATTTGACCACATTCATACAATTATATTTAAGCAAACAGGAGCACAGTGCCACATCTTTCAAGTAGTTCTAAAAAAAAACGAATCAAATTTCTCTAGTATTTGTTTCGTTTTCTTTTTGTCTTGCCTGAACTTATACCACAATTTATCACTATTTTTATGTTGGATGCATTTTTTTGAAAATTCAAAGCTTTAATAGCGAAATGAATTTATAAACGGGCCATCTCAGAAAATACCATCAAGCATGTTTCGCAGCCTTGTCAATGCTTGTTTTTATGTTTATATACCTAATATTAAAACTGTAGACAATGGTTGACGATAAATCGTTTTCCATTCGTCGATATGTGTTTAAGTTGAGGTAAAAATCCCCAAATATAACCTTACACATGTAGAAACTGCCTGCTATTACTTATCCGCGAGCCCACAAGGGAAGGGCGGGACTTGTCAGTTCGAGAAACATCACTTGGAATTAAAGACGTTGTATTGCATGCAGCGCATTGTATCCGGAGTATCGTATAAAGCACCAATTGTCATCAATTTCTGGGTATTAGACTTCTGTAGAGCTGGATAAGCTGATTTCTTATGTTTTCATTGGCAGGTATTGTATGCAGGGTATTACATATAGCACCCATATATTTTGTAAGTAATATGGTATCATATTTTGTGGGTATTAGACTTTCACAGGTCCAGATAAGCTTATTTCACATGTTTACATTGGCAGCAAAAGCTGGTATCAGAAAAGATACATGGAGAATACCAAACTCAGAAGTGTTGCTTGTTAGCAGCTTCTGGGACGCCATGTCCTCCTGGCTGCCAACCTGTCGTTGGCAGAACCAGCCTTTGACACTCAAAAGAGTTTATCTTTAAGTTTAACAACTGTCGACGTGTGCCCCAAAACCTTGGCATGCATATTTTGCATAGGTGCCTCCAAGGAGGCTAAAATCTCTCTCTCTAGCCTCCGTGGTGCCACTATGGTACATTCCTCCTTTGATCCTTTTTAAAGCTTTTTACACTTCAGTATATAAAAAAAAGAACTTTTGAACTAACTTTACGGATCTTTTAATATGTGTTTACTCGCATGGGTTAACTCCTTCAGTACCAGGTTTTGAAAACAAATGAATTTGCAGCCTTGGTCGACGCACTTTGCCACATTGCTCGCAGGAAAACTGCCGACCAAGCCCATTGTACTGCTTAATGCTACTGTAGGCATGGTGGTGTTTCAGCGAAAAACAGATTTACAAGGAGTATGAACCCAGTACGGTTGTGTTAATTCAAATGACACCAACCTTGGTCGACATCTCTAATGAATGAGTTAATGGCCATGGTGCATGCTTCAATGGCGCATATTTCATATTTACAGCAAAATCTCATATGTAAACATCCGTACTCATACTAACAGGTGGTCCCAGGTTTCTGTCCATTCTATACAAAGATAATATCGACAAAAATCAGAAGAAACCTTGAATATATTGACAAGTACATGCTCCAGCGCCATCACTGAGTGTATTCATAGAGGATTTAATCTATTGAAAGGATTAAATATAGGAATGGACAGACGTAATAGAATTTAAAGACTGTTGACAAAATTTTGCCTTAAATTTCAACCAAGCAAAAAAATGCACACCATTAAATCCTGCGGTTTTGTGAAAGACTATTAGGCCTGGGGATCAGAAATCCCATATGGAGCAAGTAAATTTCAATTTTAGGATTAAATTCGAGATTAGAGTTAAATTCTTCGAGAATAATGCGGTCATTATGGCTCTTACGTGCAATTGTTGAGATCAAGGAAGGCAAAAAGTATTTCTACCAGCGTGGTTCACGTGAGGTAATATTTGACCAAAGGGGCCACACAGGGCCCGGTATCTGAAAGATCAACCGACAAGGACTGTGCTGTTTTCCAAAATAAGGTCTGTTGAATGTATTGATATATTACATAAGTGTATTTGATGCATGTGATTCTTTTTAGGATCCCCCCAAAAGGCGTAAATGTCAACAAATTAAATAAAAATACCACATTATGGAGGTAAGAAAGAATAATATTATCAAAACAAAAATGGTACTGTGTGATAGTGATCATGCAAGTGATTGTACAAACATACATTAAAAGACCAGTTCCTTTTCTCAGTTTAATCTGTCTTCATGACATTCTTTTTTACTTGGAACTTATTGCAAAAACTTTGGATCGTAAGTAATGGAAAGCCGGGTTGGAATATTTGTACAACAGTCAGAAAAGGGCTTATCAATTGATGATACGTTGCTCGCCAGTAGCAAAGGTGACCATCAGGCAGAAGTGGTGCAAACGCCAATGAAAACTATTACCATAATTAGTGTGCTTTCTCCCAAAAGAATGTGCTAAATGATCCACCCCCTAATTCAGTTGAAAATATATGGCACGAGTTGTTTCATATAATGAAACACACACACGCGCGCGCACACACACACGCATACACACGCACGCACACACACATACACACACACACAGAAAGTTAATTCATGGAAAAACAGAATATAGAGAAAGAACAAATAAAACTAAAAAAGATGATTTGCTGCATAGCAAATCAGTGTGTGAGTCTTCAAAGCGTATTAGTATGGCAATGTACAACAATTCCATAACACAGGACTAGAAGTTGGAATGGCATCTCTATCTTTTATAGCTTTGAAGTTATTCAAGATTTAAAATTTCTAATGGTGCTACTTAGCATAATTTAAACTGCAACAACTTTTGTTTTTAATTCATTAGGTGCGCAATGGTCAATAACCCCCTAGTAGAAGTTGGAATGATATCTCTATCTATAATACTTTTGAAGATATTCAAGATTTAAAATTTCAAATGCCCCTAAAGTGCATAATTTTAAACATCTTCATTCCTCTGCATAAAAAGACTTGCATGGAGGTACAATTATGCTAAGTTTGGAGTTTCTATGTATAATAGTGTCCGAGAAAAGTGTCGAACAAATTTGCTGGTAAAGAAGAAAGAAAGAATTTCAGGAAAAATACAACAGATAGCCTGAATGAAAGCAACACAAGGAGCATTTGGGAACAGGTACAGTTTGAAATAATGTAATATATACGAATGTATATGATGCCATACATAGTCCTGTTCTGGACTCTGGAATCCTTGCCCCAATCCCAAATTCTGACCGCTATGCAATCTTTCGTTCTTTCTCCCTTTGCCTTCACAAGGACAAGCCTACCCAAAGATGAGTATGGGACTTAAATAAAGCTCATTTTTGTGACTTCAATGCTACCCTTTCTACAGCCCCTTGGACCATTGCTCGTGGTGTCTTCGATTCTATTAATGATGCCGTATCATACTGGTCTAATATCTTTTTATCCACTGCAAAAATCCTTAATCCCTCTGAGGTAGTTACCATTCGCCCTAAGTTCAAACCTTGGATAACTGAAAACATCAAAAAACATATTCGACGTCGTAATCGTGCATAGAAACTCTTCAAGAGAGCATCCAGTAAACTACGCCCTCATAACTACGACCTTTACGTTAAGATTGACAGGTTATATCGATTCTACAAAAAATATAGATAGTGTTAAGATAGTTCTATCTTCCCTGAGGCTATCCTCTGCATCCGGCCCAGACGATATAGAGAATATCCTACTTAAGAACACAGTAGACTCGATCTGTAAACCACTTACAAAAATCCAATTCAACTTTCTCTTGGTCTTAACTACTTACTATATCCAACATATGTCCTGTCTTTAAAAAGGCCAAGAGACAGATTAAAAACACTATCGTCCTATTTCATTGCGCTGTAATGTTTCAGAGGTGTTTGAGTGACTGGTCTTTAATACACTGTATGGATGCTTGACAAAAAATAACCTACTCACTTCCAAAAAATTCTGGCTTTAAGGCCAATGACTCTACTGTCAATCAGATTGTGTACATCCTCCACGATATCTACAAGGGACTAGAACAGTCCAAAGGAAACAGAATGGTGTTTCTTGATGTGTCCAAGGCGTTTGATAAGGTTTGGCATTCTGCCCCCCCCCCCTGTTTTTTAAACTTCGGCAACTCGGCATCTCTGATAATCTTGTGGCATGCACTGATAATTATCTCTCAAATCGTTTCTAACGAGTGATCATTCATGGCCGATATTCATCATGGCTATCTATTGAAGCTGGTGTTCCCCAGGGTTCAATTTTGGCTCATTTCTTTTTCTGGTCTATGTTAATGATATAGTTTACAGTATTACATGTGATGTCAGACTTTTTCCTGAGGACAGAAGTCTAATTGAAATAGTTAATAACCCCATTGGATTTTCTAATCATCTAAACATTAATCTCTCCATTATACATAACTGGGGAAAGTTATGGCCCGTTATATTTAATGTTTCAAAGTCTGTTTCTGTCATATTTTCAACCGAATTTGTTAAACCACACCATCCACCCGTTCATAGCGGGCACTATAAAATACCTGCGGCAGACTC
This sequence comes from Hermodice carunculata, assembly GCA_964020975.1. Classification (NCBI taxonomy): domain Eukaryota; kingdom Metazoa; phylum Annelida; class Polychaeta; order Eunicida; family Amphinomidae; genus Hermodice; species Hermodice carunculata. The sequence continues at coordinate 63,001,706 of OZ026627.1, read as the reverse complement.
ACACATTCCTCTTAATATTCTTGGTAAAATTTCATCCTGGCGTGCTCACATTATTCGCATTACCACCAAAGCTAACCAGCGAATCGCCTTTCTTCGCAGATTCAAACATAAACTTTCCCGCAAAGCTCTGATTTAACTGTATTTAACTATGACTAGACCAATTCTTGAATTTGGTTCTGTGCTCTTGGACAACTTTGGCCACGGCCTTTGTGATCTTATCGAATGCATACAGTTTGTAGCTGCCAAAATATGCACAGGTGCATTAAGGCACACATCACATGCCAATCTCTTACGTGAACTTGGTGGTTCAACACTCGCCAGCAGAAGGAAGTACTTTAAGTAACTTCTTCACAAAACGTATCTCAACTTTACACCTTCCTATCTCTCTCAACTAGTTCCCCCAACTGTCAATGCTCAAAACCTTCGCCACACTAGCTCCATACGTATGTTTTGGAGAAATCGTCTTCTCTGAAATATCTGGACAAACTGTTTCAAAAATACACTGGGACATTTCTTGGTGCTCCTAGACCTTAATACGATCAACACGTGGGTTTGTAACTTCTCTCTCTCTCTCTCTCTCTCTCTCTCTCTCTCTCTCTCTCTCTCTCCTCTCTCTCTCTCTCTCTCTCTCTCTCTCTCTCTCTCTCTCTCTCATATATATGTATATATATATATATTAAAGCCGTCTTCAAAACCCCTGGCTGGATTTCGCTTACACCTGGCAGGAATGGTACTTGGTTACCTTGGTAACAATGAAATTTGCCCCCTATTTGGCGCTGCTTATTTTCGTAATTAAAAAGTGTAGATGACGCAAGGATCGGCATAGCAGTACATGTTAGCGTGCTGTGTGTGTGTTTGTGTGTGTGTGTGTGTGTGTGTACGCGTGTGAGTGTGTGTGTACGCGTGTGTGTGTGCGTAAGGCGTGCTTGTGTCATGGATTGAGGGGGGGGGGGGATAAAGATCATGCAGTTTTCCAAAACATATTAACCGGTTCCTGTTCAAACGTCATGGCTGTTGTCCTTGAGCAAGTTTAATAGATAGTAGAATTTGGTTCCTACAATAGGACACGTTTCAGTGATGTTTCAATTTTTATGTCTTTATTAGGCATTAAAAGAGAAAAAATCTGTGAAACCGTTTGACCAGTTACTTTGAAAATGCATAGGAACACTTGTTGGTACCCCTGGATCCTGACTTGATTAACAATTCGCAGTGCGGTTATTGACATTTTAAACGAATTTTGGGGTGTTTTTTTTTGTAATGGTTTTACTTCTGAAAACCACAGTCTAGATTCTCTTGGTTTAAAAGTATCTTCGCCTGGTCTCTGCCGCAGCTGTTTACTAGGCGATCATGGTATCATTTCATTTTCCCTGTTAAAATTGATATGTATGACTGTATGTATGTGTATGCGTTAGCTTTTATTTCGTTGTACCCCATTAACAAAAACAGGAAGCATTTTGCCGAAAGATACCCAATACAATTCAACCCAATACAACCTATACAATAAGAGAAGATAAAAGTGAAAGTGAGGCCATACAATACCCAAAAAGTGTCAATATACTGTGAAATGCATGCGTGTCATAATAAAAAAAAAAAAAGTTGAATTATACCATCAATTTCAACGCAGGCTGCCAAAAATGTTCCGAAAATACACAATGTTCTCACATCCTTGCATCCCATAAAAAATCTCTTCTTCATTCATACAGTCAAAATTAACAAGTGTTCCACAGAAAGAATTGATCATTTTTAGACACGGATGGGAAGATTTTGAGCATGTCATTATGCATTGAAATTCGTTACCAATTTCTGAATATCTGTTGCAAATTTGTTGCTGAAAAAGAATTTTATTTGGACGTTTGTGCCTGTCAGTTTCAGTGAAAGGTTATGAGAGCTAACTCTTAGTGGAGTTAAACTTTTCCTTACAGTAACATTTTTTATAACATAAATGTATTTCTTAAAGTCCAAATTAAAAAAAATAGCATATGTTCTTAATTTCGTGTCGGGCAATGGGTTCATTTCTATCTTATATTTCCACTGTTGAGAGTAAATTTCTCTTTTTGAATCGCTTATAAAAAAATAGCTCATTGAATAACTTATAAAAGATGTTGCTGGGAAAATCATCAAAATCCGCCCCCAATCAAATATCAGTGCGCCCAATTAGCTATGTCCAAAGATTTTTTCATTGTGAATAACCACGTAGAGTTGTCGGTGGCCATTAGTTCCATATGAATCGGTAGGTGTCGTAAACTAAAGTTTCCGGACCTGATTTAACAATGCGATGCCAATTTTTGTTCACTCGAGTAATCAAGTATTGTTAAAGAATACAGATACTGACCGGTTTCACTTATTACTGCTGTATTGCAAGCTTTTAAGTTATTAACACATAAAACACATTTAAAGGAGCTTAAAAGTGATTAAACTTTCTTTATCGAAATCGTTCTTGAAATAGCCATTTAGACCGTTTTGTGAAAACAATTTGGTTGAAAATTTTTCGCGCCCCTGACTTCCCACCCATAATTTTATAGTAAAAAAAAGAGGACAGTTTTTCGAAAAGGTGCAGATATAATCGTATATCTGCATGATTACTGTATTAAACTTTCTTTAATCTTCCCACAAATTTGATTGCTTTGTCACACAAATGTTTTATTGCTCCCGTCATATTTCTGTTTGCGGAAATTTCGATTCCCAGATATACATTTTTTGAGACTATTTCGAGGTCTTTATCACCAATTTGATATTTGCCATGAATCAGCCGGCCTGTTTAATTAAATATCGTCACCTTGGATTTATTAACATTGATAGATAGTGTCCAGTTCATGCAGTACTTTGACAATTTTTTTTTCTAAACAACGGTTCAACCCCTTTTCAGATTCTGCAACCAAAATCAAGTCATCTGCATATAATGAACAGTTTAGGTTTTCGTTGTGCGCATTGACGGGGTCCCAATTATACAGATTTAACAGTACGGGGCATAACTGCTGCAGTACCAACTGCGATTAAAGTCGAACTACTTAACACGAACTGCTCTTAATTATAATAAGGGTGATAGATACATGTTTCTTGTAAAAAGACATTTCGTTCAAGTACCAGCATGCCTGAAGTTACATGGAAAATAATAGTCCAGGTCAACAGCTTGCCTTGCCCCCTTTGGTCGCATCGACTCACTCCAAAATGTTGCCCTGAAAGGGTTAAAACGCTGCCCTGCTTTACTCCATTTTTCATTAAAGTTTTGCTTGACAATGTTGTCGAAAACTTGATCTGAACATAAGAATCAAAGTACGTGTCTTTAAGAATATTAAACATACATCAACCAATACCGTACGACAATAAGTGACGCAACCAACCTTCGTGAATGAAGAATGGATAAACACATGGTATAACATAAAGCATAGTAGATTGCAGCGAAGCAATGTGACTGATTGATCGACATCACTGGCGAATGAAAGAGCAACGAGTATTATATTACTAGCACACATTTTAAGATGTAATAAAGACGAAATCAAATAAAGAAGCACATGGGAGAAGTAGTAATATGGAAAGGTTGCAACAAAAATTCAAAAGCTGATTGCTTAGTGTAACAATGAAAAGACAAAACACAAAAACAAAAAACCGAAAACCAAAACCAAAACAAAAAACAAAGAACAAAAAAAAACAAAAAAAAAACAACAACAAAAACAACAACAACAACAAAAGAACAAACAAACCAAAAACCGAAAAACCCCAACCCCCAATCCCCACCAAAAAAGAAAAGAAAAGAAAAGAAAAAAAAAAACCCGAAAAAACAACAACAACACAAGAATAATGTAACATTAAAGTAAAAGGTTACTTGAGATGTGTTGACAGACCGAAGTGCTAGAAGAGGTCCAACAAATTGTGATTGGTGATGAATAAGTAACGAGAAAATAGTAGAAAAGTAGAATGTAAACAAATACAGCAACATGGTGAAATGTAAATAACGCAAAGTTACCCTTCACACACGTCGATGATGTTCATCACATGTACTTGACTTTGACCTAGCTACAAAGTAAATAAAAAAAAAATCCCGTTATTTCCAGTATACCTACAAATACAACATTTTTGCTTGAAAAACATATACTTAAAAACTACATGCTCGGTTAAGCAGATGAAATTATCAAGGAACACAATTCAGCAACAAAAGAATGTACACTTGGCCCCTACTTTGATCATACTTAATTTGTCAAGTAGGTGGTGGGTTCTTTTGGGGGTTTAACTTGCTCCGCAGACTGACCCTTTAAATTTGCTAAATCAGTTACGGCCAGTTGCCTCCATAGCAAAGCAAAGCGCCATCATTGTTCCCATTCAAGTGAGTCTGCCAAGTGCTCAATCTGAATTACGTGCACGTCAAAGTGGGGGGTGGCGCACTTTCCCTTTCAGCCGTGGACTTCACAGTCACTGGGGTGTATGTCTAAAACAACTGTGCAGAAAATTGAAATGACACATTATTTGTGGTTGTATTTCCGATGGAAACTGGGCTGTTTGGTGCGTGTGTGGAATGGTGGAGCGTTGTATAACCAGTCGTGCTTCTGTGGCAAGCATGGGGCAGGAAAATGTCTCGACTAGACATTCGACAACGAAATTCAAAATCTTACTAGTCTTTTTTTCTATCTACCTCCCCCCACAAAAAAATATTAAAGAAAAAACACACACAAAAAACCCCCCCAAAAAACCAAACCAAAACAAGACAAAACAAAATCAACATCCCCCGCAGATGAAAAAAAAGAAATCGTAAGATAAACAGTTTTATTCTTTTCCTACACAAGTAAATGTTAGTTTAAAAAAAGCGCAATCATTTAAATGCAAATCCTGCCAATATTTGTTTTTGTCAGATATGAGGTGCGCCAAAATTTGTACAGACATGGAAGTGTCTTGGCCGCATGAGTGCCTGGGGCGTGGAACTTCGTCAGGAGTCTCGCCAGTCTCATTGCAAGGGCAACTGATGCATTATTTGGGGTCAAAACGTCAGTCTAGCATTATACAACAGTCCTTTTCATCATGGAATGTAAGTTTTAACTTACGGTTGTGTGGGCGGCAGCACGCTCGGCTCATGCCCAACGTACGGGTTAACTGTGATTTGAACAAAAAAAAAAAAAGGGGGGGGGGGGTTAGTGGGGGTGCCAGTGCGCTGGTAGAGGGAAATATTTTGCTCTTTTACAAAGCACGGAAAATAATGTAATTTTAAAAATAATGATTGGTGCCAAGTACAGGAACTAATGGGGGCTTCCAGTGTGAAAGCGCTATAATAATAATGCTCAGTGCGCAAGTGCGAAAAAAACCCTCTGCCCTCCTCGTTTGGGTGTAAATTGTGCTGAGCTCCGGTTGTAAATATGGAGTAAACAGTAAATTCCTCTTGTGTCACGAAATCCTTATGGAAATGAATATCTTTGGGGCCAGCGGAACAAGTTGACGGTGACTGGCATCGTAGATTCTTTTTGTTCACGAAATGTAATATGTACTATTCGTTTTTTATATATTATAATTTTGGGCTGATAAAAACAATAAAGTGTGGCTGAGAGTTTCAAAAAAAAAAATTTGTTAGGCAGAGCGTGTCAAAGGCACTGTTCATAAGTCAAGATCGTACTTTTAATCCCACACTTGGGACAAAATACAGGTTCAACGCTAAATTCATATCTAGCTATGTTCGCAAATGTTGTTCACTTATTTGATCCCACTTTTTGATCATTTTTATTTTCGAAAACAATTACTTTTCCTCTTGGCAGGTATTCACTGTGGATCTCCCATGCCATTGTTTTTAAAAATATTTCCGTGATGACAAATTTATGTAAAGCAACATTGAAGTGCCTCCAATGTAATTGAGATTTTCATTTTTTTTATGCCAGCAAACAATGCGTAAGCCAACAATCAGATCATATCTTAAATCAATGTCTTTTCAAGTACTTCAATCAAAAGCAGGCCTCTTAAGGCCTGCCCTAGGAAAGCCACTCGCTTCTTGTTATACGTATTTCTAGATAGTTTCTTGTCATTCCTTGAATAACACAAACATTGCCTATATCTGATCACTTTATCGTATCGTTAAGCAAGAACACCACCAAGACCGCTCACCCCCCCCCCCGCCTTCCTTCCCATAGTTCAAGGGACAAGGGCGCTCAGTGTGAATCAGAAGGTTGGTTTTATTGAATATTATATGCCTATGCGCTGCCAATTAATGCCCTTGTCAGTGTCTCAAAGTAAAATAACAAAACAGCAGCTTTGTGACCAATGTGCGGGTATATGGATATGTTGCTTCCAAGAAAATCTTCTTTTCTAGTTATACAATATTCTCCCCATTCCTATTTTCTTTGCACCTGAGCACCGGAGAATAGCTTCAGGCTTTCACGCAAACGCAGGATACAAAGGAGTAATCGTTCTGCAAATCTCTCTGTTGAAACCAAATTGACATTATCTAACCTCACATTGCTGCAGATCTTGTCGTTTGTTATCTTTTAAACAGATCGTTTATCAACAGCAATTGAAGGGAGGAAAGACACAATTTGCCTTTCCAGTAAACTTGGACGCCATAATGGATACGAACGTGATTTTAAGTTGGATTCAGTATCTGTCAGCTGCACTTTCCATGACTATCCTCTTAACTTAAAAACAAAGGCACAGATATAGTTTCATTATTAAAAGTGTTACCTCTGATACTTGTTTGTTTTAAGTAATGTAATTTGTGGGTAATTATATATAATTTTTGTTCTTTTGTTATGTTGCAATTTTTGTTTGCCCCAAATTAATCATGTATTTTATGATTTTGATGCATTTACGTGTACATTTTACCTTCTCTAGGATTGGGGGTGTAATAAAGTTATTATTATTATTGTTATTATTATTTTTTTTATTATTATTATCATCATCATCATCATCATCATCATCATCATCATCATCATCATCATCATCATCATCATCATCATCATCATTATTATTATTATTATTATTATTATTATTATTATTATTATTATTATTATTATTATTATTATTATTATTATTATAAACATATCTTAGCCTGTGTTACACCTGCATGTGGTAAGGGTCCTTTAAAAATATTGACATTCTTGCCAGTGTACAAAACGCCCACTTGGGGGAAAGGAAAAGCCCAAGTGTACCTTTTGACCTGGTGGAAAAATGTGGATTTTATGTCCCACTATATTTCATTGTATTATCTCTTATGGAGTTTGATTTAGAAGAATAGGCTTTAGAGGGAGTGAGACAGAAAATTAGCAAGGTAGAGTATGTGTGTGTGTTTTGAATAGTAAAACAGCATTCATTCACAGGGATTTAAAATGTTGATTTTACACACTGAACACTTTAGGGGGGGGGGCTATCTCCAAAAAGGTGCTACTTTTCCTCGCTTATGAACATGTCCACAACGACTACTGACAAATGTTTACTATCCGACCCATGGGGATTCACAAGGGTAGTACTGTGTTTGTGAACCCTTTGCAGACTAGAATAGCACAGGGAGGTGGATTGAGACATATACGTCCCTGGATTGCACAACAAATTCTACTGTTGCAGCCAATACATGTTTGAAGAATACTTTTTAAGCGCTGCACCCAGCTAAATATTTGGTATGTTTTCTACAATTCCATGTGATTCAAGATTGAGGCATATATACAAAACTAATAAAAAATAGCATTTCTCAACGTAATTTGACCAATAAGCTGAAGATCTTTAGCCAAATCCAAGCTTTATCAGTCTATGGCTAATATGCTTATAGTTGGCGACGCCCTGACGGGCATTTCTATGTCTTTGCAACTGATTTATTGCGCACAAACCTATTCCAACTGAATCACTCATTCACCTTTCACTTTTAGCTGTGTATAATATTCGTGGCACATAAATATGTACACGATATATCTCTATCTCATAAGTGGCACATACATATGCAGTCTCGCATGAATTCAAAAGGTCACATCTAGATCTCCCAGAATTGACCACACTAACCGAGGCAGCATGGGCACAGGAAACATGTACTGTATAACCTCAGAGGAGTGAACCCCAAAGCTTGAGTGCTACTATCATAACAAGAAGTTTCAAGGAATTAATATGTAATTCATGTCCATAATGAAGTTTGGAAAGGTGGAATGAAAAAAAAAAACACTGATGAAAATACAAAATACCACAGTGACTGCAACCTGATAAACATACATCAGTACTAAACGTAGCATCAGGCCACAACCACTGAAAATGAGGAATTAATGAGGAGTAAAGAAAATTGAAATGCTTGTAACCTTGTTTCTATAGTGCAGGAATTAGCAGGCTTATAAATGTTCACCCAATCAGGAATGGAGAGTTCAAATGTTTCAGATATCTAAAATTCTTGCTAGCCTATTATAAAGTCAAAGTAGCGTCTGCCCATTTCTCTCTCCTAATCACATAATCACCAGTCTCTTGTTTTCTTTCTTATTTAATTTTTCCAGATCTTTTAGTTTTACTCTTAGCATGCTTACCTCTTGCTTTACAACACTTGGGTGTGCTGTCATCTTCATCACCAGAACTAACACTGGTACCAGAGCGGTATCATATTAACCGGAAGTACTAGAGTCTGTATCTATATTTGGTCTTCAGACGAACACCATCGCCACCATGGAGCATCACGCGAGAGGAATGAGCTGCGTCAGGTACACAACGAGAACCATTGGCCACATCGTCTTGCCCACGAAACACAAATTATAACTCTGTAACTGTCTTAAAATGTCATCAGCATGCTTCGTAATCTCAGAAAATCCATGGAGGGAATAAGTATTAACTTGATCTCCACTGGCATTGGAAGGTTTAAATTGCAAGGCTGACTTGCTGTCTCTATCGTCCACACTGCCATACCATTTGAGATTAGAGTCCAGGGACTTCCTGACTGGTGCCACAGACAAAGAAGCCAATTGATCTGACAAATTGTCCAATTCCAACTGTTTTTATTTCAAAAGGATCAGTCTCTTTTTCACATGAATTTGGTTTTGAAAGAGATTCAACGAGGAAGCATATTCTTCCACCAAAACATTAGACTCAGACGTGTCCATTTTAGATCCTTTGCCTTCCTCGTTTTTAAAGTCTATACCAGTACTATCATGGGCAGCGTCACCATGATCACAGTCACTGTCACTGCTCTCTAAGACAGAAAAATACTTTGATTCAGCTTGACATAATCAGTCTTCTTTCTGCTTCTCAAGTCCATTTCAAATACCAGAGCCCAGCAAAGACCAAATGAAGACTCTCACAAACGCTATAAAAAAGTCACAACAGAAAAATCTGGATATAAGAACGTCCGTGCAAGAAGGGGGAAAAAGACTAGAATGAGAAGACAAAGCTCCATGACGCAAAATCGATAATAGGGGATTAATTAGGAGATTTCGTTTGAAGGGCGAGAATACATGTAACATAGTTTCATGATAACTGGCATGTGATTCCAGTTAATCATAGCCAAGAAACTCTTAGTACAATCATAACGACCAGCATATGCTTTTTGTACTATCAGATTAGTTATGTATTTTGAAATAGATAAGTAAACAAACAAACAAACAAATAACTAAATAAATAAGTAAAATTGTCCTGGCCCATTGGTCAGTGACACACACTCAGTATTTATGCATTTTCTAATAATAATAATAATAATAATAATAATAATAATAATAATAATAATAATAATAATAATAATAATAATAATAATAATAATAATAATAATAATAATAATAATAATAATAATAATAATAATAATGTGGCTCTCCCTTTTTCAGCCATGGTCCTGTGTGACACAGGTGGCCTAACAAAAGAGAAAGAGTAGGTGAGGTGTAGGAAGCCATGCTTATCCTGATCAGCTTTTGCTGCCATGTTTTCCACGACCAAAGCCAAGGCAAAGGGTCCACCACACACTGTCTGACAGCTGTGGTGGGACCCTGGGTCCACCTACACTCATCGCCTGTACTTTCTTCCCCTTGGAACAAGAAGAGACTTTCCCTCCCACACCTTATCCCCACCTCTAAGGCTCAGGCATTTCGCATGGGAGACCCCATGGGAGCCTTTATGAGGGCTGCCACCATTCCCTTTCCTCCCTGTACTCTGAAATTCTAATTTACCCTGTTGCTGTCTAACTCTATCATTTCATTTCTTTTCTTCCATCATCCTACCAGGTAGTTCCTGTACACTTTTATTGCCTTTTTTGCCTCCCCAAAAGCCACCCTTCAAACCTAAAACTTATGCCACATGTTCCTCCTTCTCTAAACAGTGAGCCCCTTCTAAGCCCTTGCTATTATAGCATATCCTCTGCCACTTTCTGAAAAAAGCTTCTCTTATCTCTCTATAAGCACCACCCTGCAACAGCCAATGATTCACTGTCTCCTCTGCCTCTTGTCTACATACCTTACATTTCCATTACTACCTCTTGTCCACTTTTGTTTTCTCTTTTCTAGATTGATCAATCCAGACCTACTTTGAAATAAGAAGCCTGCAGCCCTCCAGTCCATCCCAACACACACTTTTCTCTGGCTTTTCTAATACCTTTTATGCTTTTAATGTACTCTTTTCCCTTGACCCCTCTTTTCCAGTCCTCTTTCCAGCCCTGTGTAACAGTCTTACATTTATACTCTTTCCAATCATCAACCTCATCATATCCTTTCAATTCGTATCTCTCTGCTAACTTATCTGTATCGTTGACCCATCTTGTTTGTTCCTTAAAAACCTCATTGTAAACTTTGTTGCACCACCTGTCTTTACTTTCTGCTTGTTGATACCTCCAGTAATTTAACTTTGCTTTGGCAATCCTGTCTGTGATTTTATTCCATCCTAACTCTCCAAGGGCTGCTTCTGGTGCTGTACATGGTGGTGCTCCCAGTAACCATTTTTTTCCATGTCATTCTGTGCCTTCTCCATTACCTGGATATCTCCCTCACTCACTGAAATCACATCTTAGCCATATATCATTCCTGGTATTGCAACTCTTTCCCGTAATGCCCTTGCTGTGTATGATCTGTTGAAACTGTTCAGTGCCATAGCTTTTATCATTTCCTTCATATCATTCACTTTCTGTTTAATCTTCTTCAACTGATATCTGAACATGCCTTTACCCGTTGTTTTTATCTTAATGCCTAGGTATTCATACTCGTCAACCTCCCTAATTGTAATCAACTGTTCTCTACTTTCTGGAATTTGGAACTGCCCAATTCTCCCTTTTTATTCCCATCTGGTTTCTTCCCTATAGTCATGACTTCACTCTATTCCTCACTAAATTCTAACTTCCATTTATTCCCATACTCCACTGCTACGTTCAACATATCTTGCAGTTCTTTCTGGGACTCTGCCATGAGTACAATATCATCTGCAAAAAAATAAACCTGAGATATTTACATCACCTACCTTTATTCCCTTATCATACTCCATTAACTGATCTCCCAACTAATTAATATACAGAGCAAACAAAATTGGGGACAGCACACATCCCTCCCTTAGGCTTATAGCCAGATATGCATTCTCTATTTCTACTTTTCCTAATGAACGTGTACAGTCTACATCTTGATACTTCGCTTTCAAAATTTCTGGAAAGTTCCCACGAAGTCCTAGGCCACTTATTTTTCCCCAAAGAGCATATCTCCATACCCTGTCATAAACTTTCCTCACATCTAAGAAACCCATGAAGACTTTCTTCCGCTTTTGTCTTGCCAATTTTAACACCTGAGTCAATGTTAAGATGTGGTCATCTACCCTTCTACCTGGTCTGCATATATTCTGAATTTCCTCCAGAAGACCAAGCCTTTCAACTATTCTACTTAGTCTCTGCTACATTATCCTATTGAATATTTTCCCCACATTTGAGGAAATGACAATACCCGTACACTGGTCCAATTGGCCCTTTTTGAATATATAAAATCCTGAGTTTATTCCATTGCTTTAGTACTTGCCTTTTCTCAATAATCCTATTGAAAAGCAACCATAAAATATCTTCAATTTCTTATGACCCACTCTTTATGAATTTATTCAGGATCTCATCAAATGCTATTTTTAACTTCTATACATATGATTCTGCAACACATTTCTGGATCCCTTTGATCCTGTGTGTACTCTGCTTGACACCCTGGAACTGTTCCCTGACCCCACTGTGGATGATCAACTTCTACCCAACGCTCCCTTAAAGCTTCCTGTAATTCTTACTTTCTAATCTGTTCTTTTCTTTTGTGTGTGATTTCCAGTGCTTTCTTCTGTTTTCGCTGATTAACCTGTTTCCAAAGATAGTTGACCCTTCTCCCCCATTTTCCGTGTCTTTGCTTGTGATTTGTTCATTATTACTGGCTGTCCTTTCTGCTTTCATCTCTGCTACATTCCTTCTACAGTCCATATACTGTTTCTTAGCTTCTCAAACATCACCTTCGGGGTACTTGTTTTTCCTGGCTTATCTCCATGCTCTATTTTACCCTCTTTCTTTTTATGCCTCCTTTCATCTCTGAGTCTATTCTATACCCTAGATTTTCAACTGCCACTTACTTTCTACTTATCTTTTCCTGTGCTCCCTCAAGAATCCTTCTGGTCCCCATTCATTTCTTGTATTTTTCCTTCATTATCTCATCTATTTTTCCATTCCTGCAATTCAACTTTTAGACTGCTTCTCCGTTGACACTGCATTATAATCGAGACTATCACCCTGTTATCGTCACTGCCTATGTCCAATCTACCTTCCTCATCCATTTTGCATCCTTGTGTCATTTGAAATACTTCACTAAAATACAATTGATTATTGTCCGTCTTTCACCAGATGCCCATGTCCACTTGCCTTTGCATTGTACATCTCTATTAACTATCCTCAGACCTAATTTCCTTATGAAATTCAGTAACCTGGATCCATTTGCATTGATTCCACTATCCCCTTGCTCAATTCCACTCATTCCATTTCCTATGTGCTCTTTAAAATCCCCAGCTATCATAATCTGGTAGCCCTGCTGCTGAATATCACCAATCTCATCATTCTCATCCTATCATATATCTGGTCATTCCATTCGTTGGGTAACCCCTCACGACCCACATACACTACACCTACCGCTACTTCATTTCCATTTGACTCTATTTCTACCAACTGCATCTCATTTTTGATCTCACCTTCATCTTTCCATCTGTCATTCCAGACTTCATGCCACTTTATCCCTTTCTTTATTAGAAACCCTACACCTCCTCCCCTCTTTTGCCCACTTCCTCTTACTTTACATATCATATCATATCCTGCGGGGCCTGTCCCTATCTCTTCTCTTCTGATATGTGCCTCTACTAGTGCTACAATGTCTGTCGTTTGACATTCAGCTACACCTTCTATTTCTGCAAACTTCCCTTTACATCCTCTATGATTGGCATATCCTATTATTCTGTTGTTTTTCTTTTTTCCCCTCCTTCTTGTTTTTCTGCTATTTCCTGTTTCTATATTAGGTAGTGTCATTACCATATCCAAACCGTAGTCCTAATGAAACAAATCCAAGTCAATTCCGACCAAAGGCAATGTTCCTTGGTATGTATAGCTGAATCACATAATCTATAGTTCGTCTTTACACAAAAGAGTCCAAAACGTATGTGCAAAGGTCCATAGGGTCAAAAAAGCCATGTCTAGTTTTAACATGACATAATGCAAAAAGTTTTGTTTAAAGTTATAGGCCTATTTAAGTAAATTGGCTTGAACAGGTGCATCATTCATGTGCATGTAGGATGATTGTTATCTGATATTTGCAGGGGTTCAAGTTTTCCTACTGCTGCACCCCCTCACTGTAGGCCTACCCTAGCCTATAACCTCTCTTCTGACTTGGGTGCAGCCCATCCCCAGCAAACATCTCCCTCCTCCCAGCGAAATATTCCTACACATCTCTTAATGCTATCCCACCCTGCTTAAATACCTTCCCTAACCTTCTTTTAATCCTAAAATCCTACTTGCTTCTCACGCACTCATCGGCATCCTCGGTAAAATCCTGCACTGTGGAAGGAATTGATACGCATTTCAAAGTTTAGTACTGACATCTTCTCCTATGAAAAAAGAGGCAGCCATTGGTTTAAGATCTGCTGCTCTAAATATTAGTTTGCGTAGAAAATATGTGTGTCACATAGAACGTTATGTAATATGACGCGGATAGCTGGAAATATGCCTTAGCAGTCAGAAAAAGGAGATGTCCTGGAAGTGAGATGAAGAGAATCTTGTGAGACGAAGCATCTGAGAATGTGTTGGGACACTAGTTGGGGCATCTTTCTTTTTTCCGTCAGGTCTAACTTCGCTTATGCAAAAAAATGACCCAACGAGTATCCTAACTCAATCCCATATGCAAATCATACAAGATTTTGTTTCTCCCATACCTATTTTTTCATACTTAAGCGCCAAAATATGTTATGACGCGACAGAAGGTTCTCCGATGATGCCATTTTTGGGAGACCAACTATCATAAACATGCGCCAAAACTGCAAAAATGGTTGTTAAACCGCGATCTTATGAATGGTATTGCACAGTAGTCACGTGACTAGTCCATTTTCAATGCAAAACTCAAAAGGTAATCCCTAGCAAACATGATTGACCACTGCCATTACGCAAGCCACGCAATTCAAAGCTTTCTCATATGGGCAGGGAGTAACTTGCTTGGGTGTGCAGCAATACAAGGGGGTGTGAGACTTAAATCGGTATAATGTAGGTAAAAGTCTTTACTTCGGGTATGTGAGATAACGGCCATAAAGTTGCGAAAAATGTCTGATATTGGTGTGCCTATGGGTTTTATAAAGGGTCATTGGCAATGCAGGAGTCAATGTGAATCCACAACACCATGACACACGGGTTTCTTGCAGCTCTCTGAATTCGACAGGAGCAGAATCCCTGGCATTTTAGAGGCCGGTCTTTCCCAGGGTGAGGTTTGCCAGGATACTGGGGTGGCCTTGTTCCCCCCAGGTGTATATTTCAAGGCCACTTTCTTATCGCACGTAGAATTGTGACGGAATGTGAGAGGAGATTTGCTAAAAAACATTTTTCAGTATATCACTCACCAAGGTTGAAAACTGATAAATTGAAGTTGTGATCGCAATCCAAAATAGTTTTGAAAATGTTCAAGCATTTAAGTTATGATGAATTTTAGCAAATTGGCAGAAATGAAATACGCTATGACTTCATTCGCTGTTCATTGGACTATCTTATAGCGCAAGCCTATGAATTGAACTTGGAATAGCACCTCTATCTATAACAACTTTGAAAAGATTGAACATTACAATTTTCGAAGCGTCCTTAATCAGCATAAATCAAAATTCAACAACTTTTAATTCTGCATTCTTGGATGCACTTACAACGCAATCGCCTTAATTGAGCTGGAATGGCAGCTCTATCTACAAGAGTTTTGAACATGTACAACATGTGTATTATTCCCCCCTTTATTAAAAATGGAGATTTTACTTACTTGAACGTTTCTTTTGCGGTTGACTGGATGCGCCTAGAGCACAAACATGTACATCGAAATTCGAACGGCATCTCTGCATATAACTGTTTTGAAGATAGTCAACTTTTAAACTGTTCACCCTTAGCTATTATATACTAAAATTCTACAATTTTTATTGGTAGTTTGTTGGATGTGTCTGTGAAATAAATCTGGAAATTCGAGTGGAAATTGCACCTGTAGCTATTAAAACCGTGGAGGTATGAACCATTCAAACTTTAAAGGAGATATGCATATTAAGTTCCCGCCCCAACTGCATACCTAATTACCTAGTCTTGCTTGGTGAGATATGGCGAGATACGGGTCGGTACCTGTGGGGAAGAAGTGGGATATTATTAATATTTGGAAATACAGAATACTCACAAAGACATATGGACATTTTTCTTATATATGGCTCTGGAATTACTAGAAGAATATCAGATTGGCATTTGTGAACTTAAATTTCCCCAAAAATGCTAATTTGGTGAGAAATGAGCATATGGCCTGTCTGTGACAGTGATGCGACCCGCACATCTCCCGTGATCGCCGGGCGTCAAACCCGTGCTTTGTGGCTGGAAATCGATATACATACTGCGGAACAGTTTCCAAAATTTAAAAAATCTAGACTAATTGACATTCAGATGAACAACTTCCCAGGTCGGTTGATATTTTGGGCAGATTTGGTACTTTAAGTTACATATACAACATTATCCGAGAACTAGTCCGGAAAAAAAATAGGACGCAAGGAAGCAAACGAGAAAGAAAAAAATTCTTGGAAAAACAGAATCTCTGCGCCCCACACAAACATGATTACCCTTAGCAATGGCCAGATACCTTGTTCTCAAACAGGTCTACGTGTGAGAAATGTAAGAACCACGTCGGCTATTCTTTGCAAACTCAATGCAGATTTGAGCCTGAAAACACTGTAAAGGTACACTTTCATTTTTTGCCATTTTGTTTTTTATCGTGCTTTGTGAAAATAACTTTTCGGTTAGGTACGGTAATCAGAATGAAGAAAGAAACTCTTTGCTGTTGTTGGAGAATAAAATTATGACAATTTTTGCTAAGCCGACATTGAGCGGCACGGAAATTACGTATATCTGAAACAGCTTCAAATGATACAAGGCGGGAATCCATCAAAACGTAAAATTTAAGCATCCCCGCCCGTCCGAAGAAAGCTTCGTCGTTGCGTACATTCTCAATATTGTTTATATTTGTCTCGCAAGTTCCCAGTGGTTTTTTCATATGGGGCTCTTGTTCGTACTTTAAAAAAATGTTCGTACATTGAGAAGTGTTCAAGTAAGCAAAAAGTGTATGTACAAAATGACTAAATAACTAAAACTCAACTTTCTGAGCTTATTGTAAAATAAACATGAAGATGTATGGTGTGCATGTGAAATGACACTCGAACGTAGATATAAGGATGTAATCAGAGTTTAAAATGTTTGCTTGCTATTCATGTGTATACCCATGTGGCAAAGAAACGTATCATGCATTTTCTTTGCCTGTGTTTGTTTTGGAATTATTAAGAGCTAGAAGTAATGTGTACACATTCTTGGGCCCCCGAAAGTTGAAAAGGTTCTGTTGTGAAAAGTAAACTATATATAAAAAAGAAATCGTTGCATTTTTTACAAGCAACATGAAGATACCTTATTCTCCGTGGAACTTTTGTGAGTTTGGTTATACTCATTGGACATTTATTTCCTTACTAGCATAGGCAAGTGATATTTCACGCCAGTCAAAAATCTGAATCTGTATTTGACTGTCAGGTCACAAAGTTAAAATTTTAGACCGATTTGAAATCTTTATGCCATGCTCTTTGAAAAAAAAATGTTTTAAATGTTTGCATTCACATCTTGCAATATGTTGGCATTGTTACGTTCCCTTTATCCTAAACTATCTTTGTGTATTTCCTGTCGTACTCTTGTCTTTAATAGAGCATGTCGCCTGTAGATAGCATCACTGGTAACTTCCCCTTGGTATCCACCTGTTGCAAGTGGAGACGCATCGGGCATAAACAAAACCTGCTTCATTCATTGGTTGAAAATGTCATGTCACACATGAAGCAGGGGCTGCCACTATGCAGTTTGGTGTGCCTGACACACCAGCATGAGGGGCGGTAATTGAAATATTATCATTCCAGTTTGTACAATCGATAAAATAATTATTATAATTTTGTACAAAGAAATCACATCAGTGCATACTTTACATTTTATCAGCACACGATGGCCTTAAATGTATTCTACAGTGAGAGTTACATTGCACTGTTTCTTCATATATATATATATATATATATATATATATATATATATATATATATATATATATAATTTTGAAATGAATTTTTGCATGTTTTTTGTCTTTCTGACTTCTGAGAATCCGTCGGTCAGATTATGCTGAAAATTGGGGGAAATATTTCTTGTACAAGGGTCAGAAAAAAACCCTTTTGACTATGTGGCGTTACTGTAGGTACCTGATTTTTAGCTCAGCTGACTTGTCAGTCAGCTGATGTTATGTTATGACTAGCCGTCCGTCGTCCGTCGTTCACAATTCACATTTTCGGCTCCTTTTCCTAAACTGCTGCCATATTCACTTCAAACTTAGTGGAGATGTGCCTTAGGTAGGGGTCTATCAAGTTTGTTCAAATGGTCACGCCCCAGTGATTTTTGGATTTTATATGATATTTTTTGTTTGTTCTGTTTTAGGGCAAATGTTAAAACATCTTTTTCTCCGAAACCGCTCACCCCATTACTGTGATATCGCACAGGGACACTCATGGGGACTCCTAGTTTTCAATTTGTTCACCAGGTGGCGCTGCCTTTTTTCTATTTTTTTGTGATTTTTTTGTGTGGTTTTGCTAATTTTGACTCCAGAACCGTCACTCAGATTAAGCTGAAACTGGGTGGATATGTTCCTTGTGGAAGGGTCATATAAAAAAGTTGTTCACTACGTGGCACTGCTGTGGATTCCTGATTTTTAACGATTTTTTTCAGTTCGGGTACTTATCGGTCAATGCAGCTTTCCTATTGATTACCTTGTAAGTCAGACGGCACTCTAATGCTCATTCACATTTTCGATTTTTTCTCCAAAACCGTCATCCAGATTGACTTCAAACTTGGTAGCAATGTACCTTGGGTGGGTTTGTACCAGGTTTGTTTTAATAGTCACATTCCAGTGATTTTTGGATTTTAAATGAATATCTTTGTTTGTTTTTTTTGGACAAATCTTACAAAATCTTTTTCGCCACAACAGCTCACCCAATTGCTTTAATATTACATAAGAACACTTCTAAGGACTCCTAGTTTTTAATTTGTTCACCAGGTGATGCTGCAATGTTTTTTCAAATTTTGTATGAATTTTTGTGTGTTTTCTTCACTTGTCACTCCTCCAGAACAAGGCTCTCAGATTAAGTTGAAACTTTGTGGATATGTTCCTTATGAAATGGAAAGATGCTCACTAGGTAGCACTGCTGTGGATTCCTGATTTTTTACTTTTTTTTTTTTTTTTTTGCAATTCGGTACTTATTGGTAAATGCACTTTTTCTATTGCTTACTTTGCAAGTTGATGGGCACTCTAATGCATTCTAATGGTAATTCACATTTTGGACTTCTCTGAAGAAACTGTCTCTGAGATTTACTTCAAACTTGGTGGCAATGTACCTAGGGTGGGTCTCTACCAAATTTGTTCAAATGGCCATGCTCCAGTGATTTTTGGATTTTTAACTTTTTTTTTTCAAAAATCTTCAAAATGTTTTTAATAGGAAAGTTTAAAATGGTAATTTCTTGTTATTGTTATAACTTAAATAATTTTGGCCAGATTTGTGCCAAACTTGGTAGGGATGTACCTTTTATGAGTGTCTACCTATTTTGTACAAATATTCATGCTCCAGTGATGTTTGCTCTTTACCAAGGTCACAGGACCACTGACGAGAAATTTGATGTTCACATGATTACCTGAGATCTGTTTTGAATCAAGACCTTGATGTTGCACATGTTAATGTTTCTCTATGAAGGCCATGCTTAGACAGTACATAAGTGACGTTCACCTCGTTTCTTGGGTCACAGTGCAAGATACATAAATTTTACTTTTCACTCTAACTTGAGAACTACTTGAACTGGGACCTTGATGTTGCAGATGTTAGTGTTCTTCTATAAAGGTCAGACTTACTCAGTACATGGGTGACCTTGATCGTTTCCCAAGTTCACAGAGCTGCAAGTATCATGAATGTCTGGGTCAACTGGGCATGGGCTGTTCATACAGCCCTCTTGTTAACTGATTTTTCAACTCGGATACTTATACAGCTCCCAGTGTCCCACTCCCTCCTTTCGTCACAAACGAACACCGAGCAAAAACATATCAATGTAACCTTTTGAGTCATGGCTCCTTAATCTTAAAAATGGGGCCCCCACACCCCCTAGTTTAAATAGGAAAGGCCACAATTACCAATTATCTGTGTATTAAGCTGAACACACAATCCAATACACAGAATTCTTCTGGGTTAGAGATGTGTATTCCCATTGGATTGCATGTTAAATTAACTTACAATTAAAAGACTACTTTTAAAGCTGCAAGAAGAAAATTTATGTGAACATTTCAGCTATGTACATAATTTTACCACACAAATTTTGTTGTTGCTGCAACGAGTGGTTTTAAAGTTATTAAGCTAGAAAATTACAATGGAAAGTAATGGGAATACACGACTCTAGCCCCGAATGACTGAAATGCCCTCTACAGGAGAGCAGTAGAACCTTCTGTTCTTGCCGTTCCCTATTGCCTATAGAATTGGAACTTCGTTTGCCCCCTAGGGCTCAGTCCCTGAACTCCGCTGGGGTCCAGGTGGCGCTTAGGGTCTAAGTGGCCCCCCAGACCCATTGCTTTGAAGGCCTTTATCCTTTCCAAAAAATCTGGATCTCCTCCTGACCGGAGGTTGGAACAATCAATTAAATTTAAGAATGATGATAGGTTTTTCATGTTCTCCTTGGAAACAGTACGAATGACATGCAATTTGATTTTCTTGCCTTAATGGCAATTGCTTGTTAAGTAATTGTAGCTGACTTTGGAAGTAAAACTTCTAATTTTCACTTCATTTTTGTTGCGCCACAATTCACCGCAACCGTCTATGATTACAAAGTCAGCTGAGTACGGGAGGTTTTCACAGTCTAATTTTTAATAGATTTGTGTGTGTGTGTGTGTGTGTGTGTGTGTGTGTCGTTTTTTCTGTTTTCTACTTTGAATTCTTTTTGAAGAAACAGCTTGCTGGATTGTCTTCATGCTTGGTAAGGATGGTCCTTGACATCCTTTGTATCAGGTTTGAAGAAGTTCCGATGGGTGGTTATGACCAAAATGCATGTTTATGTTGCAGTTCTTATGCTAAACCATGTTAAAAGAACATACACCTGTCCATCACAATGCACGTTCATGTATTTAGAAGCGCCACCTTGTGTGCAAAAATTGTGTGACGCATTTGGGGCTGTACCAAATTCTCACATCATCTCAATTTCTTTGGTTGTAAACATGTCTCGTTTACAATTGAAACTGTTATACTGTGGGGTCTGCGACTTGTAGAGAAAAAAATTTATGCTTGTCTGAATGGCTCGGTAAATCTGTTCACAGGAAGCGACAAGGCTTCGGCCCGGCAAGCATTTGACTAGGGTCCTATTAACCTTGTGTATCTTCACTCAGACGTCTATTCAAAACAAAACGGCTTGATTTAAATACGTATATGTTAGTAATCAATATATTCGGAGAAAAAGGGTGTGTTTATATTGGTTTATTCATGTATTTAGTATAAACGGAAAGAAGAGAGGCCGATAGTATTTTTTTTTGTCAAGGTAGACAAAGATATAGGAAGATCAGACATCAATCAGAAGGAGAAAAGACATAAATGAAGAAAAGGGACTTTGACAAAGGGTACAAAACCTTTTGGATAATAAAAAAAATCTTACTATGACATCACAGATATGTAGGGTGATACAGAGCTGGTACATTCAGGACATTTTTGAGTATTATTTTCAAAACGGAGGTAAAATTGATAAAACATGAACAAAATAATCGAGGCAAAAATTGAACAGTTTACATTTGAAAGTACCGATCGTCCTCAACCGCTGTGAAAGTGTTAATACACTTTCACGCAGAAATGAATCGTTCAGCATCATATACTCCCAGAGTGCTTTATTCACTGTTGACATGGTCATTGTCCGCATAACGGTTCTTTCCCGTCACGGCAATTGCTTTTTATCATAAACTGTGTTATTCCACGCATTGGGTGACAGGGAAATTGCACATTTGTACGGTTATTTATGTACGTTTGTTGGCTGAATAACAGTGCGTGTATTTCATTGAGGCCAGTACTTCAAATATATCAGGCTTTTATGTGACGTCAGCAGCTTGCTAGGTTTGAGAATTTTCTTGTATATCGTGTTTTTTTTCTTTTCGGTTTTTGGTCGAACTGAAACACAGGCCGCGTACGCGAGTTTTTCAGATTGTGTGAAACTGTCAGAAGTGAGATACATACTGGTACATATGTTATAAATCAAATAAAAGACTTAAATAAATTGAAGACAAAGAAGACAGAAGAAGAGAGCAAATACAACCCCCACCTAATAAAAAAGTTCAAATCAAGTAAGCAATCAAATAGGTATAAATAACAAAGGTAACCAGGACCGTTGTAGGGGAGGATAAGGTAAGCCTTATCCCCGCTACAAGGTAGAGCACATGCACTGATAACTGCTACGCGGAAAATCTTTGATAAAGGAACGCTACATGCCAGATAACTGATTGGAGGGGAAAGTTGGGTTCATAATTCACGTTGGCTTTATGGTTTGAAACATCATTCACATTTGACCCAAATCGTTCTTTCGTCATTCACAAAATTACTTAAAGATTACCAAGTAAAAAACATTAAGAAGCTTATTTACATTTAATTTACGCAGATAAAATCTTTCCACCTTCGCGCTAAGCTTTTCCATAAGTCCCTTCTGGCTAAATGCTGGGTGAAAATGAAAAATAAATAAATAAATAAATAAATAAATAAATAAATAAATAAATAAATAAATAAATAAATAAATAAATAAATAAATAAATAAATAAATATGATGATGATGATAATAATAATTCTCTTTCAATGGATTTTTGCGGTAACGAGCCTTCTCAGCGAGATCTCATTGATCATGATTACGTGGGACTCGGGCTCCCACTTTCACTCATGCAAAGGCGATTCCTATCGCTGAGAACACTGGGAGGCAAAACGGTCGTATCCCGCATCCTGGTAGCGTCATATTAATGCTAAACGTTGGCATTTGTGGACGATCAATTCCCTGAATACAGCACGTACAAAGACCATAATCGGTCTTTATTGAACGCATTCGGGGTCCGGGACTCTCGAGTTGTACATTCAGTCAGTCACATCCTACGTGTTCAGCTGCGAGGCTGCAGTTAGAGAGTTATTGGCTGCCCGTGAGGCGTTTCAGCGTTGTTGTTTTGTCGTAAGTACGGTTATTTTTTGTAAACTGATAGAAGGTGGTACAAGCCAGTCAAGTAGTTTTCTACATCGATGAAGGGTTTTGAATAAGGTTGGTCTTGAAGTATATCGAGCAGAGACCGCAGGGTTACTAAAACACACATCTATTATACGTATATACTTAGAACACATGTGGACAGTTCCAGTTTGTTGACGGGACTTATAAAATATTTGACACATATATGTTTGTTCCAGTTCAACATGTCGCTGTAGCGAGTGACCGAAAGCCCTTGTGTTGATGAAACAGAAAAAGGAAGGTTCATTTCTGGCTTGCAATTTAACCGTATCCGAGTCTACACAGCCGTTAATATTAAATACGATCTATACAATGTCAAAAATTAAATCTTGTTTACGCAGCTCAACCATGCAAATGGCATTTCGGAAAACTATGTACATATAATAACGGTATATGTAGGACGTGGAACAATTAAACAGCTGTTTTCACCGGCACATATACATCGATGTAAATGCACTTACCACAACCATTTGCAAATCAATTAAGGTCAGGCAGCATAGTACATTTCAAATATAGATATTTTTATAAGTTGAGGTCAGAGGTCACGCAGCTGGAACTATTTCGTGTATTGTGTACATGCATATACAAAAGACTTGGCTGTATTGTGACAACATACTTGTGTCTCCAGCTTTTTTCATCGCCTACATAATAGTCAGATGCATGTTATAGTTACGTCTCACACCTGGATAGAGCGAATGTTGAGCGTTACACATGTCACTGAAACATGTCGATTTAGGTAACAAAACGCCCATAGGCACAACATGTATATATATATATATATATATATATATATATATATATATATATATATATATATATATATATATATATATATATATATATATGTGTGTGTGTGTGTGTGTGTGTGTGTGTGTGTTTGTGTTATGTGCATGGACGCACACATAAAATGGTGTATGTATGTATGTATGTACGTACGTACGTACGTATGTGTGTATGTATGTATGTATAAAGGGAAACGGTGTTTAAATATTCACCATCGTAAGGCAAAAAAACAACAGTATTCCATGTGTATTGAGATATATAATTTGACTCGCCCGCTTGCTGTGTGCAGAAGACTTATTTCATTTAAAAAATAAGGGTCTCCTTTGTTTCGCAGGTTTCAAAGATTTGAGGTCTCAAATCAGGTTGAGGATCTCTTAAGACCAAATGTTTTAAATGCATCGAATGCTGTTGACATATTATAGGTCCATTTCCAATCCAATTAAAGGAGTTAATAACCATCTTCTTGGGAATAAATACCCACCAATGTAATGGAAAGCTATTCATTCCGTTGTTCTTTTCAGTCAACAAATGTAGCAGAACAACATAAGATTTAAACCCCAAAGAGGCATCTGTGGTGTGTGTATTTGTGGGTTTGTGAGGATGGGTGTGTGAAAACGTATGTATTGATGTAAGAACTTCATCGGATGCGCCTCATCACTACTTTCTAAAGTGCATGCTCAAAATTGAAACAAAACTCAAACAAAACGACATTTGGCATTGCTGGTTGTTGACGGTCGCAAAAAATTGTTAAACGGACAGTACGCAGCTCTTCCCATCTGACAAACGTTTTGCGTGAGAAAATAAATTTTTGATATAATTGTTTATCATTATCATCATCATCATTATTACTACTACTGTTATTAACATCAGTAGTAGTAGTACCATGCCACGTTAATTTAATAACTTCCAACACGGCGGATGAAGCCCTGTCTAGTCCGAAGAAAGTTGTTTAGTACTTTATGGTGTCTTTCACTGGGATCAGCTTGTGTCGTTTTCCACGAAAACCTTTTAACATATACAGAATGGTCAAATAAAGTAGGCATGCAGACAATGATAACATTTATGCCCCAATTCTAATTTTTAAAGTGAAAGTCTTAAGCTGGCTTAAGCGATGTTGTAACCGCACAACAAAGGGTTAAATCACATGTACCCATATGTATCCTCTTATGGCCAATTACATCAGGATCTGATAAGGCACATGGATATATCTTTTCATTTTATTGACACACATAAAAAAATTAAAGTGGCACATTTAACAAACGACGGTTTTATAAACGCTAGACTAAATATCTTATGCTTGCTTTGTATTATGGAATTCATGCTCATTTTTTTTTCTTAAACACAAGCCGGCCAGTTTCCACTGCAAATCTGTCTCTTGAGTTATCTCTTCCGGCCATATTGAAGAGAAACTCTGATGTTCAGCACGCTTCAGCAAATTTTTTAAACGAGAGGAAAGCTGGAGACTTTCCTTCGGAGAATTCTCTGATAATGGCGTCTAGAATTAAGGAAATCATGTGTGTGCACGGTATATTTAGACCTCGGGCGAGACCAAACTTAAATACCATGTCCATGTTGGCTATGCACAGTGAAACCTCATTATGACGACACTCAAATAACCGACCTATCCACTGCAACGACACAAGTTTAAAGGGACAAAAAGTTCATTTTCATTGTTATTTGATTCATTTATATAACATATTTAGTGGCCTGACACCTGTTAGGGGACCAGATCGGGTAATTTTTACGAGTTTTCAGTGAGTGTACATGTATATGTATATTTGTATCTGTATGTAAGTTTAGATGTATTATGTATATGTATACATATGGTGCATATGTATGCATATGTGTGAGAGAGAGAGAGAGACAGAGAGAGAGAGAGACAGAGACAGAGACAGAGAGAGAGAGAGAGAGAGAGACAGAGAGAGAGAGAAGAGGAAAGGTCAAAATTAGCTCTTAGGTGTGTATTCGCCCCAATACACAATTGAATACACAAACTTTTGGAGGGCTAGAGCTGTGTATTCCCATTGGTTTGTATGTTAAAGCAACCTTAAATAAACTAGTCACTTATGTAGCTGTGGTTATATGACTTTTGTGAGGTTTTTAGTTATGTATCTAGATTTAATGCCTGAAATTTGGTGTTTCTATGTGCAGTAGTTATCACGTTGCAAATTACAATGTAAAGTAATGGCAAAACACAACCCTAGCCCTCCACTGACTGCAGTGCCCTCTTTTATGCAGTTCTTGTACCTTTTGTTCTTGCCTTTGCCTATTCTATTATATTCAATACAAACATAACTATTTTTCACGTTTTAAGCTGTTCAACCCAAATTGGAATGAAAATGATGAGTAAGAGTTGCACAGCAACATCATGTGCTGGAGCTGATTCTCAGAAGGGATGTGGGGTAAACCGCACACATTACAGCACTTAATTAAAAACTGCAATCACACGCCACACAAAGCGGACTTTTCATCACCACAGGTTGCACTAACACGAGAACCCCCATCATAAGTCATAGCTTCAATCACAGAGAACATAAACTAAATAATCACAAGTCACGTGAAAGACCACGACTACCTCCTACATTGATGCAATATCATTTTAGATATAGTCCATTAGCCTATTATTATCGATATGTTTTTGTTGTCGATAGGGCAGTAAAAATATTTATTATTGCTTGTTGCACACATTTTTAGGGTGTCATTGATTTTGTGTTTAGCGCTGTGTTATTTAAAGAAATATGCAACACTTCTGTCTGAGCGTCTAACTTATGCAGTTAAATACGGATCTAACAGTTTTGTCCTAAGAAATACGCACATAATCCAAAGAACGCGCAGCATTTTTACTTCGTCATCGTGAAATCCCACAGGTTTCACAATAGGTAAAAAGGCGTTTTTTGTGAGCTATTAAGCATAATAGGTTGGCAGCCGTTCATATATGTTTTTCTCGGTTTGATGTTCTAGTCCCCATATCGATAATAGGAACACTCATTTTACAGAGCTGGAGATTAAGACGTGAGGCGCATGTAAAAAGCGGATAACCGTCCTTCGTCAAGTTGATCTTTTTAATGCAATTTTGGTGCCAAAGCTTTTCTATGGAAGTACACAAGGTAAATGCCCCCCCCCCCCCCAAAAAAGAAAAAAAAGTGACGAGTTTGTCTCGCGTTAACGAGATATTGTGGTAAATTTATGACCCTGGTTTTCTGAGTTAATACATGTATGTAACTGGTAAATCGTGGATACTTGTTTTTTTTTCCCAAGAGGAAAAGGTTTGACACGGTGTTTGATGTATCTCTCACATGTGTTGAACAAGCAAAACGCCGAACACATTCAATAGGGCCTGCCATATACGCTATTCTGAATAATGATTCCTGTGTCACGTGACATTTTTCAACCAATGAATGAAGCGGGTTTAGTTATGCCCCTGGTGTCTCCATCTTCAACAGGAAAGTGACATCCTGTGCCACTTGCAGAAGTGCCCCATTGTGCTATACCATGTTCCACAAATGACATTTTTTCCACAGCCCTAAATCCTTACACTCTTCAAAGTTGTATAGGGATATCAAATTTAGAGAGGTTACAAGGCCAATAGTAAACCACATTAGATGACGTAATTCCAATTTGTACAAGGGGGAAAAGGCTGCATGATTTTGCAAGGTACCCGGTGATGCGGTAGATCTTGTTACGGGATCAGTCTTGATATGAAAAGCACACCCATTGGCCTCAGAAGTGGCTTCATTATTGCTCTCATCAAGTGAAGCGGTTTGCCACAAAGAAAGAAGATTTGACATAAGTGGTTTTGTAACAACATAGCAGACGTAACAGAGGATATCATTTGAGCATTTCTAAATTCCCAAGAACATTAGAAATATGTGTATGGATACAGCGCAAGGGGACAAAACCATTTCTGACCAGCGTGCAGTCCTTTCGTGGACTTTTTTCCTGACAGACACGGACGTCTGCCTCAGTTTTTGTGTGCAACCTCTGGCATCGTGACCACACCCAGCGTGTGACGATCAGGTCATGTCTACATGAAGTGGAACTGCGGCCAATCTCACCAGATATACTACTTCACAGTATTCTAATACCTTGTCACAATTCAGTAGTACTCGGGCGTTGTCTTTGGCCACATCTGGCAAATTAGTTTAAAAGTGCACGTATCAAAACTGCAGGAAAAGCACACTTGTACATGCCAATGCAATAGTGGAAGTCATGCCACCACAAACAAATGTGTAACTTTCAAAACAGAGTCTAAAATACTGTCTCGTCAGCAGACATAAATGTTCATGCATAAAGCAGTAACTTTAAGACAATACGTGTATCCGCCCATATATGCGTGCAGCTTTAAAAGTCATTTGTCACTGCAATAGACAGTGCTCGTACCTTCTCTTGATGCTACATATGTATCAACAATTGAAAGGTATACTTTTTTGGTCTATTGTAAGAATGGGTAACATTTTATGAGAGACTCACGTATCAGTGTTAGGCAGTGGTATGGTGCAAGTATAATCCACATGATGTTACCGTGATTATACGTGGCATCCTTCAGCAAATGTCAAAGTCGCAATAGCTCTCAGTAAATAACAGTCCATACATAAATTAATCGCATGTACATACATTCATGCATGCATACGTACATACATACATACATACATTTTGTTGTTTTGCAACGGTACTTGTATTATTTTCTTTCTTCTGTCTTGTGTGTAATGTGATTTGTGGGTATATTGTGTGATATGAGTTTTTTTTGGGGGGGGGGGTTGTGTTCTTGTAACTTGTGTTTTCTATTTTTATGTGTTGTATTAACATAATATCATATTTGTAATTTGATGCAGTTAATAAAGTTTATTCATATTCATACATACATACATACATACATACATACATACATGCATGCAGGTAATTTTAAATATTACTTGCGCCAAAGGTACAACCTCAAGAGGTAAGGATTAGTAATGATATACATCCTTAGTAGGATGTACATAATAAATAGCAACAAATATCAATTCCACATATATTCTGGTATAATTTGACAAATCCCTGGTAATGTGCAAGAACAATTCATGTAACAGCTTAAGAGGTGCAACAACATACCTTGTTTTGATTTTTTTCAGCGGGTAGGGAGGCATTTACATTCGTATTTGGGATCAGTATACCGATATTTCTCAATGGTGAATAACCCAATTGTGCACCAATCACTGTGAACATGGCTGCACCATTGATACCACTGATATGCACATGCGTACTGGATTATTGACAGGTCCATTCCCAGTAAAACGAGATATTCTCCTCTTTCGCCAATGAGTTATCTTAGTCTGACAGATTATATTTGTAGTGTGTCAGTGAGAACGTGTTGTTTTACGGTAACGCTTTGCTCCACAAGGTCATTTTTCAGGAAAGAAGACTGCATTTAGGGCCCAACTGTATGTTGGGGTACAGCGATCAGACCTGTTTGTAGCTTCAGGGAACCCAACCCATTGTTATTGTTGGCGATTTTTTACCCTAATAAAAATCACCAACAATAACTATGGGTTGGTTTCCCTGGAGCTAAACTGTTTGCGACGTTCGCCATTAGCAAGTGGAATAATACGTAGACATTAAGCTAAGAGACTATATCACAACAATGGTGTTTTAATTTTGGACCTGCAGAACAAGAAAAACATGAACTGTAATTTTGAGTACTCAATTTGATGGGTTGCTGATTAGTACGTGTATGCTACTATTTCAGGTAGATCAGTGAACGATGGAGTTAATTGGTGACTTTGACAGAGATATGTGGGAGTCTGTCTCTCCTTCAAACCAGGCAGGTAGGTTACCTCTTTCATTTCCAGTCACAGAAGTTTCACTCACCTGAATTATTTGATCATTATGCCCACCCCTTCCTAACTGAGGAGGGGCATATGGTAATCGCTTTTCCCGTGTGTGCGTGCGTGCGTCCGTTACACTGTTTGTCTGGGCTATACATTTATTGAAATTTGGCTTAGAATCATGAAACTTGGGACACAGGTGTATCTGGAGACAAGGGTGTGTCATGCGTAAAAAGTAGGCCACTAAATCAAGTATTTCGGTCACAGTGGCATATCCTCATATCATGTCCGCTGCATAATTTCTGTCATCTTTAATTTAGTTTTTATTCAACTTTAAGCCCATGTATATCTGGAGACAAGGGTGTGTCGAGCGCAAAAGTAGGTCACTAGATCAAGTATCTCGGTCACCTTGACAACCTTCTCACATCGTGTCCAAGCAGTAATAGGCAAGGGCAAGAGCAGAACGTTCTAGCCTTGCCTAAAAGAGGACACTGCGATCACTGGAGGGCTAGGCTTGTGTATTCCCATTACTTTACATTGTAATGGTGCTAATACACAATTCAGAGCTATTTCTGACCTTTCTTATTCCTTTCATCTTTAACTTAGATTTGTATAATTTTACTCATGCATATCTGGAGACAAGAGTGTGTCATGCACAAAACATAGGTCACTTGGTCAAGTTTCAAGGTCACAGTAACGCATCCTCACATCGTGTCCAGGCCTTTCATATTTAACTTAGTTTGATGAAAATGAAATATATCTTGACCTAAAGGTCATGTTACAAAACTAGGCCACTAGGTCAAGTACCGGGATCACAGTGATACGGCAAGGGAGCGTATGTCTAGGAATCAATGATTCCATTTAGTTCTTGACTGAAATACCCCGTAAAAGGAATTTTTATTCAAATGCCAGCATCCCTTTATTCACAAATATGTTCAGGTATACAGCTGAACACTACAAACTGTCATCAACCACGGACCTTTATCCAAGGCATGCCAAGGAAAAGCTGTTGACCTGGGATGCTGAGCGCTGTTAAAAAGATATTTGCACCTTGAAGATGTATATACGAAGAACCATGGTGCTACACTCTAATTCACTCACCCCAGCCTCCAGATGAATTAAAACCACTTTTATTGTATGATCATGCCGCGGGACTTTTTCTTCGCACTGTATCTTGTCGAAATGATTATTATTCTGGTTAAAATATGAATTATATACGGATGTGTGTTGCACTCAAAAATTTTTTGCCAAATAAAATTTAAACTTACTTACGAAAGCGACCGAGGAAACTTGTATAACAATTGACGCCTATTTTATTTGTAGGTTTTAAAGAATTCAGCATTGTCCGATTTAAAAAGGATGAAGATAACAAAAGATGGTGCTATGCTGTACTGGATTACGAAGAGAACAGACCGATGAACGTTTTCCTAGAGGGAGCAAGACGAAATCCATTGAAAGAAATCGCTAATTGTAAATTGAAGGTTGAGGAAAACAATGTGGTGGGTATCGACATTGAAGGGGAGTGTGTTCTGAAGAAAAGATGAAAATACCGATAGGGGCTATAGGGACTACAAAGCGGTTGGTCATCTGTGCTTATGGAAGTGACAATGCCCACGTGTGTGCAAAGTATTGCTTGGAATTAAGAAACTATTAGTTTTTTTGCATCGTGCCAACTCATATGAAGGACAGTGGAAAGGAAAACGATATTCTGTAAACTTAATGCTGCCCTCCAAGTGCAAGGAGAAGATAGGATACAAACATTGGCTTGTGCGACACAAATATAAAACTAGATGCGTATGGCGTCCATAAATCTCAACACAACGCACAAGAAGAATCGGAGGGACCTAATGTGTAAAACTGAGTTCTATGGTTAAGTGCAACTTGAAGCAATTAAGGATAAAGACTATTTTGTGGGGACTTCTGCTCAAAGGAATTCCATAATTTTAAACGTCTGTGGTCAATCTTCGAAGCCAACAATGTTGTTAATATAACCACGTTTTACTGAATATTGTTTTACGAGACTAGCTGACTGGAGACATTTCTGTCTGTAAAACAACTTGAACTTGATCTCATAATCCGTACATTTAATGGCTAACTAGTCTATCAAATCACATAGCCACTCCAAGAGCGACAATATCGGCCTTTATTTAGGAAAGTCCGGTATTTTTTTCAATACTTACTCTACATTAATCATGGTTATATGTTTTTGTCTTCAGAGACTCTGCCTTTGAACATAATGTATACGTTTAAGTGTTACTCATCAAGGCTTGGAGATTTTATTTTTTGTTTAGGTCATAACACCAGTGTATAGCGGATTGAAGTTATTACAAGACGTCCAATTTCAAAATTAATTTAAACCGATGACATCAGATTCATGAGAGATTATTTCTACCAGCAATGCACAATGACAGGAAGACTTTGTCTTGGGGACGTAATTTCAGCATTGACGTAAGCGCGTCAACAGTGGCATAATATTCTGACGGAGATATGATTTTGTTATGAAGAAAAAAGTGCGACTATGAAACTGTATAAAAAGTTAGTGAGATAAGTGGGACATTACACCAGTGTGCTTTTATATCATACACAAAGTTCTTAATTACCTGAAGTGCTTATTTTCATGCATAGGAGCTTCACGTGCTTCACCCATGGACCTTTTAGATGCATTTTACTTCGATACTTCAAACTTGCTTCGTGTGATAGTTTTGTACATCGCCTCTTGACATAATAATGACATGTGCCTATGTGAAATATTACCGCACATAGTTACGAAATGACGAGATGAGGCGTCAAAGATGCTTTAGCATTTTACACCCAGCGAGGTAAATGCCCTAAATGTTTTAATAATCCACAGCCCCATGACACTTTGTTTTATGAGATTTTTTTTATGTAACATAGAATGGCTAGGAGCACAATGAGATATATTTTGTTCTGACACTCGCCGCTCTCAAACTCTGGCAAGTCGTAGGCTGCACAAAATATCTCTATATAATAGCAGACTGTAGTTATTCTGTGTATCAACAATCACTTACTTGATATCTGGCATTTATTTATCGCTTTACAAGCCAAACAAGTCGAGAAGCTTCAAACATGTTAATTTCTCGTTTGTCTTCAATGTTGCGGTTTTTTGTTAAAAACTTTTGCATAGAAGTATGAGATGATAAACCATGTGCTAGGTTAGCAGTGCCAAAGAAGGCGTGATTTGGCAAACAAAATTTTGTAAGTCTTAGCGAAATTTTCAAAGAATTTCTTCGACTTTTGATGCACACTGACATGACATATTACGTAAATCATTAGAATTGTTAAGCATACATGAGACAGATGTGGAAATTTACTCATGATTTTGGCTAAGATTATCAGGATTTGGCTAAAGAGCTTAATGTTGGTTTAGCCAAATTGGCTACAGTGGTAAAATAGCCTGTGGTAGCCCAGCATATGGTTCAAATGACCGGATACTCAACAGGTTTGCCTTGTGCTCATAATGCGCCGGTTGAAGTCATTGACTGTTTCTTTTAACGTGACAACGTTAGGGATAACTGATACTACGGAGTTTAAAGATTCTTAAACAAACTTAATTGTAAAATTTTGGTTTGTAGCATTATGTTGGAATCCTGCTTCAAGTCTGAGCGGGTCATAGTAGTAGAAATGACGGCTATCGTATTTTTGAGCTTTAAAAAGCATACAGTTCAGTCCGCTTATAATGATGATTTGCAATGTTGCTGCATATTTACATGCAAATATGTTTAAAGATACATGTACAAGGGTATTGTAATCTTAAGATACCTTTAAATGTTCAGTGGAGGATGAATTAACTGAAATCCATAATTTTGCATTCAAGCCAAAACGCTTAACCAGCGTGTATAAAAACCAATCAGGTAAAGTCATACTTTTGGAGAAAAATGATCACACAAGTTCATAGATAAATATATAGAAATTATAACCAAAATGACAATTATAACAACTACTCTACTTATTATAAGGTTGACTTTGTATTACATTTTAATTAAATCAGTTGAAGAGAAGTGATATCGCTTCAGTTATTGGAGTTCAGTGTGATATACGTTATTAAAGATGTGTTGCCTTGTCTTATTCTGTGTTGAACAGTATCATTCAGTATTGTGTGTATGTCTGTGCTGTGGACTGACTCACCTGCTAGTTTCCAAGCTAGTAATTAAAGTTGGGCCAACATTGGCTCACTGCTGGGCCATCCTTGCCAACGTTGGGCCAATATTGGGCCAACATTTGTTGCTGGGTTTGATTTTTTTCTAAAACATTGTGACCACAGATGACAGTCATTCACGCATGCCAATGTGAACAATGAAGCACTTGCACCCCATGTAATACTGAAAATATATTTCAGGTTTTGCCAGTGTGCCAAAAACGTAAAATTCAGTACAGCCCGAAACTATGTACCGCTTTCAGTTAATGAATTAGAGCCATATTCGCAACATGAACCCTCAATGGATCATATTATTGGAATGACTCAATAGATCATTTTATTGGACTGACTCAATAGATCATATTATTGGACTGAATCAATATATCATATTATTGGAATGACTCAATAGATCATTTTATTGGACTGACTCAATAGATCATATTGGACTGACTCCATAGATCATATTATTGGACTGACTCAATAGTACATATTATTGGACTGACTCAATAGATCATATTACTGGACTGACTCAATAGATCATATTATAGGACTGATTCAATGGATCATATTATTGGATTGACTTAATGGATTATGTTATTAGACTGACTCAATAGATCATATTATTGGACTGACTCAATAGATCATATTACTGGACTGACTCAATAGATCATATTATTGGACTGACTCAACAGCTTATCGCTCAGGATGTGCCGAGGAAAGCTGTTAACTATTGGCATGTTACCCTGGTGAGTCTTCCCTGAAATTTTCATTGAAAACACTATTGAGAAGTTAGAGAACAGCATTTAATACAATGGATGAAGCTGAGAGCGTTTAAAATTACCGGTAGCTGTAGACCGGCTTGGTTAGGAAAGTATTAAATGCTCGATAAAAACGCCAAATGTTTCACGAAATTAAATTTCAAGACAGGAAGTGTGAGATGCCCAATGGCTGGCGGGTGAATATCGTGAGAAACCCCTGGGGCGGAGCCACAGGATTGTCACCATATTCGCCACGCCCAAACAAGCGGTGTCTCTCATATCTGACTCAAGAACAGGGGGTGAGATGGTAGGTTTTGAAGCCTGTGACTGGCTTTGTTACTGCAATAAGTCTCTCTCTATACGTACGTGTAAAGTAGTAATGGTAATATAATGCATAATAACTGGCGTACAGTCTCCTCTTAGACGTCCATTGTATTGTGAAAGGAAGTCTCTTGTCCGTATATCTTGCATCAGAGCGTTTTCTGCCCAGAAATTAGGCTTCGGGGGGGCATTTATTCCCCATGAGCACGTGACAAATTAACACTTATAAACCTACCAAGATGTTTTTTTAATTTATTCATCTGCAAGATGTCACATGTATACCCATTTCGCATTTGGCTTTGATATAAGCCTAAAGTATTTTACTGGCGCACTTTATTATCACTTTTAAGATAACTTTGAAATCATCATAGCACACATCAGAGTGTCATAATTCCCAAACATGCCAGAACTTTTTTATGCAACTTGCCCATTAAACATTTAGATGTTTTGACATCATAACAACCAGTCTGGAAACCAGCAAAACCAACCTACCAGTGCGTTTGGTACGCTTTACTGGGTAAACAAAATTTGATCTGTTACTATCTTTGTCGATTTATCTTTATGTGTTTGGTGAGTTAAGCTGTGTAAACTGGTCATTCTGGATTAGCCGAGGCCACTCCGATGTGAGTGGTGCTGGCTCGTGTAAAGAAATCTGGCTTTCTGAAATAGTAATAATAAAAAAAATCCTGTAACAAAGCAATTAAGGCACATCACTATGGTGGCTCTATGGTGCCAACTAAAAGCTTTTTATTTTATCTCGTAATTACATGATAAAATATAAGAAAAAAACTTTTGGTTGGCACCGTTGAGCCACCATCACAACTACAACACGGAACTGAAAAAAGATCTGGTTTCCCTTCAAGGCACAGTGGAACGATATTTTCTGCAATCTGTGATAAAACTGGGAACTGTTACATGTTCACAGCGCCTTTAATGCATACCTTTTTCTGTGTCCAAAATGAGTACAAAACGTAAGTAGGTGTGTTTGAGCCTTTTAAAATGCAGCACATCATGACTGGCTCCAG
Organism: Hermodice carunculata; assembly: GCA_964020975.1. Classification (NCBI taxonomy): domain Eukaryota; kingdom Metazoa; phylum Annelida; class Polychaeta; order Eunicida; family Amphinomidae; genus Hermodice; species Hermodice carunculata. The sequence goes on along the minus strand of OZ026627.1, from coordinate 62,965,908 downwards.
CTGTCTTTATCTTGAGGTGAACTAAGCACTACTGGAGTGTAGGCAGAATTTTGAAATGAGATTTTCAAAATATGTTACTGACATAGCCCTGTGAGCCTCTGCGGGAGTCCCCTAGTAAAGGAGGTGGATGGGTCTGATGGCGCTCTCCACCCCATCTGAAATTAAAAACAGTTTTCCCCTGAAATTTGGTGCATTTCTGTGCCATATAGAGACAATGCAAACTTAAAAGTTATCGCTAATATTTGCAAAGAATTCAACCCATGCACCGATATTGAAATAATGTCCAACAGGTTGGACTGGTTTCAGCTTAATATAAAAATATCTGTGCAAAATCTCGCATTAATACAGGAAACGTGCAAACCAATATGACTGCAAGGACGTGGAGAATCTACCGACATAAAAATTAAATGTAAACATGAAAATGGCTGTGCAAAAATGAGGAAATCTAGAAAGCAGGGTATACCCAACAATGCCAGGAAATAATTAATAGATATGTCAACAAACACATTCAGTAATGTAATATATATATATATATATATATATATATATATATATATATATATATATATATATATATATATATATATATACATATTCATATATACATATATGTATATATATATATATATATATATATATATATATATATATATATATATATATATATATATATATATATATATATATCTGTGTGTGCGTATTTATATAGAAGTGTTGAAAATATTTTATGTCTGAATTTGGTTTGCATGTTTTTGATGAATCAGCAAACTTCATTCAACCTTTTATTTTTGTACCATGGTGAAAAAGAAAAGGCAATTCTTCAGAAAATCCTAGATGCCAAATTTTTCTCAAGGATTTTGTTATCCTAATGGTCTCTCTGATTAAAATCTAGCAATTAGTGCTGGGGATATACCCTCATAAAGGGCAAATTTTGTTGCAGTTCCCGATTGTATGTAATTGTTGCAAAATTTGCATGGTCCCTTGAACTATGCAAACCTTTCAAAGGTACTGATTTGAAAGGTTTGCATGGCCCATTAAACACCATGTTGAAGTTGAAAGCTCATTGATTTTTTTCTCTTGAGGACCCAGAACTGGTTCACGAAGACATGTAAAAATTTATGCCATCAATTAGTAGATTAAAACAAAAGTGCATTAAACTATACATTTATGGAAAGATAAGACCCGTGATTTGTTTTTGGACAGAGTCATATGCGCCCTTTGTCTTATGTTTATACAGCAATCATAGAAATGCATTATGCCATTTTTCAAAGACCCATGAATTCAACTTTTTTATTTAAAGGTGTATTTTTGTTATTTTTAGGAAAATAAAGTTCACACACTTGTCTATAAAAGCTACTTTTTGCTTTTTTGTACTTTTTGTTCAGTTACCGAGATCTAATCGTTTGAAGTTAAAATGAGCAACCCCAAGTTCGAAACATCAAAGGGACTGGGCTTTGACTTGATCTCTTGACAAAACTAAGTTATGCATTACAAATCCAAAACATGCATTTGTGATTTACATTGCTTCTATGAGTTTGCCATGAACTTGATGTTTTGTGCGTATAAATGTAAAAGTTGCATTCATATTTATTTGAAAAATGGGATGATGCGGTTCTATGGTTATGGATAAATACAGGACAACGGGCGCATATGATTGAGGCTGAAAACAAATTACAGTTGTTTTTGCTTTCCAAAAAAAGGTATAATTTGTAACACTTTTTGGTTGAATCTATTGATAGAGGGAATCATTTATACTTGTCTTCATGAACCAGATCTAGGTCCTTAATTGTGTTACAGTTTGGACATCCAAATCAATTCAATCTGGATATGTTGTTGGTCACATACATTTTTTAAAAAACTTGTATACCGTAGAACAACCCCACATCGACGAAAAATAAGTGGTGACCCCCCCCCCCCCCCAATCGATCTTTGTGTTCTGCATTTTCAATTTTTTTTATGTGTACACGTGTACTTTAGGTACTTATATCCCTGAAAAGAGTTTAACTGGCACAGAAATGGTCATCTACTAAATTAGGACATATTCCTTTCGACCTCAATCAAAAAGTGTTATAATGACCGAATAACATAAATTTCAATGGATTTCTATTGGTGGCACCTTTGTTTCGATCTGTTAAAAAGTTTGAGTTGTGGGGAACAAACAAAAAGTAGAATATGACCTTGACGTTGACCTTAAAAGGTTGGTCAAGGTCAAAAACCAAGTATCAAAGATAAAAAGAAGCCACAATCCATCCCAAAATGATGTCAAAAGTTTATGACAAAAGTCGTAGTAATCTCTGAGATACATATTAGCCCATCAAGGTGAGAGTGGTTAGTAGTAGGTCTCGCCAAACTCGACTGTATTACTGGCAATTGGAGCAACCAATTGAAGAAACATCCTTACAATACCAATGGGCCCCCTGCGTTGCTGCTCAAACTATATTTCATTTTCGTGATTGTTGCAGTAGCACTGTGTCTTAGAAGTCGAGGATAATGAGCTACTGTGGTGTAGGATTAGAGCAGCTACCAATAAATGTTTGGTCAAAGTCATATACAAACCACCAAACTCCCAAATTTCTTTTTGGGACAGATTCCAGGATAGCCTTGATTTAGCCAGGGCTGCAAACATACAAAATATCTTTCTACTCGGTGATTTGAACGCCGACCCTTCTACTCATCATGGCCACAAACTTAACCAATTCTGCGCTTCATTTTTTTTAAAAAAACACACCAATGAGCCTACGAGGATAACCCCTAATTCTTCAACATGTCTGTATCAGATATTGTCAAATTTGCCTAAGAAGTCCTGGTGGAGCACAGTCAAGCATTTTCTTAACCGTAATCAAAAGTCTGAATTGTATCGGACAATTCTTCTAAAGCAGAGCTATTCAACAATTTCTTCCTTACCCAATGTAATGTTGAATCTTTCTTCTCTACTGTTTCCGATCTACACGAGTTACCAAATTTTTCTCTTTCCTCATTTTCCATAGGTGATAACGAGATTTTGGAGATCTTAAAATGTCTTGATGCAACTAAAGCATCTGGGCCTGATGGTGTTAGCTCCAAACTCCTTAAAGAAGCTGACCAGTAATATATAATTAGCAAAACTCTAATCTATCACTCTATCACATCATTTGCCCGTCGATGCGGAAAAACGCAAATGTTTCTCCCCTTCACAAAAAGGAATCTGAATACCTCTGCAATAATTATAGACCTATATCACAGCTCAGCTGTCTTAAAAGGTTACGGAAAGGGTTGTCTTTAACCATGTTTGTAACTTCTTTCGTGGAAACCTAGTTTTAGCATCTCAACAAACTGGTTTCATTCCTGGTGACTCTACTGTGAACCAGCTCTTATCGATGTGTCATGAGCTTTGTTTAGCAGTCGACCTGCAGAAGGATGTTCTTGTAGTCCTTGACATCGGTAAAGCATTCGATAAAGTTTGGCATTCAGCCTTGCTCCATGCACTTCAAAGAAATGGAATCACTGGAAAATTGCATAATTGGTTTCTGAACTATCTATCCAATCAATGACAACATGTGGTATTCGTGGTAAGTGTTCCTCATAGGGTACCATCAATGCTGACGTGCCACAGGGCCGGGTACTCGGGCCACTTATGTTCATGGTAAGTGTTCCTCATAGGGTACCATCAATGCTGACGTGGCACGTGCCACAGGGCTGGGTACTCGGGCCACTTATGTTCATGGTAAGTGTTTTTTATAGGTTACCATCAATGCTGACGTGCCACAGGGCTGGGTGCTAGGGCCACTTATGTTCATGGTAAGTGTATCTAAGTTATAGGTTACCATCAATGCTGACGTGCCACAGGGCTGGGTGCTCGGGCCACTAATGTTCATGGTAAGTGTTCCTCATAGGGTACCATCAATGCTGACGTGCCACAGGGCTGGGTGCTCGGGCCACTTATGTTTCTTATTTTTATCAATGATATTGTTGATGCTGTTGGCTCCAACATCGAACTTTTTGCTGAGGACGCCACCCTATATCTTAGTGTTGAAGACCCTAATACGGCGGCCCGCATTATGAACACGGACCTAAAATCTAGCGGTGAGTGGTCTAAAACTTGGCTTGTCACATTTAATCCATTGGAAACTGAAAGCAGGTTGATAACTCGCAAAATAAACTCCACATACGACCCACCACTGTATTTCCAGGAACATCGTTTGGTTGATGTTCCAAGTTATAAACATCTAGGGCTTTTAATTAAAAACGATCTGACCTGGTCTCAAAATATCAATTCTATTGTGGCCAAAGGAACTACTGTAATTAACATTTTGAAAAGACTTCAATTGATACACTCTAGATAGGCGTACCCTTGAAATAATGCACTTATCTTTCGTTCGGCCCGTCTTACAATATGGTTCTGTGGTATGGGACGGGTGTACACAGGCTAAGGAGGATAAATTAATTTAGAAATCAGACCACTGCAGCCCGTGTTGTAACTGGTGCTATGCAAGGAACTTCTCTGAAACTACGCCAGGTAACTAGATGGGAGTCATTGGCCGAACGTAGGCAAAAGACTAATTTTAATGTACAAAATTGTCAACAATATTGCGCAATGTTATCTGATCGACTATATCCCACAAATCCCCCCCCCCCCACAACATCGAACTATAGTACCAGAAAACGTCCAACCTTATATTCCTCCTGTGCAAGAATTTCATTATTTCGCAAGTAATTCTTTCCAAGTACAATTCTGCTCTGGAATCAACTTTCTAATGATGTTTGAAACAGTGCTAATGTCAACCTTTTGAAAGCAAAATTAAGTTCAGTAATTAAGTGTCCAGTCATGTACAAAATATTATATAACCATGACCCTCTCTACTGGGCTGTGCGCCACGCCAGGGTCTTCATGGGCTGTAGTGGTCTGAATTCACATCTTTTTAAAATTGTCGTGGCTACATCACCCCTGTGTCAATGTGGCAACGCTGAGGAAGATGCATTCCACTTCTTCATCTGTCCCAGATGCACTCAACATAGGATTGAATTGCAAAATAGTGTTGCCGAATGGGCTCCTCTGGAGCTCTCTATCCTCCTCTTTGGGTGCGAAAATTGTTCCATTGATGGAAATTTAATTATATTCACTGCTGTCCAGGAATTTATCAAAAATTCGAAACGTTTGAAGGTTGTAATGTAGAGATACTCCTTTGTCTTGAAGTAGATCGTATTACCAGAAATGTCCCACTGTCTGTGTGTCTCAATGTTGTCTTCTCTTCTTTCTTTTTCTTTTATCTGTGCTTAGATCTAAGCCAACCGTGTGCTTGTTTGTACTTCTCTGTTTTCCGCGAAAGGGGTTGATATGGGGTTTTCCCTGTTCCCCAATTGCTATTTTTTCATATTACATGAATAAAAATATGTTTAAACCAACTATGTCTCATTTTAAAATAGACCCTTAGGACCTACACAAAATAGCATAATGGCTGATTGGGTATTTTAGCGCCGTTCTGAATATCAGAGTGACGTGTGAAAAGGGCGCTAAAATTGTTTCGAGCGATGCTCCAGGCCCATCCTCGAGAGGCCTCTACGCGGGTCCTGAAGACCGATTTATGGGAGCTTTCAGCTGTACCTTTAAATTTTGTGGATTGTGCGTTCTATACTCCTAATTTTTTACACACAGACACACACACACACACACACACACATATGATTTTATATTTTCATATCAGGTCGGCCTGTACTGATAATTTCACATTTCACTTTGCACACTTCTTAAGAGTCCAATTTCGAAGTTCTGACCATTTATAATGACGATTTCGCACTTCGTTCTTTACCTTGATCCTATCCCAAGTTGTCGGAACCACAAGTGTCTAGGTCAGCTGAGCATGTTCACAAAGCCCTCTTGTTTTCGTGATCGGTGACTGAACATCAGCTTTTCTTTACAGTTGCATCACTCACATGTATTACCGCGAAACAAAATGTAGTGCATTTACCGAGTTTATGCTGTCCAAAGTAGGATCAGCAGGCCATACAAATGGTTAGAAGCATGGACACACCATATTTTCGCACTGTCGCAGGTATTTACTGACATGCATGGCCTAAGTCATGGAGCCATCACATTGTACAGTCATTGCATTAGTTCATTTTCATTGAGTTGATCGTCTGTCAAACCATGTTGGGAATTGTTTTGATGTCGTATCTGATATGGTATTGAATATGTTTCGGCTGCGAACCCTGGCTATCCTTTGTTACTCAGTAATGTAATGTCGGGTATGCAGTGTTCCTGTTTATAGTAAAAAAAGGGCTGGGCATTCTATGAATGGATCGATCGAGATATCGCTCTTTGCGACGAACGCAATATTTGATCATTTCGCTGGGTCAAGTTGTTGCTTTTTCACATTCAGAAGCAGATTGAACCTGCGGCAGCAAAGACGGGAATTCATAAAATACCCAGCCCTTTTTTTAATATAAACAGGAACTCTACATCCCCGACATAACATTACTGAATGCTGAATGTAGAGCCCCGAGCACACCCACCCACCCACACTACATATATATATATATATATATATATATATATATATATATCTATATATATATATATATACATATATATCAGTTTGATACCCTATAGCCTATAGGTCAATGTTGAGCAACGGTAATGAGAACAAGTATAGAAACACTCAACCCGCCACTCACTCACACACACACACACACACACACACACACACACACACGGAAATAATGTCCCCGTATTATCCCTTTGCAAGGGTGGGGGCGAGAGGGGGGCGATAAAAAGGGATTTGTTCCATGCGTCCAATTAATGTAAAAAATTAATGCCCATGTTACAGAACAATATCTGCGTGGTAAAACAGAGAACGGTCAGCTCAAAGTCTTGCGCGATACAGTGACTAGCCCACTAGTTACAGTTTGTGTTGTACAGTCATGCAAAATATCTTTATCAGTAATGCATGTCCATCGCACCAAAACTGGAAATAAATCATTCATTCGGGAATAAATACAGAATGTGTATAAGGACATACATTTGACACATGGCATGCCACATATACAATGTAGACAGTTAGCCTTCGTTATCACTGCTATCATTATATTTAAATAGGCCTATTTAGGTACATATTAACACAAACAGGTTGATCGGCGGAGTGATATTATTATACTTCGCTGCTTTCAATATCACTGATTCAAGGAAGTCACGATGAGCTACGTTGCGGGATTTCTTGCAGGACGGGCCACAACAAGGACCCGTTTGGAAACCCCGGCCCTGGCACTCCTCACAAAAGTGTGGTAGCACATGATAGTTCCATGAATTAAAATGCACCCCCTTTTCAAAGATTTTTCAAAACAAGGAGATTTTGGCCCTGGAAAAGTACCCCTATTTTTGAAAACAAGGAGATCTTGACCCTCAAAAAGTACCCCTATTTTTCAGTTTCAAGGATACAAATGTAGTGGTCCATGCCTTAAAATCTGCATTAAGCAGCATTTAAGTGTTGTTACATTCACTTCTTGATTAAACTTAATTATAATGAGTGAAAGCATTTTCATTTTCTCCATGCTTTTTAATGATTTGGGTTTAAACTTGGAACTGACATTATCGACTATCCCAAAACATACCCTAATTTAAGATTTCGCGGATCTTGACCCATGAAAAACACCTCTAAATTCCGATTTCGCGGACCGCGTCGAGGCTCAAAATATACCCCTTTTTCCACGAAATTTGGAACGATCAATCGTACATGTTTGGTCCTAAGTGCGGGGGCCCGGTTGGAAACTTGATAACCGCATAATTTAGGTGACATAATTACAATAGGAAACCACACATATCAAACACAAGAACTAAGCTTGACCTAAATACGCAAAGCGATACACGAAGTCCTGCAGATATCCCAGGTATTGCTACACATTTTTGTCCAAAAATTGTTTACATGTACCATCAAATATCGTCAACTGTTTCTCCATAGTCAGACGCCGCAACTCCTGAGAAAGTGGCCTTTTTGTAAATTTATCATGATTAAATATGTCACAGACTAATTTAATGAAATTGACGGCAAACCTTTACTTTCAAAGGACAACTGATCAAATTTACAAATTCGGTAAGAGGCTTTATTTTTCAGATGAAAAACAGACTTCTAATGGAATAGGTTGAAATTTCTGTGTCCTGGAGAGGACGCACAGGAGTGGAGGAAACCTTAGAAGGTTGAAGTTTATCCGATGGAATGTGGAAATGTGTAAGAGTGGTACAGTGGATCTGTTTCATTTCTTGGTTATATGCCCGCGTTATGCCGGTATACGATTCAAAAGTTGGCAAAATTTAGAGACAAGATTTTCACTACTGACAAGCACACAAAGTTTTGGCTAAGCTCATGCATGGGAAACGTTTACAAGATTGTCACTGCTCACCAAATGCACCAGATACGGGGAAGCGATAAATGCTCCTTTTATCTATTGGTGACACTTTCCTCTCACTTATGCTTGTCAGGTTCCCGGCCAGGTTTTTGACCCGAAACTTTTTTTCGCTGACATGTGGTTACATGTACCGCCCCCCCCCGGGGGGGGGGGGGTTCTGGCACAACTTCCGGTGTCTGTCCATGCTCCCCATTTTCTCTCTTCTAGAATTTCACAAGCGGGGACGGCATGGATGGGGTTCTGAGTTATTGCGATTTAAGCATTACTAATAGATAAAGGAAGTATTATCACTTCCAACTATCTTATGCTGATTTACCACCAGAGTGGAGGAGGGCCCATTATTTACATTTTTGATATTTCTATAGTGATAACCCGATAGGTCAGCTACATACATTAGTATGGTACCATAATCACTCTGAGTTCTACCAGACCAATCTTAATGCAAGAAGGGGCAGAAGAATTCACGGAAAAAGAGCAGAACAGAAGGTAGAATGAGCAGATGCTCTATTTACCCAACCTAGCTTATCACAGAGGAGGTAAATCTGATTCATCCATCAGGTCAGGTGGATCTGGAACTCTAGATGCACTTTCTAGGTCTCAGAGCCCACATGACAGGTACACATCAGAGCTACTTCCCATCGTCAAAGGAGGCCGTGCGGGTATTGTAGATCACCATCAGAGCACCTCGAATCTCGGTCAGGTCCCAGGTAGAAGGAAGTAAATGTTGCATCAGCCTTCCGCCTACATGTCTGCATAATGTTGGCAAGGGCAGGGACGTGCTATAGATGGACTACCAACGGCGGGGCCCCCCTTGTACCATCTATGTTGCTGCTGCTCAAGTGATCGGGTGTTTGAGCGAGCACCTTCAGTGCTGAACAAACACAACTCCACGGTCCACGCTGGCCGCTGGCAGTCTCGTGGGCCAGGTCACGCGATGAAAGGCGAGAATAATCACGTCACCGACTGAAATGTGCAAAATTTTTCACCGTGTTCCACATTTTAAAGTCAAAATTTAGCGTTACGCCGGACTCAGCTACAAGAAATGAAGCCACCATCATGATCCTAACGGCATACACTATCCATCTAAAACTACATTTTTTATTGCTGATAACGGCGTAAGGAGTTATTACGCACGCAAATTGTCTAACTTTGCATCATTTTGGACAGAAAAAAATGCAAAAACTAGCCCTTTTACCGGCCGATTTCAACGAAAAACACATCGATGGACTTGCACGGTTCTGATTCAAACGATGAGACTGGCTTCGCATGCATAAAACTCTCCGTTTTTGAACTTGGTACAATAGCACACCCGATGTAAGTAATCCGATACAACCGAATGCGGAAACATAGATGGAACAACAATCGTACTGAGCAGGGGGGATTAACTTGAGCGGCGCTACTGAACACGCTTTGTAGTCGTCACGCCCAGTTGACCACTAAAGGGATTAGCGCTCCCGTTGGCAGTCCATCTATAGCATGTCCCTGGCAAGGGCAACATTAGTGTGAAGGGACCATGATGCAGAGAAAGCCCTGATGTCATGTACTCTTACTCCTTGGTTGCTGCAAATATCCTCTAACCTGGTGTTACCTAGTAGGCCTTGCAGACCACCAACCGTAGCAATGCAGACATGGTATTGGCAGCTATCCAGCCTGACTGGATTCTCGTCAATTGAAGAAAAAGGGCTCTCCTTTGCTGACAAATCTCTTTCATTAAGTCCAAATGCCACTTAAGTGCCCTAACAGGATAGTGTCCTGTCGGGTTCTGATCTTGGAAAGGTATCTGAAAGTGCTTTAATCATAATGCCCATGAAGGCAGTGGTGGGTTCTGTATCCACATAGTTCTTGGCTAAGAAGCCCATGTGTGGTTTCAATGTGATGGAGGTTTAATCCTCCCACCACCAAAGCTTGTTAAAATCCAGTGCATGGATTTCAGTCCTTTTTGCCCATTGATCCCTTTTTGGCCACCAGGATGATCTCTACCCTCTCTTCCTGGATCTTTCTCAGAACATGAGGGATCAATGGAAGGGGAAGAAACGTGTAGCTCCACATTCTGTCCCAGTTTATCACTAGGGCATCTATCGTGTAAGCTACAGGATCTGGGACTGGAGCCACGAACACTGGCAATTTGTGATTCCATCTGTTGGCAAACAGGTCCACATGGGGTGTCCCCCATCAGTCCCATAACACCTGAACTACTGGTGGGTATAGGGACCATTCTGTACTTATCACCTGTTCCTTTCGGGATAATTGGTTGGCCACTATGTTTAGATGGCTGCTGATGTGACGTGACAGTAATCTTACTCTGTTCCTGCCGCACCAGAGAAGTATTTTCTTGGTCAGTTTGAACAGCAGTTTGAACTATGTGCCTCCCTGTTTGTTAAGGTAGGCCACTGTTGCCCTGTTATCAGACATCAAGGTCACATCTCTGTCTTTCACCAACTTCTGCAGGGCTAAGTGCACTGCCTCTAGTTCTTGGCAACTGATCTGGAGTGCCCAGGCCAGATGCCAGAGACTGCGTTGGAGTCCATATGGGCTCCCCAGTCCTGCTTTGATGTGTTTGTGTGAACTACCAGTTTGAAATTAAACGGTCTCATCATCTGTCTACTCATGACATTCTCTCTAACCATCCACCAACAGATGGGATACATGTCGTTTGGGCCTGCTGCCACCCTTTAACACAAACTGGTCCTGTTCCACTTGGAGTGCATGGCCATGTTCAGTAGCCTCATGTGCAGGTGTCCCAATTGAACTTGTGAATCCATAGAGTACATCATGCCTAACATGGATAGCCATTGCGGAGCTGTTTGCTGTGTTGATCTCAAAAAACTCTTGATGATGCTCTGTAGTCTGTCCCATCTGTCCTCAGAAGGACATTATTCAAATCAGACTAGATCGAAATGAATGCCTAGGTAGAGAAACACCTGTTCAGATGTGAGGTTTGATTTGGGGATGTTCACTGCTGGTCTTTAGTCCCTTCACAGCTTCAACAGAAATTCTCTGTTCCTTATTAGCTCATGAACTAAAGCCTGGACTAGCCAGTTGTCCAAATACATTCACATTCTTATACCTTTCTAGTGAACACATGACCCAATGGCCTACATGGAAATACCTGTGGTGCTATGGCCAAGCCGAAAGGAAGAGCGCACAACTGGAATTCTTGGTCTGCATATGCCAGGCATAGGTGCTTCTGACTGCCCTGAGACATAGGTGTGTGGAGATATGCATCCTTCAAGTCCAGGGAGAAGGCCTAGTCCGCGGGTTAGGGAGCGTTTTGGAACTTGCAAATTTGTGAATGCAATGTATACCCTGATTAGTGTAATCCTGAAGCAGCTGAGCTACACTGCAACTGCACTTACAATAAAAATAGCACACGTTTCTGCCAATCACTGTAATCATTCCTACTTTACGCCTATGACACACAATCTGATTTTCATTTGAATACACTTTTTAAAAATTGTCATATTTGGAGATTGCAACAAAAATTTTCAACCCCCCCTCGACGAAAGCTATTTGCATCCTTAAGATCTTCTGAAGTGGAAGACTTTTACACGAGCAATCAAATACCAATTCAGTAGTAAATCAAATTAGGGAGCAGGGAATTTCCTTACCGGTTAAATTGTAAATAACATTTCAAAATAAATTTGATTTGATGCTTCAGATACAACAAGCATACACCCATATGCATTAGTCCCATTGTTCTCATAATGTTCGGCAGTTTCCTTTGTCTCCAATGAACACATTGTGGCGGAGTAACCACTCCTTCGGCTAATTATTCGGTCAACGTTTTCGAGGCATTCCGCTTCTAGTAATATCCATTAACGTCACAATACAGGAACAAAGATAAATTCCTGAGTAATTGCTACTTGACAATAGAAAGCATTTACAACCTTTTGAAATGGTGATAATCATAGAATCTGGGAGTCTTTCTGTTTTATAATCATACATAAAACTGGTAGATTTTAACAAGCTCAGAACGATATACAATTTATATTACCATTCAAGTATGCGATCCGACTCCACAAATAATGTCATGTTTACCTGTTTTTAGATCATGCAATGCAGTTTCTAACTAGCATGAGTTTTTGCATACATATCTGAATCAGAAATATCAATTTTACTGCTACTGATATAGCCGCAACTAATGAACCATGATCCAAAATTGTAAAATTCTAATATGTAAATTTAAATAAATATGGTAATTTAAACTTTTAAATAACTTTGAAATTATTATAGATAGAGGTGTAATTCCAATTTTAATAAATATATGTTGACTTGTTGCATCCAATGAACCATGAACCAAAGTTGTCCAATTTTGATTGATGTAAATTAGGTGAACACACAAAATTTAAATCGTTAATAACTTCAAAACTGTATGCACAGAGGTGCCATTCCAACTGCAATTTGTGGGTTTGTGACACAGCCGCATCCAATGAGCCATGAAACAAAGTTGTAGACTTTTAATTTATGCAAGCTGAGTGAATACACAAAGTTTAAATCCTGAATTGCTTCAAAACTATTACATATAAAGATGCCATTCCAACTTCAGTTCATACGTTTGTGGCAACGCGGCATCCAATGGACCATGCTCCAAAGTTGTAGGATTTAAATTTATGCAAATTAGATAAATATGCAAAATTTAAATCTTCAATAGCTTCAAAACTATAATAGAAAGAGGTACCATTCCAACTTTAATTTATCGGTTTGTGACATATCCGCATCTAATGAACCATGATCCAAAATTGTAAAAAATTAATTTATGCAAATTAGGTGAATACACAAAATTTAAATCTTGACTAACTTCAAAACTAGTATGGATAGAGGTGCCATTCCAACTTCAAGTTGTTGGTTTGTGACATAGCCAAATCTTTTGAGCTATGAAGCAAAGTTTATAATTTAAATTTATGCAAATTAGGTGAATACACAAAAATTAGATTGTGAATAGCTTCAAAGGTATTAAAGATAAAGGTACCATTTCAACTTCACTTTATAGGTTTGTGACTTAGATTCATCGAATGAATCATGAACCAAAGTTTTGGGATTTCAATTTATCCAAATAGGTGAATACACAAAATCTTAATCTAGAACAGCTTCAAAACTCCCATACATAATGGTACCATTCCAACTTCAATTTGTAGGGTTGTGACATAACTGCATCCACTGAAGCATGAACCAAAGTTGTAGGCTTTTAATTTATGCAAATAAGGCAAATGCACAAAAATAAAATCTTACTCTTCAAAACTGTTACAGACAGTGGTGTCATTCAAACTTCAGTTAATAAGTTTGTATTTGTGTCTTTTTGCCCAGAACCACTTCCTAGTAGTCAATATCCTATTCCGCAGTTCGAATTCTTTACTCTTTATAAGCTAACCTGTCCCTGTCTAACCTGTATACATATGGAATTACTATTGTCTATATTGCACACGTTCCTCTGTAAAATTTTGACATAGGCTGTATCAGCCCAAATAAATTAAAGGGTCTTCAGCGGGTAACTACTCAACATGTTTCGGAGCCTTTTACCCGTACATGTCTCTCTGAGTAGCGGCTCCTTGTCTAAGCTAAATATTCAGCAAAGACAACCCACATAATAAAGAATAAATAAGAACATGGCAAATAATGAATTAGCTAAATACGTGAAGTTTTGCTTATAAATGCAGAGCTTCATTATGAAAGAAGAACACCTGCCAGACAAACCATAATTACTAAATTTGTATAGTACAGGTTCAGATAAGAACAATTTGACTTACCCCTGAACCAATATGTACCCTTTCTAGCTGGACAGTTTATCCTAGTTAAACCACCCGTCAGTGTATAACTGAAGTAGAAACAAGCTGGGGCCTTATATTCAGTCCCAGTGATAATAAAATAAACAGTTGCAACTAGACCACCTGTACAAACCAAGGGAAATCCCAACAAGGACTGCAACAATGGACATCCTGCACCAGAAATGTAAAACAAACTCTGTGATGACACCTACCCCTCAAACAATTAAGCTCTATTTAACTGCCAACTCTGAGTCAATGTATCAACTTAATGTGTCAGGTTTGTGACATTTGAGAAAATACTGTCAATTTTGAGTAAATGTGCATTTAGGCATGTCAGAAAAGAATGAAAGTCATTAGCATTTATGTAAAAAAACATGTTATCAAAACAATTTTTCTTAACAGGATTTTGAGTACAATTGGGCAAGCTTGTAACTGTCGTCAGTAGCTGCTTGCTACCTATAGCCCCTGGGGGTTTGACCTAACAGAAAACAAGCTAGCCTAAAATGTCTGAAAGGTGAACATTAAAACAGAATGATGCCAAAGATAGAGTTAAGTAGCAAAACAGACAAGTCTAAAAACTGTAAATTATTGTAGCCAAACTTTCTAATAATCTTTGGATATTAACAGCTAAATTATAGGGCAAGTCAGAAAAGAATGAAAGTCATTTGTATTTAAGTCAAGAGAATGCAATGAAAATATAATATTTCTTAACCTGATATCAAGCACAATTAGGCAAGCTTGTAACTGTCGCCAGTAGCTGCTTGCTACCTACAGCCCCTGGGGGCTTAACCTAACAGAAAACAAGCTAGCCTAAAATGTCTGAAAGGTGAACATTTAAACAGAATGATGCCAAAAGATAAAGTTGAGTAGCAAAACCGACAAGTCTAAAAACTGTAAATTATTGTAGCCAAACTTTCTAATAATCTTTGGATATTAACAGCTAAATTATAGGGCAAGTCAGAAAAGAATGAAAGTCATTATTTGTACTTAAGTCAAGAGAATGCAACGAAAATGTTATATTTCTTAAACAGATATCAAGCATAATTAGGCAAGCTTGTAACTGTCGTCAGTAGCTGCTTGCTACCTATAGCCCCTGGGGGTTTGACCTAACAGAAAACAAGCTAGCCTAAAATGTCTGAAAGGTGATCATTAAAACAGAATGATGCC
The DNA here is from genome assembly GCA_964020975.1 of Hermodice carunculata. Taxonomy (NCBI): domain Eukaryota; kingdom Metazoa; phylum Annelida; class Polychaeta; order Eunicida; family Amphinomidae; genus Hermodice; species Hermodice carunculata. The sequence continues at coordinate 62,950,603 of OZ026627.1, read as the reverse complement.
AAAAGATAAAAAATTAAGTAGCAAAACAGGCAAGTCTAAAATCTGTAAAAGTATTGAAGCCAAACATTCTAACCATCTCGGGATATTTACAGCAAAATTTGTAGAAATATTTGATCAAAAGTACATCTTTGAATCCTTTGTTTGTGATGTGCCCACATCTAATGAACTAAGAGCCAAAGTTGTAGCACTTCAATTTATGCAAATTAGGCTAATACACAAAAAATAGATTATGTTGAAGGATGGCAAAGTGTTGCATTTCAAGCTGTTCTCATTTTGAAGGCACCCAGAAAGATTTGCTGCAAATCTTTTCTAGTTAGTTTTGTATTCAAACTATTAAGCAATCGAGGGAAATGCAAAATAAATATGTTTGCAATGAATTCATGTCTGAATAAATCCGAAAGTACACTAACAAACAAACGGACCAACAAACAATCGGATAAATAAATAAATAAATAAATAAATAAATAAATAAATAAATAAATAAATAAATAAATACACAGCATTGGTTTGCCTCAACAAAGTCATATACTGTTCCCGAATAGGGAAGTTTCCCTGACTAGTTGTGCTTGATCGTACCACCCTTTCCTCTTCTTTGTTTTAGAAATAATTAGGCCACCAACCAATACAAGCAAGACTGAATTATAAAATCACGCAAGTCATCACATTAACTCACGCAAGTCATCAATGTGATGGTACTGATCTACGCTACCACAAGCCTCGTTACAGTGAAGCAGATCTCGCGGAATCTCATTTTGCCCGAAGGCTATTTGAAAACAAATTGTGATCTGAGTGAGTTCTGTAGCCTTACATCAAGCCAAGCGAGTGTTGTTGGATTGCATCCACATGTGTAATGTGGCTTGTTTGGAGGTGTGGCTATATCATCCCAAGTTACCACTGACGAAACAATACCCTGATGATAATAATACGAAGACTCGGTTGCGTAAACAAAACGGAACGCAGCTAGGATGGGGCCTGTTGGTATGAAATGAACAATCAGGGAATTCCCTTTGTTTATTAACTCCTTCTAGCCCTGGGCAAGAATAGCCCGTTGACTCGGGTTTCTGTCGTTCTCGCGAAACATTAACATTCACGTGTATATGCATGAATAAAGTGAAAGAAGGACCGCACTTTAATGAAAATCATTGTCGTTTTTTTTCCTTTTTCAATTTTAGCTGAACCCTTCGCTTTAAAACTTCATTCAGGTCATTTTGCTTATTTAAGATGTTAAAAGAATTGAAATTGGGAAAAGTACTGTTACAATTTAATCAGTAAGCCTACGTTGAACACATCATGTTAAGATGCACTTTGTTACAATTATTTATAAAATGCAATTTCTGGATAACACGCTCGTGATGTACTGGTTGTAAAGGGACATTTTTCATTCAACATGCATTATCATAATATATTTATCATTGACCATTCAAAACCCCGATAATTTGATTCAAGGTGACAAACTGTAAAAATAAATACCATTAACTTGCATCATACACAGCAGTTCAAATGACTAAAGGTTTTGAATCATTAGTGACTGACGTGTCAAAATTAGAAAACATATCGATATACCCTTTCAAAAAGATTCAAGAAAAAATATCAAAGAATAGTCACACACTTTTGTCAGCTCTTCACATTGCAGAAATCAATGGCGAGTTTCATAATTTAGGCAGCAACAAGCCATGACAAGAAAATCCTTGGATATATGACACGACAATCACGGGTCTGTATTTTTAGACACTCTGTGTCTTCTTTTTAGCTGCTTGTGTACAAAATAAACGTTTTCAGGGCAAAGAACCTTCAATTTTCGGTGGCACAAGATCATGTCATGCAAACACGGCCACAAAAAAAGACTCACAATCGGTATATGATTGTGTGTTGGCATATTTTGTTTACCCACCATAAGCACCAGATGGCGCAATCGTACAGTAACCGTTCACCATTGCTTGCCCTGAATCACGTTCTCTCTCTCTCTCTCTCTCTCTCTCTCTCTCTCTCTCTCTCTCTCTCTCTCTCTCTCTCTCTCTCTCTCTCTCTCTCTCTCTCTCTCTCTCTCTCTCTCTCTCTCTCTCTCTCTCTCTCTCTCTCATAACTTTGTCCGACACTTTTCTCGGATACCGTGATACCTGGAACTTCCAGTTTCCCTGCTAATGATTATATATACATGTACATAAAAAGTAGGCCTATTACATGTATGTGCTCAAAATATACTAAGCTGACGTTGCTTAAATCATATTGACTTTTGCATGTCGCTCTTTACTGTTCAGTTGTGGTGTCAACACCCTATAAATGGAATGAATAGACTGGTAGTCTTCTACAGTAATTCATTTCGATGATTCTTACGTTAAATACTGTAGTGCTTGTACTACGTTTGTCTCAACACCGTAAAATCCTTTTCGGAGCCAGTCCTACAACTTGTTTATTATCCCGCGCGCAATACTTATCAGACACGCCAACACGCACAGTTGCCTCAAGGGTTGCTGGTTCTGTCATCTTTGAATGCATAATTAAGTGACTCTTAATCAGATATCGGCCACCAAAGAGACCCGATATCCAAAATATCGGGCTCTCGTGAGCACCGAGCATCAGAGCGTTTTTGCCGCAAGGGATAATAATAAGCACCAATGCAATAGGTGCTAAACAGTGATATCCGCTGGTGCTCATCATTGTGCAGAAATGGTCTAAAGCCTAATACGTGCTGTCTGAGTAGTTTTTGTATGTTTTCAACTGCCCATGTCTACCTCCAGATTTGTTGGGGGGGGGGGGGCAACCCTGCTCAATGATATATATTACACACACACACACACACACACACACAAAACCCCAAGAAAATTCCTTGCTGACTCTGAAAATCATAGGGGTATTGCCTTAAGATGTGTGCTGGTAAAAGTTATGAACTGGATTATCTTGACCAAGTATTGAGATGAATTTGATACTTGTACTTTGCAGTTTAGTTTTAAACCAGAAAACTCAACAAAGCAAGGTACGTTTGTTGTATCAGAGTGAGTTTGTTACTATAGTATACATGGTTCAAATGTGCATCCAGTCTTTTTGGATGCCACAAAGGCATTCCATCGGGTGCATTATGTCAAAGTTTTTCTTTCATTGATTACAAAAGTCCTATATCCTATTGTAAGTAGTCTGCTTGTGAATTTATATGCCCGTCAACACGTCAGAATCCAGTTGAAGAAAACATTGTCTAATAAATTTCCATGTACCGATGGTGTCAAGCAAGGTGATGTGTTGTCTGCAATATTGGTCACTATCTATATAGATGAACTTCACTATCGACTGAGACAGAGAGGCTACGGTTGTCATATCGGCAACATTTTCCTTGGTGCAGTTGCCTATGCAGATGACATTACTCTGCTCGCATCAACCACCACCTCAATCACAGGCGCTCGTAACATTCAGTCAGTCAAGCTTTCGTGCTAATATACCTACGCGGGGGGTGGGGGGGGGTGAGTTAAGAGGGCGGACCTGGAACATCTATGCACATTAGCAAAAAAAAATTGTCTGCACAGATGAATACACAATATTTTATTGGTAGATATGGCCCTATGTGGGTCATTGAACGCATAAATGTTCCAGGTCCACCCTCTTGACGCACTTCCCCCCCTCCTCCCCCGCGTACTAGCACGAAAGCTTGACTGACTGAACGTTACGAGCGCCTGTGACCTCAATATCTCGTCTTATGACTATATTCCTCTTGCTAAAGAATATAATGTCCTTTTCAATCCTGCTAAACCTTAACACTTATAATTTGATCAATGTACCAATATAGAGCGCGAGAATATCATTTAAAATTTGGAAATCGAATCGGTTGAGTGTTTCAAACACCTATAGTTACTAGTAATACGGACTGCACTAATTTTATGATAGTTGGCGATTTTAATGCTGACCCCAAAACAGGACATGGTAATAAACTGTAAAACTATCTTTTTAATCGGCGTCAACGTGTTGAAATCCAAGGTGAAGCGTCCGCTTTGGGCGGCATCGAGGCAGGTGTCCCACAGTGCTCTGTACTAGGCCCACTCATGTTTTATTATTATTATTATTATTATTATTATTATTATTATTATTATTATTATTATTATTATTATTATTCATAATAATAATAATAATAATAATAATAATAATAATAATAATAATAATAATTTATTAGGAAAACTTCCCCTTTACAGCGGGGGCACCAACGGAACGGGGGAAATTCCATGATGCGTCCAAAATATATACAAATAATCAGGCATCCTTATTATCAATCAAATAATCTTCGTATCTTAAAATAAGTATAGTAGGGAGCCCCAGAGGGGACATGGGAAAAAAAATATATTTTGCGTTCCCTCGCAAAATTTTGCGTTCCCTCACACCAATTATTTTTTCTTTTACTTATGTCCCTTGGGCTAAAACATGGAGCCCCAGAGGGGACATGAGGAAAAAAATACTTTATTGCGTTCGCACGCAAAGGTTTTGCGTTCCCTCGCAAAAGTTTTGCGAGGGTACGCAAAACCTTTGCGCGGGAACGCAAAACTTTAACATGGGAACGCAAAATATTTGTGAGGGAAAAAATAATTCTTTTCATGGAAGGATAGAAATTTTAATATATTATGGCGCCTCTGGGGCTCCAGATACTGCTTTTTGCTGTGAAAAAAAAAATTCTTTTGCGTTCCCACGCAAAAAAATTGTTTTTCCTCATATCCCTTCTGGGGCTCCGTAGTATAGTAACTATAAGTAATAATTTATGTCCTCCGCACCAAAACTAGAGATAAACCACTCATTGGGACAAAACTCTAGAAAGCATAAGGACATGTACATTATACATGTTTCATATACAATGCAGAACATGTAGCTTCCAGCGTCATTATTAAGAAAAAAATCAGGTATATATACATTGGAGCAGGTCTATTTACAAGAGGTACATGTAGAACGATCATACAATCTGTCATTCCGAGAAGTCATTAAGTGACTGTCTCCTGTAATGCCAAGCCTCAACCAAATATGTTTTACATGTTTGGTCAAATAATTCACCAATGTCCTGTCCAAGATCATATGCGTGCTCTCCAAGGAACCAACATACCTTATTTTTCAGCGAGGAGGCGGAAAAACGCTGTTTACAATTCTCATCAGAGTTGACTTCCAAATTTCTTTATGCCTGTAACCTGCAATTTATGTCAATGATATCGTAGATATCGTTAGAGCTGAAATACGTCTCTTTGGGGACTATATACTACTTTATACATTAAAGTGGATGACCCAACTAAAGGGGCAATTTAACACTCTTAATCAAGACTGCAAAAACTAAATTAGACAGTGGCACTACTAGTTAGTACCAAAAGGGATCCCGCAGATCACCCAAGTTTAAAGTTCCAACAAACGAGTACCGAATGTATAGAACAGCACAAACATTTGGGACTCGTATTTTTATCTGACCTCTCTTGGTCAAGGCATATAAACGCGATTGCTACTAAGTCAAGGAAACTGGTAGGTGTCCTCAAAAGTTTACAATACAAATTGAACAGACGTGCACTAGAATCTCTTTATTTTTCCTTTCTACTACCATGTTTGGAATATTCCAGCGTGGTCTGGGATGGGTGCAGACAGGCGGACAAAGTTCTACTTGAAAGTATTCAACTAGAAGCAGCCCGGGTGGTTACAGGGGCAATGAGTCGTTGCAAGCCGTGGTAAAATATGTGAAGAAACAGGCTGGGAAACCCTTTCAGAAAGGCGGCGCAAACAAAAATTAGTTCTCGTGTATAAAAATAGTAAACGGACTTGCACCCGATTATCTTTGTAAATTTATCCCTCAGCGAACCAGTGGCAGAAATAGGTCAAGGTACCGGTTGATTATTACTTCTCTTCCTGCTAAGAAAAACGCGCACTAGAACTCTTTCTTCCCGTCTACCATTAAAGAATAGAACCTCTTCCGAAGGCAACCAAACACTCTGAAAATATTGACGAATTTAAAAGCAAATTAAATAAAAACAAGCCTAAAAGTAACGAATCATTTCACTTTGGGGAAAGGAAGACCAGCAAAATCCACGCCAGATTGAGAATGGTTTGCGGCAAGTTGAATTCAGACTTGTGCAAGATGGGTTAGTTGGCCTCACTGCTTCGCTCTCGGTTCCTGGTCTACCCCAACGATTTCGATTCTGCGACCAAAACCGAGAAGGGTAACTTTAAAGCTTATTGAAATGATGCTCACCACTATGTTCCTGCGGATATTCTGCTGAAGATTATTTCCACTACTTTTTCCAATGTAGTAAATATGTTACACAAAGGGACCAACTCCAAACTGAAATTACTCCCCTCGCAGCGTTCAATCTGAAACCCTTATTATTTGGCACAAGTGACAGAAACAAAAACAAGAGCGTCAATTACGAAAATTTTTTATCAGTTCACAGTTTCATCAAATCGACTGAAAGATTTAAAGATTAGCTGCTTTTCATTTGTAATATGGCACGTGCACGTGACTGTATATCCCATCGCTAGACTAAGGTGTGGTAGATTATAATTTTTCAAAGAATGACAAAAACTGTGAACGGCGGCAGTCAGTCACCAGTGTGCAAATTTATATCTTCAGAAATGTACAGTATTAACAAACCCCTTATTATTGTTCAACTGGATTGTCTCAGTCTTACTGAAAGAATACGACAGATCCCAAATTGTGATGGATAAAGTTTCACTTTGGGCTACCTTATACGTGAACTCTGTGAAATAAGAGATGGAGCTGTTAAATGCATAATGACCAAACATGAGTGCATGCAAGTAGGCCTAATACATGAAATAAGTACGGCACAATCATGCAGCCACACAGTAGCCCCATTTACGTTAGGCAGTCGGATTACTTGGCAATAGACTGTTTACTGGATTTCATAGACAATTTATTGCAATTCTTCTTCTTCTTCTTCTTCTTCTTCTTCTTCTTCTTCTTCTTCTTCTTCTTCTTCTTCGTGTACGAATAAAGATATAACAATACAATTTAACGGATCATTCCCTTTACCATATATACATATATATATATATATATATATATATATATATATATATATATATATATATATATATATATATAACATAGACTAAACAACGTCAACAAACAAGGTAAGATTAGCTTGCAAGTGGCCAATAGTGTTGCAGGATTAAGGTCACCTGACGAATTATTACCAGTTTGAGTTAATAGGACTCAAATGGTCTAAAATGTGCTGCAGATCTAATTGTCACACACACACACACACACACACACACACACACACACACACACACACACACACACATCCCTAATCACTGCTGTTGATGCAGGATATTATGTAATTGATTGATATTTTTTAGTTTTCATTGACATGTTTTTTTTTTTAATTATGCTCTTTTGATATATTGTTTTAAGCGATGATTATACAAAAGACACATAAAATATCAGTAATAAATCATGTTTAAATCAACCAAATTTAGGCCTACTGCTTCGCTCTCGGTTCCTGGGCTGCCCGAACGATTTCGATTCTGCGACCAAAACCGAGAAGGGTGACTTTAAAGTTTATTCTGAAATGTTGCTGCATAAAAGTCCTTCAATATTCGTCACAAACCTCACAAAACCACTAATATTTCCACAAAATCCTCGAAGTGTCGTCCATGTTTCGCCGCTCATTCAGCTGTTCTGAAAATTGAGCATACGCCCACGTTTTGCAGAATTATCTTGTGGTTATGAACGCAAATTAACCAGTAGGCCCAAATTTGGCTGATTTAAACAAGATTTAGTACTGATATTTATGTGTCTTTTGTTTAATCATCGCTAAATACCATAGCCTATAATAAAATTAAAAAATATGATTATCCCAAAAAAATCATGTCAATGAAAACAAAAAATACAAATCAAGTGCACAATATTCTGCATTCTGAAATGACTGGGGACGCATGACAGCAGGTGACCAATGGCATTGCAGAATTCAGGTCACCTGACCAATGTTTATCAGTTTGAGTTGATATGACTCAAATGATCTAAAAAGTGCAGAAGATATAATTGTCACACACACACACACACACACACACACACACACACACACACACACACATAATCACGGTTGTTGACACAGAATATTGTGCAATTGATTTGTATTTTATGGTGCACAATTTCACCGGTAGGTCAGTCACAATGGCAAGTTTGGTGCTCTTTTGAAATACTAGTGTCAGATAAAACTTCTACAAAGAAAGAAAGAAAGAAAGACAGAAAGAAAGAAAGAAAGAAAGAAAGAAAGAAAGAAAGAAAGAAAGAAAGAAAGAAAGAAAGAAAGAAAGATATACACGGTACTACTCTCCGCCACATTAATAGTACGGGGCCATGATCCACGTGACCACATATGGGACATCATTTTATTCATTACAGAAATTCCTGAAGGATCAGTAAACTTGGAGTACCTTTAGGCCTTTTTCCAAGGATTACCACAGGTTATTTTATAGTGAATCTACTGGAAATTTGGTCATGGTCACTTTAAAGAAAAAATATGGTTAGGCCCATATTTGAAATTTGAAAATTGGAGTGCTTCAAACATCTATCAATGAGGCTCTATACATGACAATTTATATCTGCTATGTTTGTGATAAAGACGCATCCAATGAATATAGAAGAAAGTTGGTAGTATTCAAATTATGCTAAATTGAGATATTTAAAAGGTCTGATGTTGGAGGGATTCAGACCTGTAATGGGGGAGGGGGTAAGGGGTTTTCTGGCTTACTGGGCATTTTTATTTACATTGCTGGAAGCCGTTTTTAATCTCGCTACTTCGTACCGACCAAAGTTTGTGCATTTTCTTATTTTATGTTCCTTGTACTGGGGCAAAATTATTACTCGTCTCAGTGTACTAGGGGTACTCCCTAAGCCTTCCTCTCTCCTTCCCCCTCTCCCACGATAGACATCATTATGCTCATATGATTGATGATCTTAGGATTAGTCACTAAAGAGGATAGTGGGCAAACTTAGAAGGGAAGGGAGAAGGTAGCCCTTATTAGGGCTCCCATGACCCTGCCAGATGGCTTCATCAGCAGGGGCTGTGGGCATGCCAAGCGCAAAGTTGCGAGAGTGGGATAGGGCTGAGTGTTGTTTTTTTTTTTTCTTTTCTTTTTTTTTTTTTTTTTTTTTTGTTTGTACTAAAGGCCACCTGACTAGCTACAAAGCTAGTCAGGACCGCGGCAGAGAAGCAGAGGGCCATAGAATATTATTATATAATATATGTGTGTGGGGCTTTTTGTGTGTAGTCGCATGAGGAGATTCCTGTGTGGGTCTGTGCGTGCGAGCGAACAGCTGAATAGACCAAAATGACGCGTCCTAATATTTCCAGTTTCAGGGAAACCACTGTTGAATAGTGCCGTGTGCACGCGTGTCCTTGGAAATTGTGACTCTTCGGCACCCAGGCAAAACAGCGTCCGAAGGAGAGTTCAGCTGATTTACGACCGTTTTGCGTCAACATGGGGGACAGACAGTATCATTTAAAGTTTGGCGGAGACCAGGCAGCTGCCGTAGATGCGTATTGGGAATATAAACAGTAAGTAGATTTATATCTAATGGCGTTATATCAACAGGTTTGACGGTTTGTCAAGATGTTTTGCCACATAGGCTCACAGCCACAGGGCAAATGAAATGGAGCGTTTAACAATGTAAACATTATTGAATCAACAACCGAGAGGTGTCAGTTGTTCGTGATCGTGTTGCAAACGTGTATATTAGCTGGGGGTATTGATCGAGTGAAACCAGTCTTGAATTCAAGACCACTCCCAAGGCCCATGGGGGTGGTCTTGGCAAGGGATACAAAATCAAAATTGTCGATGAATGTCGTCTGTCAAGACAAGACAGGTGACGAAGACTAGACTATACAATACAATACTTATTTATTGTCTGTTTAAAATATACAAGAAACTTTAGCATCATAGGCTAATGTCACCGACATAGTCATAGTAAAAAAGAGACTTGGAGAGACTTAAAGGTGACATAAAATATAATATAATTTACATGTAAAATAATGAAAATCAAAATAAAAGGTGAATGTTGTTGATACAGTTCAAATAAAGTTACAGTCATTAAAAAGGGACATGGAGGGCAATGGAAAGGGACAGGGGAGAGTAGCACAGTTTATGGTAAATCAGAAGTGATCACAGTTGATGGTGTGCTGAGTCCAAACATTAATGGCGGCACATATTGCACTTGCATGTTGGACCTTCCCAATTTTTTATTTGATGCTTAAAGGATGCATAGTTTTCGATGCGTCTCAAGTTTTGTGGTAAAGAGTTCCAGATGGATGCACTGATATAAGAGAACGAGTGTTTACCAAATTTACCATATTTATATTCAGGTATTTCAACCAAATTTACACTGCGGAGACCATATCTTGTAGAATGTTTTGTAAAAAGTTCAGACATATAATTTGTACCGTAGTTATTCAAAGCTTTGAAAGCCTCGCAAGCAATAGTTCTTAGTCTTGAAACTTCCAGGGTTGGAAGATTTGCCCACTGTAACAGTTCATCATGTGAAGAAGACGTGTCATTGAAGACCAATCTCAATGCACGCTATTGGATCCGCTCCAGTCTCTTAGTATTTGTAGCACCACAAGAATGCCATACTGTGGCACAATAATTAACGTTGGAATAGATAAAAGATTTGTAGATGGCTATTTTGGAGTGAATATCCAGTAGCTTAGACATAAGCTTCAGAACATTTATTTGTTGGCCAGCATGCCGATATATGCTTGTAATTTGATCAGTGAAACTTAGCTGATCATCAGTGTTTACACCAAGAAGCTTGACTGTACTTTCGCTGGTGACATTTGTCCCTTTGATTTGTAGTTTGTGAACTCAATTGGATCTTCTGCTAACATACCTGGGCCTACATATACATCATTACATTAGTAAATATACAAAATTTGGAACTCATCAAAACAGCATCATAAGCTGTAAATCAGAGATTTAAATGCTGGGAATTTGACATGTAAATGGGGGGGGGGGGAATTACATGTATGGCAGGGCCAGGGGTGTTTTCACCCAGCTTGATCTTAGCTGTGACATCACAGTGAATCTGAGAATAGATCAGATGAACATTACATGTACTAAGGCAAAAACAATTGTTTGTTTCCCCTAACCCTACCGACCCATCTCTAAAAAACCCCTACCAACGCCCGGTTAACTTACTTCGGAACAAATGAAAAAATAAAATCACGTACCTACCCAAAATTGTGGAATATTTAGCAAAGGAAACATGCCCACCCACCCAAATTGTCGGACTGAAAAAAAAAAAAAAATAAGCCTACCTACCTATCCCCCAAAATTTTGGTCCATTAGGGTAAACATACTTATATTTTTTGGGCTAGAGCAAACCACCTGAAAAGGTGGTCTTTCAAGACAGGTGGTCTTTGATTAGAATAGTCTCTGAGTCTGAAGACAGGGACAACTGTATTAATGCAGTGCATTTCAAAAACTGGCATCCCATGCAATGCACATGCAATCCAGTTGACCAGAGCTGTGTAACAGCTCCTTGTACAGGGTGAGAAGTTGTTGTTGATGATAATATTGCTATGGCTCTCAGCGTGTTTGCTGGGGTCCTCTATCATTAAATATATATAATAAAAAAAGGCTATATATAATGAGGCTGGGTAAACCATGGAAAGCCTTGTCAGCTCCTGCTACCCTGTTTCCCAGGGCCGAGGCATAAGGTCTGCCACAAGCCTTCTCACTGAGCAATTTGCCCCTGGTCCCAGTTATATTCCCAAACACTCATGGCCCATCTTAAAACACCTTCCCTCTGACCCATCCCCTCTTATGAGGCTCAGATTTTTTTCAATGTCCTGTACACAGTCATGGCAGCCATGGTAAATTGATGACAGGTCTGTCAACTTCACCTTGGACAGATTGATCTGTCAATAAGCTGTCAGATGTTAGGCACCTGGCATGGGGACATTTAAAGCTGTACATATACTTAGTTTGTAAAGATGATACTTAGGTTCTCATGTGAATTGCACTGCGTCTTGTGGATGTGGTAACTTTCCAAGTTGATTATCCATATTTTTATGTTCTAAACAAAAGTATAAGATGTTGCAGCAAGACTTCTTGCGGTACCTGGAACATATAACAGCCACTAAGTTTCACACATGTGTCCAAGTCTTTGTCTCAACTATGAGGAGACAGCATATATGGGAATCTGACTAAATTTAATTGTGGATAAATGGCGTCTATTTCATTTTATTCTTTTTTTTTTTAACCAGTTTTATCAAATGTGGGTACACCCGTGTGTTATTTTTGTATGTGTGTGTTTTTTCTGAGCCTTAAACCCCTTGTCTTTTTGTTGTGTTTATGTCATCCACACTTATGAATGGCAATATCTTTTAAAAAATATTTCAATAAATATTATATTATCTAACATTAGAAAAGGCTTGTGTGTTAAATTTTAAAATCTGTTGAAAAAAAATGGAAGTAGTCATATACATGACTGGACTTCTTGGCAGTTTTAATGTCAACAAATATAAAAATAATGTAACAATGCTAGTCTTGAAAACCACTATATACACTTTCATTTTATCACACCTGGGTGCATTTGAAAGATAATAATATGTACTTCAGGTAGATCAGAAGATGATAATTCCCAAAACCGTCCTCCTGAAACTTTTGGGTTCATTGTAATGTACTTAATGGGCTTTGCTGACCCACCTGACCTCAAATGCCATGGGTTGCTAAGTGTCACAAACATGCATCATGGGAACAAAAGGCTGCGTGTCAAGAAATTACACCAACTCAGATCACCCCTATTGCATTAATAGGTAAGGTCTAGATGGACTGTTTCATGTGGCTTGTCAGTAGAGGTCTCTGTATGGCAGGCAGGCTAGCTATGTGTATATATTCACATTAGGTTCCATTGTAATTTGCTCTCATGTATCTTTAACTCATTCCATACTGTGGTCACAGGCCTTGGTCAGTGCCAGAACCACTGACTTCAGACTATAGGCATGTTGGTACTTGAACGAAAGCTCTTTTCATGAAGATTTTAAATATGCAATTGTCGTCTTAAGTCAAGGTAAAGTTAAGTTATATGTCCAGAATGGAAAGCCATGAAAATTTTACAGATAAATAGAAGTACATTTACACCAATTGCACTCCAAGAAATCGATTTGTAATGTGGAATTGGTGAAGTGAAGGTGTTTTTTTCAAATACAGGCTAATTTTGATGTCCTTTTTGTGCAGTATTGTGGGGGAAGATGACGGCGGCCAAATGTTCACACCAGAGCAGTATGAGGAGTACAAGAAGAAAGTCTTACCAATCGTGAGCTATCCAACACTCTTTTAGGAAATATTTCTTGTGTAATAAAAACAGCATTCGTCTGACTCGAGGATGCTTTAGCCATTTTCTGATTAAAACTTTGGCAAGCCACTATCAGTCAATCAATCAATAAATCATTTTCTACATGTGTCACATTGAACAGATCATGCCAAAGAAGTCTGGTGCAAGTAAACACTGTAAAACTCTCTGTGGCACCGAAAGTTGTGTTAGGTGCAGTATACTTCAATGAGATGTCATGTGAATTATGTACAGAATAATTTCAGTCCCTTTCATTGAGGTGCAAGTAACATATGTTCATACTATTTTCCTGGAGACTTACTCTATTGGTGACAATATGGACAAAATGTTTTTCATTTTAACTTATTAAACTTCAGAGGGGGGGGGGGGGGGGGGGGCGGGGGGTACTCCCATTACTTAGCATTACCAGTAGGCTCTGCAGGAAAGACCCCCCATTTTGACCACTTGTTGCTCTCAAAGACCCCCCCCCCTTTTCAAACCATCGATCTTAAAGGCCCCATGTTTTTTAAATTGTCGCTCCCAAAGACCCCCATAAATTGTACTTGAGCTCAATTACAGCTGTTTTTCCCTTGTGGGATGTGCATTTCTACCCTGGAACTTTGTCAATATCAGCTCCATAGACCCCCCTATTTTCTTATTGATTAGCTCCCATTGGGTCTTGGTTTCTTATCCTCAGTGGAGCATATCCACCTTAAAATATCGGTAATGCCCCCCTCCTGCGGGTTAAACTTATCAATATGAATATGAGGGACTGCATATGGTGAAACATTTTCCCCAAGCCATGGGATAAAGTGACAAACATTGATGCACAAAAGAAAAGTGTTGAAAGGGGAAACAGACAGGAATAAATAATTAGAGGACAAATGTACATTTAAAAAAAAAAAATTTGGATTAAAATGACCAGGGATGATGTTAGACCTATAGCGTATGGCATGTAAAATTTGTACATGCATAAAGCTTAAAGGTGTTGAGAGTTTATATTATATTTATACATATATGAAGTTCCTGCGAATGAGAGTTGCCATGTTTTTCCCCGTGTGCAAAGTAAATAAGTTTCAATTCTTTTTGTTCTGTTGATTATTAAAGGCCATTTTTGATATTAATATTTAGCTTTAAGAGCATCATCACAACAAAAAGGAGACTCCAGATTTGTAGCAAGTTGATTTCAGTAGGTCCATGTACTGTTTGTACCCCAAGATTCGCTGTGACAGTATCAAATCTTTTATTGGTTTGGTTTTTACATATAAACTTCAGCGCATGAAAAATCGTCTGTTTGTGGCATGGACTTCATCGACGGGAATGGACTGTAAGATGATAGGCCCAGAGACTAAATGTTTCTGCCAACATAGGTGTGTATTGTGTCAGGCAAGTTGAGGAATTATGAAAAGCATTTACATGTACTATGATAATGTTTTGGACGGCCCTTGTTTCTTATGCAAGGGATTCATATTTTATTAGTCCATGTAATTTTCATTAAAATATCTCCTTTCTAAAACAATGCTGTTTGTAAATGGTGTATTTTTAGTTGAAAGTAAAAGTATTTAAGTGTGAGAGTACATGTATCTGTATTTTGAAAAAAAACTTTATTGATATCATCGCACAAAACTTTTTAGTTCTTTAAATGGGAGTCTATTTGTGTGTGTTTGGGGGGGGGAGGGGACTATTTTTTGTTCTAAAGCCTGTATACATATATATAGTTCATATTTATATTTGCTGATATACAAGTCATGTATACATGTAGCATAGTCAAGTGAACTGAGTGAGGAAAGTTTGAAAATGATTAAACTTAAATAAACCAAAATATGAACCAACTTCCTTTTGCTGTTTTGCCAGATACAAGGAGCACAAGACAGACTTTGAAAAGGTGCCTGAGAATCCAGAAGACAGGAAGTTGAAGTGTCGCGTGTCTGGGTGTCGCTGCCCGAGCTATCACTATGTGCCCAGTATGGGAGGCAGACCCATACGCTGCACCTGTAAACATATTGCAGATGAACACTCCGAGTACCCTCCATACCAGTGCAAGAAATGTGGGTGATAATATGTGCTGTGTATCCTTGACTAGTGGCAGATCCGAGAGGATTAGGGCGGGGCACTTGACCCTGCCCCATTAGCCTACCTTAGCCGAAGTTGAAAATTTCTTTTATTTCTTGGCCTCACTGACATATTTCCCACATTTAAAGTTCAAAATGACTCTGGATCTCAAACATACATTTCCAAAATGTTCCAAGGAGAGCCCCATGACCCCCCCCCCCCCCCCATTCTTCTTCCCACCTGCGAAGCAGACTCTGCTTTCATGTTTTAATGTTTATGCACAGATAAGAAAATATGTCAATATTTTGTCCACTTACCCCATCCTCTCTCAAATTCCCAGATTTGTCCCTGATATGAAATGTGGTTTGTAGGGTAACAAATTTAGATGTGGTTGCTAGGGTAACAAAGTTATGATGTTGTGGTTGCTAGGATGGTAAATTCAGGATGTTAATCGTGCATAGGAAACAAGTTTAGAATGTTGTTGCAAACGTAATGAGTTTAGAATGTGGTGGCTAGGGTAACAAAGTTAGACTGTGGTTTCCAGGGTAACAAGTTTAGAATTTGGTTGGCAGGGTAACAAGTTTACAAAGTGGTTGTTAGGGTAACAAGTTTAGAATTTAGTTCTTGAAATGATTCTCTGATGTTCCCTACTAATGTTTTCCTTGCAGCTATCTGTCAGAAGTGTGCAGGCTTCAAGAGTTCATTTAGTTGTGCTTGTGGCGACACCTACATGACTCATCGTATGACAATAGAAACAAAAGCTGAAAGAGAAGCCAGAGGGCACCCAGTAGGTTCGTAGCTTCTTCGCTGTCAATCTCTGTCATTCTTTTCCTGCCAAATGGCAGGTGTTGCTCAATACGGAACAAGCATTTTAATTTCCCGTAAATATATTTCACCCTGTCACTGGGCAATGGTGACAATTGGTATCTATGTTTTGGGCATATAAGTGGGGAAAAAAAGAAAACAATTGAAATACACTAGCACTACCCATGTGTAGTGTCAGTGTTTAATTGGGTCACATACATGCACTGCTAAGCGTATTAAGTAGTTTTTCCTGGATGTTCGTCAGTATCATAGTCGTCCATAGCTCCTGTTCACTGGTCATCCTGATTTAACTAAAATACAACATATTTCGGGGGTGGGGGAGGGGAATTTTGCTCATATTTGAAATGCTGCTGCAAAACACTGGTGGTAGAAGAGAAATAATTTCTAATGCATCCCTGTGTATTGATGTAGAACGCCTATGTGAGAAAACATTTCTCTATTTATATGTATGTAAGTATGGTCTAACAAGGCACTCAGTATTAATCTTGCCATGAAAACCTTTGCTAAGGATGCTTGTCCTAGAACCATTTTGTAGGGTGGGTGTGACACCCATTTCACCTGCTAAGGCTTGGTAATGGGGTGCCGTACTGACCAAGGACTTCAAAGAGTGCCCATCTAGCCAGTCTAATTAGCACTATGTAATCAGTGAGACAACCCTTGGGTCAACTGACTGCCATTGCTTCTCTCTGTAATTTCTGTCATTCTTAACTGACCCCCCCCCCCCAAACTTCATGTTCATTTTGAGAATAAGCTATACCAAATCAGCTTGTTAAAGTTGGCCTACATGTATCTGAAATGTATTTATGCGTGTCTGTTGTTTTGTGAGACCTGAGCACAGAGTGGGTACAGGCAGGTGTTTTGGTAATTAATATAGTAAGACTAAGAGGAAGTGACAATAAAGCACAGAAAGTGTCCCAGAAAGTGTTTGCTCAGGGATTGAATAGTGGGTTTCAGTGCATACTCATTGTGCTGTTGATATTTTCAAATGGGAGTGAAAATACAGGGTTGGCTAGAGGCCATAACCACATGGTACTCTTTTACCCTTTTACCATATAAGAGAAAATGCACTATTTTTATGCAGGACTGGATACACCATATGCTGCAATGGGTGGTATAACAGGATTCTCATCACTGGCGGAAGGATACCAAAGACTGGACCCAAGTGGTAGAGGTGAGCATCTTAATTGTAATACATACACATTAATACACCAGTGAAGTACCATATTATCTCTTCTAAGTGCCCCTGCTCTCTTAAGCACCCTCCCATTTGCCAGGCACAACAGTTCTGAAATATTGGAAGACTGTTTTCTGATGATTTACCAGTTGATACAGCTAAAATGTTCCAAATTTATGTTTAAAATTGGAGCTCGTTTTAGTTAAATTTCCAGAGCACACAGGATGCTTATAAGGGAAGATACAGTAAAATAATAATTAGACCATGCACGGTTATAGGTCTTATGGTAATTAGACCTAATATAGTGAATAGAATGGTTACATACATGTACCATTAATATGATTAATCTAACTGTTCCACTTAAAGTGGCCAAAACAGGCTGGTTGTCAAATGGCGTCTGCTTCAACATTCTTGAAAAATCACAATAATGAAAAACCATTTGTATGGAAAATGCATGTTGTAAAATCGTTTAATTTCGATGTATTCTTATTTTTGCTTATTTGGCTGATGGCACAAAACTGTGAAAATAAAAACACAGTGAAATAATATTTTAATATAGTTTTAGGAAGTCCAAAATAATGAAATTATAACTACAGTGAAAAGTCAAAAACTGCAAAAATTTAAACATGTGAAAATAGAGCAATTTACAGAATAAGGGCCCATCAAGTATCAAGATAACAGGCCACAGGTTGACAGCTTAGTGTCCAACCAGAGTCACAAAAAGCTGGTGTTGTCAGGATGGGACTTTTTCCATCATTTAACATATCTTATTCTATCATGGTAACCATTCTCGACTATAATGTTGCTTCACAGATGGGCCTTTTATCCTTAACCATCTCATTAAGTACACTTTAATCACAACGCATCAAGAGACTTTTTCTCAAGACAAAAACAGTTAATTCTTTTTAGACCATATTTGGCATCGATACAAGAGACAATCCTTCACGACGTCACTCAATAACGTCAAAATTTAATATGTTTGTGTAACGTTTTAGTAATGCACAACGTACCAATTGCACCTCTTTATGGTACTTAAGGCAGCAGATTTAATAAAAATTTTGGAGAGCCCATCCACACCCTGAGGAAGGCCCAGGTCCTGGGCCCAAACATGTCGGGGGGGGGGGGGGGGGGAGGCTCTTCATATTGACTTGAACACTTGATGTTGTTGACTTGGTTGTTCATTTAGCTGGTGTCTCTGTCTTAACCCAAACCTGAATTCTAGGTGGAAAGGGTGAAGGAGTGGACACTGAGGCACATGAACCTCAGTCTTATTTCTAGTGCTGGATTCCTATACACATTTCCTTATGTTTCTCAATATACCTTCATATGTAGTCTTTTGTAACAGTTAAGCTGATGACTCTTTTGCAGGTACATTGATATAGAATGTTATGTCGTTGTTGTTCTTACTCTACACTGTAAATTTGTTTGCACTACATTGTAGACATGCACACATATACATGTATGTGTGAAAGAGAGAGTTGATTCTTTTGATGTATGAATGATATGTGTCATTTTCATCTGGAGATTGAAAAGCAATTTTCAGTTTGTATCAAGTCATGCACAACATCTACATGTTTTACATTTTAGGGGCTCCCAGTGAAGAGTGGCTGGATCAGAATATTACCTCTCATGACCACGCATACCTTCGTGGACATGTGCCATCAATACAGGCCTACCGCAGGGGGCAGAAAGGTAGTAGTATGTTGCTGTCTAAAGTGGGACTTCACATGTTGAAGTCTGTGTCATCCTGTCAATCAACTTAAAGCTTAACAACACCTGACACAGTCACAGGCAGTCCAATGTATGTTAAAAGTCTTTCATGTTGTAAGTTCTCAATACAGACAGTGCATCATTATGTTCATGTCTGACTCCAAACCTAAACACCTTTAAACAGATGTACTTTACCGTAGATGTCTCCACATATGTACAAATCTTGTTCATTTCCAAACATAATTTTCCCTGATAGGCAAATCCTGTTCATGTGGACTACCCTCAAGGGCCATGATGTCACCTTGACCGTGGAGTGTTAGTAAACATTGACAAGTGTGCCCCATAACACATGGGCTGGCATAATCCAACTGACCAGTTTGACATTTGGTATTCTTTATATAAAAAACAACAGTTGTTACATAAAACCCATGATGTAACAGCTGTGTAGCCAAAGTCTCACCAGGCACCAAACTGCACAGTTAGGCAATTCTTGTCATCTTGGCCTCTGCTCAGTTTTCACATATGTACAGAGTCTGAGAACATATTTCTTTCAAATATTTGTGCAGTAGGTATAATGTAGGACACTGAACTTTGTACACCGGGATAAATACCTTTTGCAAAATAGCAGCATTGCAGCTGTCAATTCTCACAATTTGAGGGTCTAATATTTACCCTTCACCTACTCAAACTGACTAAAACTGGCTGGAAGCAAAACGTTGCATGTCTCAGTAATTTTTGATTCATTTTAAATTCCGGTGGTCCCTGACTTAAGAGATTACTCCAATGGGAAACCACCTGCCTAGAAAGACCACCTTTTAGGATACTCAGCTAAGAACTTTCAATGCTCTTTCTACCTCACATTAGAGACCACCTGCCAAGAGAGACCACAATATCATGGTCATTGCTAGGGGTCATCTTTGAATACAGGTTTCACTGTAAATGAACTGGCCCTGGGTCAACAGCTTTCCTGGGGGGGGAGGGGCAGGAAGACTTTCAGCTAAAAAAAACAACAACCACAATGGTACCAGTGACTGTCAATGTTGAAGCAGCCTGCGGCATGGCTAAGTCTATGCGCACAAGGCCACTAATATTATATTGTGTACCGTTTATGAGGTACGGCTGCAGCATTTTGAAAATAAGCAATCGACAGGGCAAAGCCAAAAATGACTTAAAACCCTCCAACCGCTGACTCAAAAAGCCTGACCAGTTTCGCCAGTAGTCTGGCTCATCAGAGGCTAGTTTAACAGCTGTGCGTGCATGCTTTATATAGTTGGTGTAAAGTACACGCGACTTGCGTCCAGGTGTACGTTCATATGTGCACTTCCCGTAACAAAGGAAAAAGTCAGGTGTGGCGTAATTGCAATGTCAGAACCCTTGGCAATGCAACCAGTACAGATCCTGCCACTACTGTGGCATTCATTGTACCAGATGGTCCCCGCCATCTTTAAGATTTTTTCGATATAAAATTTTTGAGAAGAGATATGGTGTCTCATGACAGCCTACCTTCTTGAGCGGGGAATATTTTTTCACAGCTCGTGATTTAGGAAACTAGTGTCTCATTTTCATTTTTGAAAATAAGCTGCCAATATGAAGTACCAATGCATACTTCTGACAGGCCCAGTTTCAAACAAATCATACTTTAAATTCATGTACATGTAATTTAAAGTTTATTTAACTTAGTCAGTTTTGAAAGGCAATTGTTTGCATGTTTCAAATGGAGCACATTGTATGAGAGTTGAAAGTAAATTTTATGATGTTAAACATAGACTTCTGTGTACTTGACGATCTATGTCCAGACTTACAACAGCAGAAATTAAACTGGTGGACTGTTTATTATGTAATTTGCAAAAGACAGCTGTCACCTGCCATTGTTCAGCACAACAGGAATAAGTCTGGACTTATAATTTAACCCTTAAAGTGCTAATCACTGTGATAGTCATTTTCTCATTTCTGTTAAAAAATATAACGGTTAAAAGATTCAAATTCCTCATGAAGATACCTTTCATTCAAATACCAGCAAGCCTAGTCTAGAGCAAAACGTTGTCTTAATCAACAGCTTTCCTCAGGACACTTTGTGTGCTTTGCCTGCAGTGTCCCAAGGAAAGCTGTTGATTCGGTCTTAAATCAGCGCTTTAAGGGTTAATATAGCAAGTTATTTCAGATGACGTGGGCAGCTCCATATTAAAAACATAAATACACTTAGTTTACTTATTGAAGAAATAAATCTTCATTTTTGTTTATTGGTTAGAAAGGGCAACAATATTTGAATCTTGTCAATTTTCAAGGCATGTATTGACTTGACGTTTAGCTTGTACCTGTACAATTGGCATTTCCATTCAACAAATCTCCCAGGCCTTCATTTTGCAACATTTAAAAATATTACTTGTATAGAGGTAGTCATTTTAAGGCAACACCCGGCAGATTTTGGATAATTTTGTTCATTTTGAGATTTGGGGATTTTTTAGTAGACGTATATGTTGTCTATCATATGTCCAAATTTAGTAGCTCTAGCCCTAATACAATCTAAAGAAATTAAAAAATGACTTTCAATGTTAAAACGATAGTCAATGGACCATGTTTTTAACCTTTGGGTCTTGATTACTGACAGGTATTGATCTGAAATGTCCATTTCACTTGGACGTTTCTCTGAAAAGAATTCTCTGATTTTAATGAAATAAAAACTGATTTACTTTAAAAATTCTCTAGAACAAACACGTATCAATGATTTTCCAAGAAATGGTCAGTTCTTTTTTAAATATGTATCAAAAATAAAGAGTACTATAAACTTGATTAATTTCACATAAACAACCATTTTCAGTTTTTTGTGTTATTACAGTCATAAACAAACAGATACAGTTATGAAAAATCTCTGATACAGTTACAAAAAATCCCTGATACATTTTTATATATACTTGTGTTCAGATTATAATACATGTCTATGTAGTGCACATTTGACCATCTTATATTGAGGTTTTTTTTCGAGAAATATCCAAAATTTTATAGAAAGCAAGTTTTTTTTTTTTAACTCCCAAATGCTAGTGTTTATACAAACACTTGTGAATTTTGAGTTCCATCTTTAATGCAGACAGATTCAACAAGATTTGCTGTCAATTGAGTATAAAGCTTTATTATGTCATGGATGCATTTTTCTGTGATAGTTGGCCTAAAGGTGAAGTCAATTTTCCAGGTTGGACATTACTTTAATTATTTACACTAACATCAGGTGATTGTCTTTTGTTAAGCACACACGGACAGAAGAGTTAGACCAGGTAGACAATATGGCGAGTCTCCAATATAGTTCATAGGACACCATAGATACAGATGTAATTTTTATTTTTGCATGCCAAGATACAAGATAAGCAGTTCAAGGAGGCTCCCTCATACTTGGGCTTGGTTGTCATAGCAGCAAAAACACTGTTCTATACCAATGTACATTTTATTTCAGACTGTCTACTTGTAGTTTAGGACTGGTACACATTTCAGTGATATTTTACCATTCAGCAAAGATGCTGCCATCTTTCAGTAAAGACATTGCATGTGTTGCTTAAAATCATGGCATGTTGGACTGAATAGTGCACATGTATTCTGCTTTCCACCAGGGGTTTTCTGCATGTTGCCCAGTTAGATATATTGTGTAAAAAGCATGTTAGATTGTGTAGGTACATATTTAAGTGCTCATTCTGTTTTTTTTTTTCTAAAACACAAATTTTGTTTCTCTTTAATGCCAGATGCTGTTTGAAACTTGCCTGTGTGACACATGACTCATTAGTTCCTTACCACACGTGCCAGGGGAATGTAGATTCAAACTGCCATCCAGATTTCATTTCTCATCATGATTAGTAATATTTGAATCTGTTGAACATTGTCATGCAAGTGTTTATGACTGTATATTTCTGTCATGTAAAACAGACTTGTGCACGGTTCCTGCACATTGTTAAAAGTCATTAATTTTGATTTCCTGTTTTTAAGGCCCTTAAAAGGCAATAAAATTTGATCTGCACCATTAAAAGTTATTAAATTTTAATTTGGATGGGTTGCGACAAATGTTTATGTCTTTATTAGCAATATTGCTTCCAAAGTTCATTCACCTCAAACCTTTATTTATCCCTTCATGTCTCTGCTCAGGACTGATGACTGTTAAACAGACAGGGAGTTGATGCATTTTAGTTTTTACACCATGCTTGTAACAAGATACCCATTGGCCTAAATGCTAATGAAGCCTCAAGGTTCAAGTAACAATGTTGAGCACTGAGCTTGAAGGGCTCACACTTGGTCAGTAAATTATTATTAAAAATTGTCTGCAACGGCCATTAAAAGTCATTAATTTTTAACTGCAGGAACCCAGCGTATAACTAGGTGTAAACTTTGACCTAAACCTGCCTTAGGTAGACCACTTGTTTTGACAGGGAAATAATATAATCCATAGTTCCAGAATTTAATGGTAGTCTGAACATTTAATTTAAGTGCAACATCTGTCAGAATAAAGTATTGCCAATTTGAAAACAAAAACAGTAGTTGATTTTAGGGATAATTATATCATGATGGTTCCAGCATGCAGAGTATTTAGTTTTACATGCGTCCCCATATTTTCTCTTACAGCTTTATAACTGATAAGGAGAGTCTTTTACCCAGCAAGGGGCCTCATGGTTGCTATGACATATCAAGTACATGGTGGAAATATATTAATCATTTGGATTTTGGTCATTAAGTGCCTCATTAGTTGAACAAAAATACGGAGTTCTTGTTCTGAGTTTTAAAGCGATGTCTTCAGCATGGGTTAGCAATATCTGAAAGTGTTCCACATTATAAGGCTTGCCTCATGAGGCCTCTATTGGCAACTGGGATGATGGCTCTGAACCAAAATTAGATACAAGCAGAAGAAATGTTGATCAAATTAACTCTTTAAGTGCCAAATTTTGGACTGAGTCAACAGCTTTTCTTGTTGCGCATTGGGCGCACAATGCATGCCAAGAAAAGCTGTTGACCTGGGGTATTCTCTGTCTGGAACTATAGGCATACTGGTACTTGAAGGAAAGGTCTTTTTATGAGGAATACGAATCTGGGATCTTAATGATAATTCAGACCAGTTTGACTTAAGTAGATCGGCTTAAGACCTGATTGGCACTGAAAGAGTGAACATAGCTGACCGTTCTGATCCCCCAGCAAAGACAGTGGCTCGTCCCAGTGCAGTGTGCGGGTGACTCGACAAGAGTAAAGGGAATGTGATATCATCACTGATGATTGGATAGGCAAGACTGACCAAAGATCTGTTATATTCAGTTACATGTAGTTAAGAAGGAGCAGACAGTTTGGATCTATACTTATGTCTGGGCATCATGTTGTGACCTGTATCGTGTGGCTTCCATGGTTGTTGGCATTTGCATAGTGGGGTCAAACTCACTCATGCACAAACATTGCAATGCATACTTGCGCTTTTCAAACAATAAAGCAAACCAGGTTTGCTGTTTTAAATGCAATGACACAAAGTACAATTTTAAATTGGAAGCTTTCTTTACAGTTGCTTATGTTCTTGAAAATCGGTGTTTTTACTAATTTTTCTCCTGGGATTTTGTTAATTGTCCCTTTTTGAACTGAGTGCTTGGTGCAACACTTAAAAACAGCAGACCTTGGACTGCACCATTGTCAGTGCATTGCTACTTTGCAACCTGCTAAGCCAAAAAAAAAAAAAAAGATTAAAAAAAAACAAAACCAAACCCCCAGTCGACACAGCAGGAAAACAAATGAACAGGAGATGCATTTGTTAACTATTTCAGTACCAATCATGTCTAAAGTCAATCTACTTAAGTCGGACAAAGCTGAATTATCATTAGGATCCCAGATTGGTATTCCTCCTAAAAGGACCTTATGCCTGTAGGGTCCAGAGAGAATATTCCAGGTCAACAGCTTTTCTTGGTACGCATTGCACCCAATGCGCGCTGAGAAAAGCTGCTGACTCAGTTAAAAGATTTGGCACTGAGAGAGTTAAATCTGAATAGAAACTGAAAATATTTTATCATAGATTTATTCATTTAAAGGTGACTTTAATATTGTTTTGTGCTGTCCTGGTTTCTAGATTATGATAGAATCGGTGACGAGCTTGGAGAGAGAGTGTCCGCCATGAATCTATACAGAGGGGCTGATGACGAAGGCTATACTGGTGGGCGTGATGAAAAGGCCGACATGGACTACTTTGAGCGTCGGTATCAGGAGAGGGTAAGACTGTGTACATTTTGATACTTGATTGAGGAACTCTAGTTAGTAACGTGCATCTGTTTGCATCCAGTTATATTGATGGATCAACATGCTCATCATTTTCACGAGCTTAGAAACCTTACACCAAGAGCAACGGATACACCTTGGTGTATTTACACTGTTATTCATACAAGAAAATGATGATTAATTTATCTGTGTATTTGTAAAAAATAATGAAAAAGGGAGAGGAAATACATGTACATGTATGTTGTAAGTGTAAATTTTTTTAAGTATTTCAAGCTGAAATATGTAAGCCACCAAAGTTGATCAGTTTTCTTCACAGATTTTGCATTGTATTTTCCCGTTCAGAAATGAACATGGAAATGTCGCATCTAAAGCTAGAAAAGTCTTCTTTCAGAGGAAGGGTGGGACACAGTGGATAAGAGCATGTGCCTCATTGTACATGTATTCTTTCGAGAATGAAGATGTTGAACCATGCCTTGTTTTGGTTTCAGTATATGCATGTTACGATGCCCACCTTTTGAATATTAGCAGAACTCAACAAAGAATGACAACAATAATATATATAACTTTAACAATAACAATATATCAACAATCAAAATCAGTACAAAGTACATGTAGGTAAATTTATCTCCACTGATATTTCAACAATCTTAGGTAAATCCTAATCCCAGGTGAGATTATCCACAGGTACTGTCCCACCGTTCCAAGCCCTATGACAGGTGCCAAATGATCTGGTACAAATCCCATAGAGGTACGGTTTGGGCCCAATGTGGCACAATATACCAGTCCACACAAAGACAATGTCCAAACTCCACATGTACAAATTGTAAATGGGTAGCATCAAATATACAAGTCCACTCAAGACACTGTCCACACCCCCACAGGTACTATGTAAACAATGGCTTACAGTCCTAATGGCTTGATGACAACACACAGCTTCTGTCAGCTCCTTCAGAATTGTCTCCCTAGTCAGGAAAATATATGCTTTATATCTAGACACAGAAATATCACCATTCTTCTAGAGTTTTCCAATTAGTCACACATCCCAATGCACCTTTGCCAGCTAGTGCCATATTTACAATGTACCATATTATACCTCTTCAATACACAGGACACTTAACAAATTTGACCTGAGTGCAGCAATCCCAAATGTGGGTGGTTAAGAGTGGAATATTTATCACTATTGTGCAGTTTTTTGAATGAGGAAAAGGCAGGGGGACTTAAGAGGGTCAGATCACCTGACCTTTCCCCCTTGAACTGGCAGAATCCAGCTGGGTACTCAAATGTTGTCTGGTTGTATGTTTTTGACCAATTTCACACCAATGAAAATCAGTTTGGAGGAGAATTGCAAATGAAACCAATGGAGATCATGTGCTGGATTGACTCAGTCGTAATTAAAGGAATAGAAATTTTAATCAAAATTGCAAGAGCAATGCACAGGTTTTGCAATGCTACTTCAGGCTAAACATGTGAAGTCATATACAAAGCAAGATCAGCTTGTGTTTTTTGTGCTTATGACTCTAAAGATTCCCTAAAATTTACTCAGGCAAGTTACTGAAGTTAATGTTCATTTGCTGGAGAAAATGATAATATCGGGTCGATGATACTGAGACCACCCATCACATTGCCGTGTGAATGCTTCTTTTGCATATTCTATTTTTGGGACCAATAAGCAGCACTTTGAAGAAGACCTGGAATGCCCTGTAGAAGGGGAAACTGTTATGCAGCAGCTTGTATCTAATGTTTAATATGATCAAACCTTTTTTTCCCCCAGTTACGAAATGAACGTGCAGGAAAAACAGGGATCAAACTAGAAGCAGAGTACCGGCCAAGAACAGGGAACAGAAAAGCACCAGGCAGTGCGCCCCAGGCTAAAAAATCTGCAAAAGGACAGAGGAAAGCTCCACCTGGTGGAGCACCCCCCAGTGGTCCCAGTATGGCTGAACTCTACAAAAATCTGGAGTGAGATGCTATCAAAGGGACAATGAAGCCGTTAGCAAGTTTTTGATGGGACCACTCTGTGAGGTTACTTTGCAGCACTTCATATGTACATGTAGATCATGTAAACCAATTATGTTTTAGCTCAACTGACCTGTCAGTAAGCTGCACCTGTGACACAGACTGCAGTAGTAACCTTCTTGTTCTTTGACTGTTAAGGTTGAACTGAATGTAACGGTGTGCCAAAATTACCGTCCAGAGTATATTTTGTATTGAATTCAAATGTGCTGTAGTTGTGATAAAACATACTACAGGTGCACTTTTAGTGCAATATATAGCTCAGATTATAGTGTATACTTTTGGGTTTTTTTTGTACACATTTGACCATAATATGCAGATATAAAAAATGAAAAAGCAAAAAAAAATGTCTGACAATATGTGTGATTTATGTAAAAATGAGCAAAGAATCCGAAAATGTTTATAAATCCAGAACGCAAAATGGACCATAGTAATATTATATGGGTGCAAATGTGTTCCCATGACCAGCATATTACTTTAGAAATACCTACAATAGTCTAGACAAGATCTCCACTTAACTCTATCAGTGCCAATAACAACTAAAGTCAATCTACTTAAGTCAAAATAGTCTGAATTATCATAAGGATCCCAGATTTGTATTCCTTGTAAAAAGGCCTTTCATTTTAGTACCAGTATGCCTATAGTTACAGAGAGAATACCCCAGATCAACAGCTTTTCTCAGCATGCATTTGATTTATTGCGCCCAATGCACACAGAGAAAAACTGTTGACTCGGTCCAAAATTTGCTACTGAAAGAGTTACATAAGGCCTTGATGCTGGCTGAGGCATGGCTCTTCGGCAGTTTGTCTCCTGCTGTTTAATTTTGTCTCAGCTGATATTGTGAGGCAGGCATGGTGACTGTGGTGGATGAATGCATGTTACTATTGCTGTAATAGGTGGGCAGATACTTCGGGGCTAGAGTTGTGTTTCCGGGAATCAGATTGAGCAGGAGTGGGTATGCTGTAAAAAATCTGTATGTGAGCTCAACTTTGGGTGTTAATTTTTAATTTCTTGTCAAAGGGAAGGGTTGCGAGTCCCTGTTAAAAAAAGAATAAAAGGAAAACAACACCCCCCCCAAAAAAAAAACAAAAAACAAACAAAACCCACCCACCCCCCAAAAAATTAAGAAGAGAAAAATAGGATCAAAGAAAACCCCACAAATAAATCTATGCAAGTGACCAAACCTTTGTACATGAACTAAACATTGGGTCACAGTTTGCCTGTTCTGAAAGGAAAGCTGTGTCTGTCCATACTTTGTTGTTGATTTGTGATGGATTGTACATACCTTTATTCTGCTAGCCATCAGTAGTCACTGTGGTATGCTGTGTTTATGTAAACCTGTGTTCAGTCAATGAGACCTTGTGTGTGATAGATCCAGGTCAAATAAGAAGGTGAAAGCTTGATACCCTCAGTGTGTCATATTCATGGTAAAAATTCCATTATCGGAATCACCGACTTCAGTTGACTTTTAGTTTTGTGTAATGTCTAAATGCAAAACTGTTTTAAATAGAGCTTCGTGTTACTGCTGTTAGTTGAGAGTCATTCATGATGGTGTAAGTCCTTAATAAATATAGTGGCTGTTCATGTGGGGGGTTTTAGGGTAAAATCCAGGGTAGATATGCTGACTTTGATGTGCTGCCTCTTGTGTGCACATGCTCATTTATCAGGTAAGAGTACATAGCTCTTTAAGGGAATGCCAGCCACAGACTGTGGTTTTGTATGCAAAAAAAAGTAGTTTTATTTTGTTTCAGGGCTGCGGAAGCATCTTAGCATATCTATCGCACCATTCCCTTAAATATTATTGCTATACACAGGATAAGGAAGTCTTATGGAAATAACTATCAAATACAAAGATGAGTTCCTTTCTGGTTCTTAGTTTTGAGCAGTACTGTATATACAGCCAGTTACAGTTTATGCAGCTGCTTATCATTGTATAGAGGTGTTTACTAATATCAGCATCATTTTATATAAATTTGTATACATAAATATACATGTAATTAGCTTACCATAATAAACCCTCTTATTGATGTGGAAGTACCCAAACTTTTACATTGTCCTCCATGTTGAAATAATGCTTCCTCCATTATAACAGAATGCAATGGTTTTGTTTGGTTGGTGTGTTAGTGAAATTATTACAGCAATGTTTAGGTAGTCTGTATTTAGCATTTTTTGTGATACATTTTTGGGTGCTACATATGTATACTTCATCTGTGTGCAAACTATTTTGCCATGTGTCACACATATATGTATAATTCCAAGCACTGTGATAATTTTGCAAGGCAGTCTTTTATATTCTTTATTTAGCGGTTATTCCAATATTCACCCGCCCTGGCATTTTAATGTGTATGTATAATGAAGTTGCAGCACAAACTCATTTGGTCATTAATTTGTACATGTCCATTTAAAGTGATAAACATACATACATGTGTACATTGTCTGTGAGTTGTCCAAATTTAGTAGTTCTATTCCCAGTACAATCAGAAGCTAAGAAAATACTTTTACTGCTAACACGGTAATCATTGGACCCTGTTAACTTTTTAATGTTGATTACAGATGATAGGTTTTTGCACCAAAATGTCCAGTTCATGTGGATATTATTCTTAAACCGATAACCCTATTTTGATCAAATAAAAACTGTTTTACTCGTCTTTCGAGCAAAAGAGTGTCCGGGATTTTTTTGAGACAAACAGTTCTTTTTTAAGTGTGCATCAAAATTGAAGAGTTCACCAACTTTATCTATTTTGACAAAATCAACCATGTTGCAATTTTTGTATGTTTGTTGTAAAAAACTGAAGAAGTTGTCAAAAATCCCTGATACCTTTTTGTAGATACATATATTGAGATCATCGTAGTCTAAATTTAATCCTTTTAACTTGAATATTTTCCAGAAAATAACCAAAATTTTACAAAAACACATATTTCCCAAAACACTTCTTTTTATACAACTTTGAATGCACAGTATCTTTAGTGTATATAGATTCTGCAATGCCTTATGGTCAATTAAGTATACATGTACATGTAGGTGCATAGGGTTAATATATAGGAATGCATATTGCTGTGATATTTGGTCCAGAAGTGAAGTCGCTTTGCCAGGTTGGATATTACCTAAAGGGAATTAGAGTATTGATTCTAATTTAAGTTATATTGTCATTCCATTTAGACTTTCTATGCTGTTATCACTATTTTTATATTTTATTGTCAGAAAAATGGTATTTTTTTCTCTCTTATTTGAACAAAAGGTGTGGTACCCTTGGACAATGTTGGTAATCATTGATGCAGCCAAATAGCACTGTAAGCATAGGCTATACTCCCAAGGTCATACTTCATGTCATTGGTACTGGTCCTTTTTTTCGAAAATGTAAGGCAATTAAGGATTCAAACTGGCTGGAACGTGGTGTAAAATATTATAAACTTGAAAAGTTTAATTTCTCGTAGCTCTGTACAATTATACTATGGCTGTAGATACAATTATCAATATTGTGACCCAGCAGAGAGTTTCCTTTATATTCTTGCAGTCAATGATCAGGTAACAGACCAATTGATTCCATACCTCGAGTTGAACAGCTGAGTCCTGTTTCTTTTGTGTGCTGAGATATCTAACAGCTGCATTTTAATCTTCAAGTTCCGTCCAAGAATATCTGTGATACATAGGGCCCTTATGCTTGAAATGATCATCAGCATCCACAAAAGTATGGTCTCTTTCATAATTCTCATATAAAATGCTGCTTTTATACAAACAATGTGGGCTTTTGTCATAAACTATTTTGAAAAATAAATTGTGTATGTGCGTAAAATGCATGAGTGAATACGTAGAACAACTGAAAGTCTGGAAAACTTTGCTAAATTTGAATAAAATATATATTCCGCCATTGACTAAGCATTTCAGAATTAAAGTATGTAAAGCACTAAGTGTGAATGAAAAAGTTTCTTTTGAACATTTTTCATACAAAATGTATCCAAAGTATCTGTAGACAGTTTTAAGGGAAAATGTACATCTTCCCAGTGTATTTCTTTGTAAAATACCCACACCCCTGCAGGATGTCAGGCAAGACCACTGGGACGTTACTTGTGTATTCAGTTATTAACAGGCCAATTAAACCATTGTTCATGTATACTCGCACATGGGTTATTGCAACACAGGTGTTGGACGCTTTCAGACACAGATTGTGTTGTCACAGAATTGCAACATTGTAGAAATGTGTATATTTTGCTACAGCAAACATTACTTTGGCTACAGATGCTTTTGATATGTTCACCTTAGTGCTGAGCAAATATTTTTTGACAGAAATATAGGATGTTGACCTAGCAGGTATACCTTAGTCAATAAAACAACTTTGTGTACTACGGACACTCAAGGCTCAGAGGGCTTAAGTACAGAGTTGTGATGGAATTGTTATGGAACACAGTTAACTTTGTTTTGGGATGGAGCATTCAATTAGTGTTAAATACTTATCCTATAAGCTTCATCAGTCCTATTCCTGGTTATGTATGCTTTGAATTGCTTTGTAGCATTTACTTTACAGTATATGACCATATACTATTAGTTTTTTATTTTTTGTGTTTTTTTCATGTGTCACGTACAGCTGTACATTTTTGACTGCATAGACAGACTAGGTTCAGTGGTAATTCTGATGTTGCTGGAAGAAGCACAGAATTTTTACTCATGGTAAACAGTTTCTATGCTGGGGAGTGCATTTTAGCTTTTAAACCATGTTTTAATATTGAATATTTTTTTTAACAACTGTGAACACCAAAGCTGTGTACTGAGAACTCAGTATGTGTACATTCCATTGCAGTATCTGTGATCTCGCATAATATCTTTTCATATGTGTTGTGTCATGTGTGGTTTATTATGACTGTTTATCATCGTCCATCAATATGAAGTACATATATTGCTATGGACGCAAAGTAAATGTCTGCAATGA
This sequence comes from Hermodice carunculata, assembly GCA_964020975.1. NCBI lineage: Eukaryota > Metazoa > Annelida > Polychaeta > Eunicida > Amphinomidae > Hermodice > Hermodice carunculata. The sequence goes on along the minus strand of OZ026627.1, from coordinate 62,918,388 downwards.
GTGTATGCAGTGCATGCTTAACCCTTTCCCCCTTAAATTAAAACTTAGTCAACAGCTTTTCTTGGCATGGATTGGACACTAAGTGCCCAACCTATGCGGGGTAAAGCTTTGACCTGGGGTATGTGATCCTCATAGGGCTCATCTCCAATTCTCAGTCAAATTGTTTTTTATCATTGTTGAAATGAGTTGAAAACACTGAAGCAGACGACATTTGACCACTAGCCGGTTTTGGCCGGTTTAAGGGGGAAAGGGTTAAATGTTACAGTGAATCAGATGCAGTCCAAATGGTATGTGATTATTTTGGTAACAGTATTTCATCGCATTTTTAATACTGGTGTAGCTTTTGGGGCTTACTGGCAATCGTTTTATTATGGCCTTGAGATTTATTCAAAGCATGCAATGCCAATTTGAACAATATTAACTATGGTTGGTGTTTATGTGTGAATAAACAGCAAAATCTATAAAGACAGACAAGAGAGACCAATTTGTCAAAACTTTGGATGGGATATTGAATATTGCACTCATTTTGATCGTTTCACACACCTTTTCGTTGTGAGTTTATGAAAGCATATCTGCTAGTCTGGTATGCAGATGGTACGTGCATCCACAGTGTGAATACCACTATGGGAGTTGCAACATTCACAAACTCATTTCAAGAAACCTGTTAGATTTACAGGTTGTATATCAATGCATACTGATTTTCTCAAAATGTAAAGGCAGAAAACTCCTATTGATGGCACCAAGGACCCTCTATCAACGTTGAAAGAAGGTCCTTGATGGCACACAACGTGAAAAAAACAACAGTCTTAAAAAGTTAAACTTGATTATAATCCATTGGCTGTATTTTCAGCACAGGAACTAGACTCTGACATTGTTTTGATGATAAAAAAGACATGTATTTCAAACACGTGTGAATTCATGAAGAGGCTTTTCAGGGCTGACCAGCCACAGCATTGTAGCCAAACTTTGCTACAAAGCTCTTCAAAATTGCTACAGATTTTCTTAAAAAGAAGTGTTTCCTGTGTAAAGAAGTGGAAAAATGCTACAAGTAAAGAAAATTTTGCTACAGATATTTTAAGCTGGGCATCACTGCTTTTGTTCAAGAAGACCTATGCAATGTACCATTAAATTGTTTGGCCTGACGCAACAAATTTTGTACTTGCCAGGTTTTGAGTCCAATGCACATTTGTGTATACTGCTGATTCTCCTATGTTTGCTCATCATGAAAAATAACATATTGATCTCATCGTTGCTGATATCGCCAGCACAGGTCTCAGATTTATGTAACACAGAATGGTGAATGAGACATTATAAAATAAAGCACTATGTACCAGGGAAAATGGTAGAAACCACATGAAGATACATTCAGTCCAGCTTTATGGAGAAGGCTTGTAATTTGGAGGTCATTGTCTTACCAAAACACAGATAAATTCGTAAGTTAGGAAAAAAATTGCCGTGTCACTCGTTGAACAAAGTGTATGGACTAAACTTTTGCCGAGCAGTCTCAAGACTGGCTACGCGATTTCAGGAGCATTTTCATGAGTTTGTCAAAATGCACCCCCATCGCCATCCACCCCCCCCCCCAAAAAAGGAAGCGTCACCTGTTGACTGTGCGTGATAGCATCACATCCAATGGTTTCCCACCAAATGTAAAAAGGGCTAAAATGCAAAGTGTGCATGGATGGCAGACAGCCAGGCAAGGGACTAACAGATGCTGAGTGACGGTGAATCTCAGTTAAGTGAGAAGTCAACTGAGCTGACAAATAACCACTAAAACAATATCATCGCTTTCAGGATCATTTCACGGGCACATGCGAAGCGGGTTAATGCTTTTGGCAATGCTTCAAATGTGCCAGAAATGTAAAGGTTTAACTTCATTTCGCACGTCTTGTTCATTGTATACTTATAAAAAATGTTTTTGTTCATAAAAACGAGAAAGTTACGACCACATTCACATGGAAAATATTTTGTAGAGAAAAAGTTAAATGAATATTCCAACATATATCAAGCAAAATAAGTAAAAATGTTTTTGAAACGGTCGAAAATTGCAAAACGTCCTGTCCATCTAAGAAAGCGTGAAGCCATTGACCTGTTTATTTGCAGTTGTGTGTCCAGTTTGTAAACACAACACAGTAAGTGTAACATGAACAACACATTGTTGGTATTAAGACAAACATTCTTTTAATTGTGTAATACAGCTACAATTGATTATGGAAGGTTTGTACCCACAAAATTTTAATTTAAGTCTTAAAGCATTTTGGTAAAAATTATTGCTAAAGATACCAAGGTATGGGAACAATGACATAATGGTTCCTTTTGTCACCAAAATACAAGCGGCATTATCACAAAGTTAGCAGAGCCTAATCATTGCCACGTTCTTAGGGAGAAGTCGAAAATAGCCAAAACACAACTACCACTTGAATAGACTTGTAGCAATATCTGGTGGTCAAAGTGAAAAGCTTTACGCTTTTAGTTGCATTCAAAACGAGTATGCCTCATTTTGATCTGTGTTGCAGGCAAGATGGTTTCCCTAAGTACACTTTGAATCTGACCTGCATAGTGCCGTGTGTGTGTGTGTGTGTGTGCGTGCGTGCGTGCGTGCGTGCGTGCGTGCATGCGTGCGTGCGTGCCTTGCATCAGAACATCATTATTCGGCATGTACATTTATCTATGTGCTTAGTGATTTCAACTTGCTGGGATTAACATCAATCCGTTCAAACAAACCAGTGAATATAATGCAAATTTCGAGAGGAGAGTGGGAAAAATATACTGGTAATACACACAATCCACCATCTTTCTGTGTGTATCAAATGGAATGAAATGAAATGAACCTTCATTGACTGCGCTTCAATACATTAGTAAGCAATCTGTCGAATACAAGACATAAACAACATAAATGCACAGAATAAGCAATTACAATACAACACCATACAACAAAAGCAAAGAAAAATAGAGGGGGGGGGGGAGGGTCAACAGAAGGAATGCATATGCGGAAATATAGCTTATAAAGTGTTGTGTAGTGGGGCCAATAATGTTTTATCCCTTATTAGAATGCAATCTGTAATGAAAGTTTCAAAGATTTTAATTAATTATGGATCTGTTTAGTTCATAATAAAATCAAACATATCTTGAGCACTATATAAATCAAAGTCAGCAAATATTTCCTTTAATGTGTCTAGTAGTTTTTTTTCCGGGGAGTTTCAAATTTGGTACAAATCATAACAAAATGATTCTCATCTTCGTTCTGCCGACATGTTTCACATGGACGTTCGCTTTAAAACGGGAACTCTGTTCATGCGCTTGTCTGCCAATTTCTATTTGAATATTGTGAGAAACTAAGCGTAAACGTTTTTTTTTTTCGAATGCCACAATTTTTCACAACCTGTAGATATTGTTCAAAATCAAAATCTGTTTTCAATGATACATACATGTAGGTCCTTAATTTTGGAGGTATCACTTTTTCAAACAAATCTAAATACATTTTAAAATTTGTATCTCCCACAGAAATAACTCTTTAGCTTTGCCAAACTTTTCCTAGCTTTATCACAAAGTAACTTGATTGCACCATCAAACGAACCATTTATGGAAATTTGGATCCCAAGATAAACATATTTTGTAACAGTTTCTAACTACCTATCCTCGTACATAAATTGTCTAGTTATCTTTTTACCTGTCTTATTGAATATTATAATTTTTGTCTTCTTTATATCAACATTTAATTTCCTGTCGTTGCAAAAAATATATAAAACATCAAGGCAATTTTGCAGTCCCTTCTCTGTTTCCGAAACAAAAATAAGATCGTCAGCCTACATTAAGCAATTAACTCAATTTTCATGTAAAGTAGCAGGGTCACATAAATTATTAAACCTGCACGGTAAGTCATTAATAAAAATGTTGAGTAACATAGGACTTTGAGAACACCCTTGTTTTAATCCTCTACTTATTTCAATACTATCCGAAAGACAATTTGCGAATTTACTTTGTAAATTTGATTGACTATACATATCTCTTATAATTCGAAACATATCCACGTATACCAGAATTTACTAATTTGTAAAATAAGCTTTGTGTCAAACAGTATCGAATGCTCTTTTAAAATCTACAAAACAAACGTATAAATAGTTTTGGCCTCCTAGTAACTTGGTATATTTGCGTATTAGAGATTTTATAGCAAAGATATGGGCACTCGTTCTACAGTTAGCAGAAAATCCTATTTGAAGTTCCGCATCGAAGTTTTATCCACTCAGATAATTTTGAAGTCGGTATGTATGTATGTATGTATGTATGTATGTATGTATGTATGTATGTATGTATATATATATATATATGTATGTGTATATATATATATATATATATATATATATATATATATATATATATATATATATATATATATATATATATATATATATATATATATATATATATATATATAAAGGGGTGTCTGTGTTAGAACTACCCGGCTGATGTGCCACTGTTGCACCTGTTTACATAAATGATGAAAACTTGCCGACAGTGACTGGAATGAATATGGAGTGTAGAGAGATTGGTCGGCTTTATTTATATTTTTTCTTTTTCTTTTATTTACTATTATGACTTTTTCGTGTGTGTGTGTGTGTGTGTGTGTGTGTGTGTGTGTGTGTGTGTGTGTGTGTGTGTGTGTGTGTGTGTGTGTGTGTGTGTGTGTGTGTGTGTGTGTGTGTGTGTGTGTGTGTGTGTGGAGGGGGGGTAGGGGCACCTACGCGGAGGATGGGGTACTGCTGTACCTGTTTGTACCGTCGTTGAGATACAGCCATGACACCACAGTGTTAAGTTTTATCTTATTGTGCCCAAAAGCAACGAGCAACAAGTTGTTTATAGGGCTGTATTCCCCGGCCAGGTCTTTAATATGTTGAATCCTGAGCAAACTATTGTAATAACCACATTTCAGTTTGTCAGATCGGAGAGAAATGAAAGTGACAATTAACTGTTCTTTATTTATATTTCCCCAAAGCGCCGATATGTAAATTCCATCAGCTTGAACGTTTTTACTTAAGTGCCATGTTAATAGGAAACGTTTTTGTTGAGAATTGTAGATCTGATATGATAGAACGCCCCCCCCCCCCCAGGTCAACAGATGCCTTTGATGCAAGGTGGGCGCAAAACCAGCCCACCCTGTGTCAAGGAAAGCAATTGAATCGTTCTTACTGTGACTAAGAAACGATTGAGAAATGAAACACTGCAGAATGTAGGAAATTGTAACATCAAGAAAGTAAAGTATAAAAAATTATTCATGTGTACATGTTTGGTATTTTGTCACAGCGATAACAAAATCTGAATTTTCTCTTGTATAACACGCCTTTTGCAATGAGGAAAAACTGCGTCTACTGGTCTGTAAAATATACAGAGACGCATCCCAAAACAACAGTTGTTCTAACCATACTGATGAAATCTTGGATACTCCGTGACAGTATCACTGGTAGACATGAGGAGACATAGTGCAAGTGCTAATGATCAGGATCCGTCAATAGACACATTGTCATATGCTGATATTCCTTATGATTGCAATCAGACCTACAACAACAGCAGAAAATCCAACTGAAATTTGCAGAAGCGAAGCAATATGCCACGCTTTGCAGAGAAATGAGTTCCAGTTGAGCAAGGCCATCAGTTTTTTTCGTTATCAAAGATGCAGAACTCATCATGTTCCCTCAAGTACATGTACCACAGGACAAGGCGGGTTTTCCATCTTACATACCGTGGCAAACCTTTGGTATGTGCAGACAGCTATCGCCTGGGCAAAGAGAATGAAGGGACTTAAGAGAGAGCGTGGGACCTCACATTGAAAATTGCCAGTAATTTTGGAATGATGAAAGTAGTCTATGTTCTGCGGACAAGCTGACAGAGTGTTTCATCAGTTTCATCCATGCAGTCCAGCGCATCGTCACATAATGGGTCGCTAACCAGCCTGTACAGATTGCTATACGCTCTTTGCATCGAAATCGCGCAAAGTCAAATATTTGCACTGGTAACCTCGTGTGCAAGGTACCAGATATTCCTTACTTTCCTCATTTCATGGCGAGTAAAACAATGCTCGATTGCACAAAAAGAAAACGAAGGCACGGTAAGTATATGACCTTGATATCAAATATTACTTACATTTAAGACTTTTGTATATAGGAAGTGCGATGGTGTCTTCTCAAAAATATGTTTCCGCTCAAGGAGAAAATAAGTACATGCACTTACCATTTCCGTATATGTGAAAGCGATGGTATCTCCTCGAGAACAAGTTTCTTCTCAAGAAGAAAATTATAATATCTTATGCTTTATTGACTATCAGTACGATGGTTTTTCCCAAAATTACCTTTCTTCGTAAGGGCAAAATAAACCCTGCTCAAAACATCTGCTTATAACACGTTAGGAATTGAAATGTTTTGATGTAACGATTATATCTGTGCCAATTCAGTGGAGAAAGTTGTGGTAGTTGTAAGTGTCACCTATCTTGTGGCCTGGAGACTACCATCTGTGCAGTAATATATCCCAGAATGCGGCAGTGAGGGGACAGCAACCTCTCCAGGCTTGTTTCAAATTTTTGACAGATAAACTTCTGTGACTATTGAAACTAATGACATATCACAACTGTAACAGTAAAAGGCCAAGACCACACAAGATTAATGAAAAGATTTTAAGCATTGTAGTTTTAGTAATCAATTGACATACTGATAATTTGTCTATGAGGACAATATGATATCACAGTTGCATTATGGGATTGATATTTTGCCAAGATGGCTGATTGTAGTGTTGAGGCAAAAATGTAGGAACTTTATGATTTTATTTATCACAATTTATATTCTACTGCTCTGCTTTGCTCCAGGTTTACATAACAAATTAAGTGTTTTTGTTAGGTTTACCTCAGCTTTAAAAACAAAGGCAGTTATAGTTTTCCACATGTATGAAGTGCGATGGTGTCGTCTGTATACTATTTTTCTTAAGAAGAAAATCTGTTTTTTTTTCTGCTTTCACATGCGTCAAGTGCTATTATATGTAGTTCCGCCGGAGCGCGCTTGAATGTGACTAGATGTACTTTGCCATAACACTGTCCGTTTTAATATCACTGTACAATAGAGCGTGTCAGATACACTATATCTGCATGGTGGAAACGCGCGTTTTCCTGCGTCACATGAAATTCAACCAATGAATGAAGCAGGTTTTTTTTTTTAAATCCCCCACTTACCCATCTGCAAGAGGTGCATATCTATTACCTATATAGCGCCACCTACAGGTTATAAGCTCCATTCTCCAGCAAAAATAATAAAATATTTATAGGCTCGAATTATAATGTAAAATTATTAAAATATAGCGTAAAAGAAGGAGTCGCCATGTCGTTGAAAATAGAATTCTTTATTCCCACAAATGTTAGTGACATCCTTGGTTTCCACCAGCACGCCCGTATATGGCTACTGATTGGCCATTCCCTAGCGACTTCAGTGGAAATTACATGCATGTCCCTAAGTTACAGAGCAGACAATGTTGCCAAATCTTAATGCAAAGCAAGAAGGATGGTATGACGTCTTACAAATGAGAGCTAATTGCAAGTCAAATAAGAAAGATGGCTACTGGTGGCTGATAAATTTCGGATTATACACGTGCCGAAAAAGAACATCCACGACAGGAGCCGTCGATACCGGCATAACTTTAAAACCTTGCAAACGAAACGATTAGCAATTTGGATTAACAGGATATTGTTAAATGACTTAGTTTTGTCGGGCAAGGTGATGCAATAGAGCTACTGACAGGGAAAATGAGTCATTCGGTGGATGTTTAGAAGCTTTGGAAGATGGTGCATTTCATCAGAGAGTGTAGCAGAAATTGCATGAATGACTGTATGATTCACACATAGGCCCCCTAGTGCCCTTAACTCTCTAGTGCTAGAGGAAGGAAAACCACAAAATTAATCACTTCCGGGAACAAAGAACAATACGTTTGCACATGTAAATGTGCCTCAATATACATCAAAATTAACTTGTATTATCACAAAAGATGTGATAAATGACTGATAATTGATACATGTATAGATATCAAGGTAAGAAGCAGGTTTAAAGAAAATACCAAGAAGCACCTCCAACACAAGAGAGTACCGGACAATTTAGCATTAGGGGGCGCATGTGTGATTTATGAACGCTATGCAACGACATAAAGATACACGAATTGACTAGGTTATGTGCGTAACTGGGGTAGGGGAGATGCTCAATTTTGAAGCGAAGGAATGGCGGTAAGAAACGTTCGGGACTTTTAAAGAATGAGTATAAAATTAGAAAAAAGGTACAGAGATCAGAGTGATGCAACACCGCAAGTCTGATCAGCACTCAAACGGGGAGCTCGCTGACATTACCAAGAAAATTAAACAAGGCAAGTGCAAAATGTATTTATTGTCCTTACGACTGACTGAAATGCAAACCACGTACCCATTCTGCTTGTTCACAGACAGATAATCAGTTTTAACTTCTTGAAGTACTGACGCATATTTAAGCATCACAAATAACGAACCAATATGTGTTGTTTGGATGTGATCACATATCAAGTAATTCCATTATTGTTACTCTGCACACACTTAGTAGACCTGCAGGCGGTATCTTAAAAACCAGTTCTGCAAGGTACAATTTCAAACGTTTTACGAACACATGATCGTGATATTCTTGAATAAATCCTTTTTTTTTCCGACCATAAAGTCTCTAATTTTTCACATGTAAATTACCCTGCTTCATATAGTCATCCGTACTGTCGATGAGAGTTCCATGCAGTTGGCCTAGATCCAATTCAAGGAAAAATGCTAACAACATCTTGGGGAAAACATTTTCCTAATCTTGCTGTAAACATTGTCTCCGACGTGTAAGTTCTGTAACAAACCCAAGGCCCTGGTTTCGTCTGTTTGGCTCCTGCATTTCCACTTCCTGTGTTGGAATCATCCCTTTCTTACATTTTTTCGTATCACTATACTGTAGCACAAGCTACGGCAAGGAAAGTACTCAAAGTGGCGGGGAGTTCCTCAACATGACAGAACCGTACTGGATTACGTTTGTTTTGTGTAACCAAGGAGAGTACCGATACCCTCCTTAGTGTAACCAGCTCATTACGCCCGACGCTGGAGTCGTGGCCAACCATGCTGGTGACATTGCCGTGAAGCACTGAAAGTGCACTGTGTACTTGACGTATTATATTAAATGCCGTAAGGCTCTTTCGAAACACATACAGTCAAAATAATGATGGGAGTCCAACTGAGTAATATATTTGAATTGTGTATCGCAGCAAGCGTGAGACCTTCAACTGGGAAAGTGATACCACTTATCAGATGAAGGAGCACAAGTAAACACAATGATATGCAACAAAGATGCTATCTATAACCGGTTGGCATTTGAAGTACTCGCAGCCAGACTTGTGCAATCTTAAAGCTGATGAAACTATCATGACGTACCCTCTTCCATCTGCCAGGCACGGCCCATTCGTCCCAAAATGTTACACTGGGTGTAATAAAAAAATGTAATCAGACCCCAAAATAACATTTTTTGACATTTTCTCTTTTAATATGTAATGAGTTACATAAAACAATTGTCCGCAAAGCTGGTGTTTGTAAATAAGATGTTCTTCTCTTATTCATTTTTTACTTTCAGACGCATTATCAAGTGCCACACCACTTTGTTCCTTATTTTCGACGTCTGCAGCAAACCTGTTGTATGGCACCTTTAAGAAAGCCAATGCAATGACAGCTAGAACGGAGGTTACAAGAATTGACCACACCTCCCACCGGTGACCTGAAAATGGAAATCGACATATGTTAGATAGCTTGTCATGCCGACAGCGAAAACATACAGTTCATGTGCACTGTCGCACTAAGAGACATTATCTAAACTAAATACCATGACAAAAGACTTGCAAAAACAATGTTTTAACTGGAGTGAACTTTCTCGGCACTGGTTAGTTTTTCGAATCCGTCTATCAGCAATGCATAAAATCAGTGCCGTGCGATATATTACACATAAATTTATCAATAGAACCAGCTCTTCACAACATGATCATGTTTTCTTTTATTGAAACCAAGGCACCGCGATCAGGCACAGAGCCTCAAAAAGACGAGCTCTCTGTTCTGAAAGTCAGTAATGGCAGAGATCCTAACTAAATGATCATAAGTTTTGAAAAAAGTCACTCCTTCCGACAGTCTTTATTATAATTAAATAAATGTTTTGTATTTCTGTTTCCTGAAGCCAAGGATAAATTAAGAATCTTACATGGCTGAGAGTGAGTTACCAGTTTTCTCTCACGAGGGATCGTTGTTGGTGTGAAAAATCACGACTGGCCGCAGGTCACGAGTTATTTTTCACACTAACAACGATCCCGAGTGACAGAAAAATAGTTACTCTCCAGCCAGGTAAGATTTTTTTTCGGTGTTTAATTGGGCATTCATCGCAAAAAAATGCCCTCAGTCTACTTTCAACGCAAACCTGGTGTGCCGTGTTTGTTTATTTTCGTCACATTTATTCCACGTCTCGTGTGACGCATATATTAAACATCGCTCGCGCACATTTGACATTATCTAAACGTCAATGCATGACGTCACTGATGCAGGAGCGTCACAATTTACTTGTATCAATGTTTAGGTCATGTGATCTACAGTGAGTAACTACTTTTGAATTTCACTCTAGAAAATGATATTTCATTCTCAAACATAGAATAAACATCATTTTATTATTTGACATAAGCATCGTTCATAGATTTCGACGACATGAAACTACACAGTAAATTTCCGTAGGGGACTGCCTTACCCCATAAAGTGAGCTACAGATGTTTGGTGTCATGTAAATATCCTTAAAACCAGTAACCATTTAAAACACAATAATAATGATAGCAATGGGCAAGGCAACTTACCTATATGTGGGATAGTCATAACGAAGTACATGCAAATAAATCCAAAGCAGTAGGGTAAATTTAACATACTAGCAACCAGTGTCTCGTGCATAGGGAAGCATACTTCACATGCCATTTCATACAATAATGGATTGTTGGCGTTGAGCAAAACAGCTGTCAGTATAATGGACCCAAAAATATTGACTGAAAGCATAAATATGGTACGTTCATGGTTATATATATATATATATATATATATATATATATATATATATATATATATATATATATATATATATATATATATATATATATATATATATATATATACATACATATATATGTATATATATTATGAAAGAAATGCAATTTAATTGAATGTTGGTACACAACATTTAGTCACATACATTTTTTTGAAGTCAACTCGTACAATCTAGCAGCTTAAGTGCCAAAGGTATTAATCCAAGAAACGTGACACATGACGTATTGGCATCCTATTGTTCACACAAGTTCCTTAACATGAAGCGCAGCATGGTTTTTAATGTGCTACAGGCGGATATTTTGACTTACTTTTAGAGGGATGAGCTGTCTCCTCAGAATTCCTGTTTTTTTAATGAATGGTCAGAAAAAATTGCTACAATTGTACGTAAAATGATAAAATTTGACACACACACACACACACACACACACACACACACACACACACACACACACACACACACACACACACACACACACACACACACACACATATATATATATATATTTACATATTGGCGGTTGGGTATGAAGGGGTGTTCTTCCTAAGACTTTTTGCCGGGCTAAGCTCATTCCTGTTTTTACAATATATTATATTTTAGCAGATCAAGAGCAAGCAAGAAGAGACTTGATCAAATACCAGTCTGGAGACCTATTCTCAAAGCAGGTTGTTTTCCAGACCCTAGGTAGCGTTTTCACTGGTGTTGGCAATGATGACTTGGCATACAAAATCACTGTTGACAAAATCATGTGTCCTAGCTCTCAACAGTGTGCTATGCGTAATGCGGGTACCTACCGTGAAGGGAAAGTAATGATTTTGAAGAGGTTTTCTAATGACGCCCAATGTTTGTGTCCCTTGGGTCGGGTCTTATTTTGTTTTTTTCGGACAAATGGTAGTTAAATGATGAAAAGCCATCGGCCTTTACAAATGCTGTTTAAGCTGTAAATGAGAAACTATATAATTTAGTTTGCATGGTTTGGGGTTAAAAACAGACTGATCGTCTTGTACATACCGATATTTCTTAGGTATGTGAAGTTATACTGCTTAATATGTTCGCCCAGTTGTACGCCTAGATGCTTTACCCGGTTGACGTTGAGTTCAAGCTTCAGCCATGAGTATATCGCCCTCTCTAATGCAAGACCATGCGTACGAAAGCAGTAGAAATTCCAATAAAGAGGCCATGTTGAAGAATTTCAGTAAACCTGTTTTTATGACGTAAATCATTTTTATATCCACCGATTACATAGCTTACTTACTTGCACTTGCGGGAATGGCCCTTGTTATAATCAAAAGTACCCACACCATGCTGCATGACGACAATATATAAGTGGTCATGTTTATTTCCTTCAGACGACATGGGACGATATCCGAAAATCTGTAAGTACGTAAAAGACAAAAATTGCTTGAATAATATCAGTATTTTGCATTGAGCGGTTTTCCACAATTGTTGCCATTTTCTTATCAAATAAATGTATCAGCTGTGGGAAAAGCCGCGCCACTTTTTAGCTCTTTGGTTTTAAATTTCGACCGACAAAAATCATCATGCTCTCACTTGACATAATGTAATGGCACAATATTAAACATCATTTTCTTTATAAACCGACGTTTCACTCAAGCACCAACATGTGTACATTCGCAGAGATCGTAAGAATGGTACAGAACAATAGATGTCGTCGATGCACTGTGCACAAATCGCACCAAAGAATGCTGTTGACTCACACAAAACTTAGAACTGGAAGAGTGAACATGGACATATGTGTCGTAGATCCCGTTTTAATATTGGTATGGGCGAAGTCCGTATGATGGGTTAATAAAATAAATTATTCAGTTTCTCCAGTATGGCACCGAATGCAGAAGAACATAAGTTCGGGCTGTTTCTTTTGTTCTGAGATATATGTAAGTAACTACCATCGTGTGAAGTAACTAGCATGGCCCCCGTTTTGCAACACATTTTTTCTGCTTTTACCTTATTCCTACTTATCCAGGAAAAAAAAAACTCTACATTGTTTATCTGAATAAGCCTAAGGCTTCCATATTTAATGAGTTCATAAACTGAGTCTTCAGTCAAATACAATATTGGCAAGAACGCGTCAAGGAAAGCTGCGACACGTTTTAGATCTTTTTAAGTCCAGGCGATGAAAAGTTACCGATACTGCAAAAGAACCATGAACAACTGGTATTTCATTGATATGTGATACCGTTGTGACAATTACCTTGACAGAAGGAGTGCAGCAATTCCTGGACATAGGTTTGCCAGAAAACCGAGACACCCTGCACCAACCTATTGTGTACCAGAAATAATATTTAGATCACACCTGTTTTACTCACCGGTATGAAAAATTTGCCTGTGTCTGGTGTCAAGATTATCTTGTTATATGTTAATATAATTGCAATAATATTTTTATAATATCGAACTTCAATTCATAAATGACCATAAACGAAATGACCAGAATAGGAAGTAGATGGCAAGTGTATTCGTACAATAATGACATTTAAATCTCCGCTCTTTATGTTTAATAAGGTAAAGTGGAAATGTTATTGATAACCAAGAGAATGACAAAAATAACCAGCCGAAAACGTAAGCATTCTTTGAATGGTTACATTCAGGTATTTGAGCTTTGGGGCCTATAAGACACGGCGCAGACAAGGCATTAATAAACACGACAATTACTATAATATATGCGGCTAGCAGATAACAAATGAAGTTGCAGAATAGTTTTATTTAGACTACTTATAGCCATGCGGGGTAGGAGGAAGCAAATAATATAGAGCATAAAGCAAATCATGTACAAAACTGAATTTTGTGATCTTTATATTCTGGACGTATAGAAGTTACTGTAGAAGTAGGAATATTTTATTATTTGCTCTCTTCAGAGCTCTTTAGATACATTAATCAATATTTAAGTCAATCAACTGTTCGTGTATCCATCAAGTTAACTGAACTCTGGGTTACTCATGTTTACAGTTCAAACATTGCGTTGCTTGTTATAATTTTACATATCCAGATACTTTTTACGAAATACCATACACCAACTATTTTGCAAAACATTAATGTAAATACCTGTGTTAATCCAAGAGGCAGCAAATTGAAATTCCATACTGTTATCCAGCAGGTCCATGCAATTAGAGGTAAACCAAAAGCAATTTCCGCCAGCCAAAATTTTGTAGACCTGAAACGATTTAGTATCAAATGACACTTAACAGTCTTGACGGCTGTCAGGAGTGATTATGATATGTCATATCGAACTCAACTGTCGCAACATAATTTAATATCAGTGTGAAACATGAAAGAAGCCCGACATGGGCACAGATAAGAAAATGTCACTTGAATGATATATACATATATATGGCATACTCTTAATTTTTTTTCTTTTCTGTTTGTAATGCACAAATATTGAGGCAAATGCACTACAACTTTCATTACATACGGTTAATTGTCAAAACATTTAACCGCGAGGGGCGTAGCGACGATTCATTTTCATGTGAGTTTTTCCATTTTAAATTATCAGCGACCGTTTAAAGTTGTAAATGTCGTCTGCCTTTTTCTGTCAATAAACATGCTACGTTTCAGTCAACAGCTTTCCGCGGCACAATGTACATGCATTGTGTGTCTGGAGTGCACCAAGGGCAGATCTACTTCAACGGGAGTAAATGCTCATCGTTTGGTTGTAGTTTTACATGTATACCTAGATCCAACGGAGATAGGTCCGTGTGCAGTGGCACAATCGAATATAAGACAAGATTATGGGCTGGATGAAAATGAGGAAATACAGACGTACGTAACAGCTTGGATCACTCCACTTTTGAAATCAATCCTTTCGGTTGAAGCAGTGTTACTTGGAGGGGTCGGTGGCTTGTCGGGAAATGTTGTCAAGATGAGCAAAAATATGAACAGAGCTATACCACACTCTGAAATATATATCACATTTTCTCGGTAAATTTACCAAAATTTTATTAATAGCAACTGTGTGGGTGGATTACTAACTGTGTGATGTGTTTCTTGAGAAGAGAAGAGCAATTAGAAAAGATATATCGTGACACATAATATAATAATATAATAATTTTATTCGGAAAACTACCCCTTTACAGCGGGGGCATCAATGGAACGGGGTTTATTCCATGATGCGTCCAAGTATATTACAATAAGCCGTCTATATTACAAATTAATTATCACATATTAATGTAAAGATCGTTGAAAACACACTCTATCTATGTTTTAGCAGAATCGGCTTGCAGTCTAAAATTCTGTTGAATTCTGTTGCACGGAATAAACTGTATCGAAATGAATCCTAACAAAGGGTGCATTTTTCTAAAGGGCATGATCTATAGATTCTAAACGTGCTAAAACGACTTAGATATGATTGCAATTGCAGTAGAAGCAGCCATGCAGATTTTTGGTTAGCAACAAGAGGGATGTGCAAATGTCGAAACTTTTTGTTTTTTTAAACTAACTAGGTATCGGCACACGCCCAGAGCGATAATAAGGCTATATGAAGAATAAACTTTGCAATGAACCTAGACTTGGAAAAATATAATTTGGTATCTCCACTGATGCACTTGTTAAAACGACTGCGAAAATGTTATATAATAAGTAAAATGTTCCAAAAACTGATATAAAACAAGAACGACATGGACGTCTGACCCAAAACACCATGCACACTGATATAAATGATGCCATGGAGACGTCATTGTGTATCCTTTAGGGATATGCAAGTATTCTGTGTCTCAGCAAGTGTTTCGATAAAAAGTCCACCCATAAATACGAGTATATTATTCCCTGTAATATCTTCTTAAAATTGTATTTACTCTAAAAATATGTATGCAACTCATAAACAATCTCTCTTTACCTTTGACCCCTTCCCCATACAAATGTATCGGTAGTATGTTATGTTGGGTCTTTTGAATCCATATTGTTGCTTATGCACGCTCGAGCTTGCACATTAATTCACTTTATACACACAGTGATGTATATTAAGATGAAGGAGGTAGAAATAATTATATGTTTCAAAGCAGATATTTTTGTGACTTGAGTTGCGTCAGCCTTAACAGAATGTATGATACACATTTCATTGAAAGAGATATTTCTGATTTTTTTCGGAGAGATCCATTCGGGAATATTACATTAGATATAAACCATAATTCAATGTCTATAGTGTGACATCCAACTCGAGGACATTTCAGGAAATTAAAATCGCAAAAATTTTGTTAGGTAATCAAAGCGGGAAATTAAATTCAGAGGGACATAAATGACACAGTTTGACTTTGAATTCCTCTCCCAAGTATTTTTCCCCAAACGGCATTGCATACTGATAAGTAAACAAAACTAAAAGGAATGTGAAAATCATTTCCAGCTTACCTATGTACATGAGGGACATGATCTGGTCACGTTCTATTTCAGCGGTAAAATCTGCAACATATTTGACCAATGAGCATATGAACCAGTAGGTTAGAGTGTAGTGCATGATGGGTATTGTTGAGGACTCATTTTGAAGGAGAATGGTACGTTTAAGATCTTGCTTGCAGCAATATTTTGCTTGTCCGGAAACACATGAACATGGATCAGAAGCTGTTTGTCCAGTTCACTTATATGGTCTCTGTAAGTCATTTTTCTTGAGAGTGCCTTAAATGGCTTGTAATTCTAAGAAGTTTGGATTGTATCATTATAATTTTAAACGGGGCGGGGGGGGGGGGTACATCAGCCACCGCCCCATTTGTTTGTGGCGAAACAAACTACAGAAAACTTACCGCGTGGCGCTTCTGTCTGTCCAATGAATCGCGTGCTGGCAATTCCACCAATTGTTTTGAATGCAAGACTAGAGTTGCTGAAAGTCGGTTTGTCTAAAAAAGACAAGAAAAAGATGAAATTTTGTTGAACCAGATTTTTCTTGTCTTACATTCTGTCTAATTTTTATGTTTGTGTTGTTTGTCTGGTCATCATAACCGGAGTTTGTAAATTGTGTAAATCTTGTTTACAAATATAACAAGAACACAGTAAAACGTGCACCCTATATGGGCACGGAAACTTTACAAGAAAACATGGTAAACAATTACCCATTTCCCTGACAGAGTACGACTGAGTCAATAGCTTTCCTTGCGGGGGGTGGGGGTGGGCGCAATGCGGCCAACCCACTCCAAGGAAAGCTATTGACCTGGGGGTCCCACCTCAATCGGTTCCACGTACAATCTCAGCAAAAATGTTTCTGGTGACAAAGAAATTTAAGTAAAAACATTAGAGCAGACGACAATTTACACTCCGGCGCTTTTGGGCGATTTGAGCGGGATAGAGTTATCCCATTTATGTTCGCTACGAGCAAATATCTACATTGGTGACAACTGCAGATGAATTTGACAAATGTCGATATACGCGAAAATGTAAATTTCTTATGTATAATTAGATTCTTAGTTTCTGTAATTATAGTTGCAATTTGCTTTCGGAAGCTGTATTATTTTGATCGTTCCTTGAACTCAACGCATGTATCCTTTTCAAAATCCCGGCGATTGCTTAACTAACCAAAAAATATTATCCCGACAAGGATTTTCCTGCTAAACAGACCAATATACGTGTTTGCTTCATTCCACTGCTTGTAGGTATACTAAGGAGCTTAGTTTGGTTTGATGGCCAAGCAAGGGCATGGCGGTATGTGATTTATAACATTCACTGCATATTCGTCTGGAGATAAAAAGCTCAGAAGGGTGACCACTGAAGTAACAAAACACAATAATTGGAATGGAAACATTGCTTCTGAACTTACTAGTGTTTATTTCTTCAACAATAATTTCCGTTGTGGCACCTGCGAAAACAAGGTGGTTTATTTCATAAACTCAGATATTGCAAAAGTCTCTTATAAATTATTAACACGCCAAGCTAGACATTTGTCAAAATCCTGAGTTTCGACGTTCAAACTCTGTAGACAAAACTAATTACAAGTTAAGATTTTACAATATTGACTGATAGTCTATCGAAACTTAAAAAAAAAGTTATGCATATCTCCACAGCGAACAAACTTGGTTCATATGGACAGACCGACAATCATACATTAAGCACATCACTTGCAGCACCAAACTGTGAAATAATCTTGGTTTATATACCCGTACTATTGATCATTATAACGACAGGCTAAATAGAATCTGTCGAAAACATTCATAGCAGGGTCAAATCATGATATTATGTGCTATTTACAATTGAAAAGCTAAAATGTACAACAAGAAGAGCTAATTACATGACTGAGTACAGCATGATAGTATACGGTCAAATTCTACGCCCTTGACTTTATGAGAACCCGTGTATCGATAGGCGCACGCGATAGTGTAAAGCTCTGAACGGAAAATGTCAACGTGATATTTTGAAACATATCTGAAACATCTGGTGCCACTTGGGTTTGCCAACATAACATCATTGTTAATATTCGAAACGAATGGATTCGGTTTCGATTTTGCAAGAGCAAGCCATTTGGTAGGCTTTTTGTAGACCGCATTTGTAATTATTCTTCATATGGGCTTACCAAATGGCTTGTTCTTGTAAAATTGCTATGACGACAAAGCCGTTTTCATCAAACTTACCAAACAGCATATCCTCTTCATAAATAAGTTCGTATGAGTCTACAGAAACACATGGTAAATGTCAGTGTAATGTACACTACATGGTAAACATGAAACTAAGTTTATGCCTGTTTATATAATACATGATAGATATCAGTGTATGTATATCAACTTTATTGGCTGAACCATGTATATAACACACAATGGCATTTTGCCAAAACAATACAATATGACACTACCTAAACACAAGTACATGAAAAATTAACACACAAACAGTAAGGCATGCTGAAGCGTGCATAGAACAATGTTGCAATGGCAGGACAAATTTACACAAGTGGAGGTTGGTGTGTGTGTGTGTGGGGGGGGGGGTAAAACGTAAAGTAAAGTTAGAGAGGTCCATTAATTTCTTTGCATTCCTTTATGTAGATGGCAAATTTGGATATCAGTTCTGTATCATTAAGGTCCATGATGAATATAAATACGCTTTACTCGTCAATTTGTTTTTTATCGCCAACTTGAATAATTTAGAAGGAAATATACCTGTATTGTTTCCTTTGTTGTGCTAAATATCTTCTAGATTTAAACTTAAAATATACATTACTGATATTTACTGTGTATTATAAACTGCACGGTATATATCAGTCCCTTTTTAAAAAGTGATTCGTATATTTTTATGAAAAGTGTAATATCATTGCAGCTTTGCGTAGGTGCTTAACAGCTCACAGGCATAATATTTCATTTACTTGCATCAGATATTGTGCAGGTTACAAACTGTTTTGCCTGTTTATGTACTACATGGTAAATTTTGTTACTGCATTGCATGATATGATAATTTACTTGCATTATACTTTGCGTATCAGACATTGAGCAAGAAACTAAGCTTTTGCCTGTTCATATACTACACGGCAAATATAGTGTTTATTTGCCTCATGGCAAATGGCCCTGTATTGTACACAGCATGGTAAATAGGAAACAAAGTTTCTGTCTCTTTAAATACTACACGGTAGCTATCATTGCATCATATACGATACCACACAGTAAATATCAGTAATGTATATATATATATATATATATATATATATATATATATATATATATATATATATATATATATATATATATATATATATATATATATATATATATATATATCACGAAATGCATAATATCATGGCGGCTTTGCTTAGGTACCTAACAGCCACACAGGCGTAATATGTCGTTTACTTTCCATTAGATATCGAGGAGGAAACAAACCTTTTGCCTGTTTTTTTACTGTATGGAAAATATTGTTGCTACATGCCTTGATATGGCCATTTATTAGCATTACACTTTACGTATTTGGCATAGAGCAAGAAACAACAATTTTTTCCTGTTCATATGCCACACGTTTACGTGTAGCACTCCTTTGTCACCCTGAGTAAGTCTACATAGACCATATATATGTTTTTCTCCAGGTGAACCATTGATGCGAAATCTTCATATCATGGTGAAATTAGGGTGATGTTATACCTTGTCTATGGAATTATGGTTTACTGCCCCAATCCCTTTGTAAAAAAAAACCAATTATTTACCATACTGACTCATTATCTCCTTTATCCTAACTTGCACAGGTAACTGTTAATAATTTCTCTTATGAGGAAGGTTTATGGTTCAAGGATATCTTTACCGCAACTAGTATTACTGCATTATATTTTAATTGTGTCTTAGATATGTGTGCAAATGCAATTACATTCTAGCTAGGAGTACAAGCAGTAAACAGGCATAATGGACGACAGAGATTAGTCGGTTGATTATTTGACCAGCCGTGCCTGACGAAGTATGTTACTGTTGTTGTCATATACGGTGGACATTACACAAAGTTTGGTGCGTATTGTATATAAGTGGTTTTTCGGATTACATAATAGAACCTAATGAAACATTTCTCACTACAACTCTGCATTATCCTAGAAATTTACAAAATTCGAGTACTTATACTGTCTTCTCTCTTTTCATGTTTCACTTTAAGACGTCTGAGCACAGTGTCTTCTTATTTGCTATGTATGACATCATGTCAGATATATTTTTTATCTTTTGGTACTCTGTGGCATTTATTTGCATGCCCCATCTTTACAAAAACATGCAAAATGTACCTCGCTGGGTTTCCTGTTCTAACATTGCCCTTTTTATGTGCAGTTGCCCAATGCAGTTTATCTTTAAACTTTTGCTTGGTCTAAGCGAGACAATCTACATTATTAATTTTTTCAACACACATATGCACTTTTTGGCTTCCAGTCGTTGTGTACACTGATTAAAAGTGTACATTTGTGTTAACTAGTCTTGTTTATATTACCAGTAATATGTTTTCCTTTGGAAAACACTATATAAAGTCAAGCGCCATAGGCAGGTAATGTTTTTTTCTACCTCTACCACATGGACTCTGTCAAGACCCTTGTCCGGGACCAGCATTGGTTAATACCTAAGCAAAAGTAAAAAGTGGCCCTGCGTAGTGCATTCCGACTGGTGTGTTCTCGCAGATCACTGGGTTTCATAATTGTATGCTTAATAATTACAATAATTATCAGAATGGATGTCGTTTCGATGCTTGAACTTGGTCTCTGAACAGTGGCCAAACCTATTACTCAAACCAAAAGTCTAATATTGCATAGAACCGACGATTTCAACTTTTAGTCCAGCTTGGATTGACAACAATGCACACTTTTATGAATTGTGGCACAAAATTTGTTGTATGTGATAATTTGTTGATTTTATCTGGAGACGTACATCCAAACCCTGCTCCAGAGAACCAGAATAGCTCAAATATCCTCCACTTAAATGTCAATAGTTTAGTCGCCAATAATAATCTTGATGAAGTCGACTCTGTTTCTTTTCATAATTACGTAGATTTAATCTACCTGAACGAAACAAAACTTAGCAACTCTGATTCAAATATCGACATAGAAATCAGTGGGTATCAGTCGCCTTTTAGATGTAATAGTAACAGATTTGGAGGTGGGGTGGCAACTGACTTATCTGAAACGAGTTTTATGTACCAGACTTGGAAATCTTGGTGGTGGAATTTTACAATAAATAAACATGAAATTCTCATTGCAACATTTACAGACCACAAGGTCAGAATTTGGAAGAAAGTATTGATTTTCTGGAGCATTTTCTCGACATAGAGGCTAGAATGATTTCTAAAGCGCCACATGCAGTCTTTATTACAGGTGATTTCAATTTACCTGGTATCAACTGGGTTGTTGGTAATTGCGAATCTATTTTTGTGTATGAATTTTTGAATGCCACCCACCGACTTAATCTAAAACAATTTGTAACTGAACCCACTGGTGGTCAATCATTGCTTGATTTAGTATTTGCAATTAAGGACTCTGTTGACAGCAGGGTAAGAAATTTCTCACCTATTGCTACGTGCCACCATGAGTGCATTTTCATATCTGCAAATGTTCAACTTTATAAAATGGTATTTATATAATTATCATCGCTTACGAAACTAGGTAGTGGCCATG
Organism: Hermodice carunculata; assembly: GCA_964020975.1. Lineage (NCBI taxonomy): Eukaryota > Metazoa > Annelida > Polychaeta > Eunicida > Amphinomidae > Hermodice > Hermodice carunculata. The sequence goes on along the minus strand of OZ026627.1, from coordinate 62,896,209 downwards.
TCACAAAGAGCCAAAAAAGTGTATTTATATTATTATCATCGCTTACGAAACTAGGTAGTGGCCATGTCACAAAGAGCCAAAAAAGACTATTTAAATAAAGTTTGTGAAATTTTTAACCAGCAAAATGCGAGAAACTAAAAATGGTGGCAAACTGGCACGGATGTATGTGGTTGGAGTAAAAACAAGCCCTTCCCTTCCATTATAGAAAATGGAGCTATGCTTTTAACGTCTGTTGACAAAGCTAATGCGTTTAACAATTATTTTTTCATCTCAAAGTGCAGTTGACGGTCTCTCAGTCGATTTACCAGACCTAGCCGTGAAAACCGACCAAACTCTTGGAAACATTTCAATTGGTGACCAAGAGTTTTATGAAGTACTGCAAAGGTTGAAAATATGTAAAACAGGTGGACCGGATGGTCTTCCAAATAAAGCTATACGGCTTTTCGCTCCATATATCCATGTACCTCTCTCCAAAATCTTCAATTTGTCCCTTTCTTCATCGACTTTTCCAAGTTCTTGGAAAGAAGCCAATGTATGTGCACTTTTGAAAATGGATCACCTTCACTGTACTAAAAACTATAGACCTGTATCTCTATTATGCTCTTTGTTCAAAGTCTTTGGAATTTGTATATTTAAATTAAGAGTTTGTATAATTCCATCACTTCAAATGACCTCCTCGCTCATTGCAACTCTGGCTTTGAAAAACTAGCTAGTAAAGTTTATCAACTACTTAACATTCGTCATGAGTTACATCAGGCAATTAATCAAGGAAAAGAAATACGAAAGATGTTTTTAGATGTATCTAAAGCTTTTGACGGGGTTTGGCATGGTGGTCTCCTGCATAAATTACAGGAACTAGGAATTTCTGATCCTTTGTTGTCGTGGATCAAATCATATTCAAGTTAACAGAAAACAGCGAGTTGTACTCGATGGTTTTGTATCCGACTGGGAGTCAATTAAATCTGGTGTTCCTCAGGGTAGTGCCTTAGGGCCTTTGGTGTACCTTGTCTTTATAAATGATTTGGAAGATGATTTAACTTGTAAAGCAGGCTTATTGGCTGACGACACATCTTTACTAGAAATAGTTAACACAGCCGAGGAAACTACTGTTCACTTAAATGAGAATTTGTCCGTCTTTAATGACTGGGAAAAAGTGGACAGTCGACTTCAACCCTAGTGAAAGAGAAGAAATAGTTTTCTCTAACAAAAGGAAAAAGCCAGCACACGAATCACTAATTTTTGCAGACGAACCTGCAAAAAGAGTCCAAGAGTCACATAAATTACACTAGTTATAAAGTTTCCGCTCGTCTGGGTCGCATTAGATATCTTTCTCCTTTTCTTCCATGTAATGCTCTTGAGAGCATCGTTCTATTATTTGTTCGGTCCGTTCTGGAGTATGCCGCTCCGGACTTTAGTGACTGTCGAAGCAAATGTAAACAGATGCTGGAGTCAATCCAGTATGAAACTCCTGTACATTTCTGGAGCAATGAAAACGTCTAGCCAATCCAAAGTACTAAATTGTTTAGGACGGCTCACCCTTGAAACCAGACATGCAGGTTTAAAACTCGTTCTTTATTATAAAATTGTTATTGGCCCGTGTCCTTAGTATCTGCAAAATTTTCCAAATGTTAATATGAATAGAGCAAACTATGCAATGCGAAACGTGCGAAATGTTCGTGACCAAATACTTGCAGTGTCACGCACGTTGGCTTGCGAAAACTGGTTCATTCGGCCAACTGGTCGTCTCTGGACTGCGCTGTCCTTAAAGGTGAGAAATGCTCCTGCATTACATACTTTTCAAGTTTCAATCAAATTAATCCAATTCCTTCATAACTGCTCCATCTGAGATAGGGGCCACGTAGATTGAACATTTTATTAAACCGGCTGAGAGTGGACTTTAGTGCTCTAAACGCCCATCTGTTTTCTCGTAATCTTTGTAACTACCTAGCTTGTGACTGTGGCTTGTGAACTGAAACAGTGACTCATTTTATGCTGTAGTGTCAGCGGCTTGTCGATGAACATAGTCAAAGTCTCTTGACAAGGGTTAGTGAAATTCTCAGAATATCTTGTGGTTTGACATATGTACATGTATATTGTTATACAACAACTGTTAAGTTGGTTTATGCATTAATTCTACTCTCAGACTGATTTTTCCATTACTACTGCTAATATGTTTTTTTTAAATTATATTTTTCTCACTTTGCACTTGTAAGGATTATAAATGTACGCCATTTTGTATTTGCACGATGAGAGGAATTTAAATTTGCTAGAGGCTACTTTTCCCATCCTCATTTAAGAAATAAAGTATTCTGACAAACACTTGATAACGAATACCAATGTGTCTGATAAGGATTTCTTTTAAACAGGCACTCGCCAGTCCCGTGTTTAAATACCAGCAATAAGTAGGTATAATCAGGCACATTTTTTTATAGTTCTGACGTAATCAAATTGGATACACAGTGTATCTCCACGTATACACGGTATTTTGAAAATTTAAAAAAAATGAAATATGCTTTCCTGATGATGCATATTTCCAAGCCCAGAATTTAAAATAAAACTTGACAACATGCCTCGTTTGATGATACATTTGAAAATTGTAATTCAAATTTTACCACGGAAATTTTATCGAGACCACTGTTTCAATTTTGGAAAATATTAATGCAGATTATTAGTGGAGTTTTGCAATTACGAATCGTATGCCTGGATTTCATTTTGGGCGATAAGGTACGAATGCAACCTACACATAATAAAGTTGCACATGTATTTCTACACAAATATTCAGACAGAAATTCTACAACAGTATAAAATTATCCCTTAGGGATTCATGATCAGAGGTACCTACTTTGAGAAGTCTAATATTGATATTCTACTTCATATATTTTGGTTGTCTGCATATGAAATGCACACAACGCACAAACCTCCTCTCTTGTTTCTTACAAGTTGTTGGCAAGGGCAAGGCCGATACCCCCAGGGTAAGGGGGCTATATTTTACAATACTGTATACAATGAACTCATAATTATTCGTATTTTGTGCATTGCTGGAACCCGAACCAAACTACTAAGCAGAAAGGTTATACCTTCCCGCATAAACAGAGCTTGCATCAGGAAGGATCATGGTATGCCTTACAAGTTCTAGGCTTTAAAACTACGTGTGCAAGTTCCACGCATGGGGATATAATATTCATTAGTTTCACTAAGATCTTTAATATTTGTTCATAAACTTCAATAATTGCCGTTGTACATCATATGGAACAAACATGATACAGTCATATATCCGCTTTATTTTGGTAAAATCTACTTGTAGATTTATTCAAACTTTTAAATGAATGTATACTTACGATTATAATACACCACAAATTCTTTGGTCCATGAATATACCCAAGCTTCAGAATTGCTACAAAATAAAAAAAAAAAAAAAAAAAAATAAATAAACAGATTTACCTTACGCAGTTACCTGCTGAAAATGTTTAAGTTTGATATACTTCAAAATTTTATTGAAAAAATGTGTACTTGGAACAGAAAAAGCCCAATCGATTTGCTTTTTCATAACAAGAAGCTTTACTTCAAACGTTCTAGATTCAAAGAGATTGACTGTATCGGCACCAAGTTTTGTCTGCGTCAATAGCTTTCCTTGGCATGTTTAATGTTCCCAAGCACGTCGAGAGAAGCTGTTGGCCTAGACCATACTCAGCATCTATAGGCATGTTGGTACTGTAAGTAAAGGTCGCTTTACAAAAAAGGTGGGCATTCTTATGTTAATTGAGAATACATCGACTTAAATCGGAATTGGCACTAAAATAAAAATAACGTAATATGTGTCTTTCCCTCCATGTTTGTGTACATGTGTATGTAATGGAACCGCTGGATTTGCAGGCCTTCGCCTCACTCTCAGGCAATTTTGCTTGCTAAGAAACTCTATTCCCCACGATGTATCCCACATTGCACCAGAATCCACCTGGGAGTACAAACACTTTAATTTCTTCTCTTCAGCTGAAAACCTTACGCTTAAATGTAACAAATTTGCGCATAACTAGCCCCCCATTGAATCATTTTTTAAGAGCTGAGACATGGCCAAGTAGATATGTCCAACTACCATTTTTGGTCAGTTGAGAAATGCCTAAATTTGCTGGTTCTATATCCGGTCATTCCGTGGTCAACACATAAATGATGCGAAGGAAGCAAGTAGAGGGGTCAACATGTTTAAAAGAACATGCATACGTTTATGTTGGCCTTGCAGTATTTTCTCAACCCAACAATGGTAAACGAGTTTTTTTTCCCCAAACCGTATTGATGGGCTTGCGTTTGCGAAATATTACATACCTCTGTAAATGACATATTATAATGTATGTCCAATGTATGACCAGCAATAGCCGTCCATATGATACAGTGGTCCAACTCGGGCTGATGAGCTGAACGGGTTATTTTGTTTCCAAGGTAGGGTCTATAAGTCAAATCAACATGTCAACTGATCACGCTCAGTGAGGTTTGCCCTCTATTTAAGTCACAGGTAACTGTACAGTTGTTTCCCTGTTAGTAGTCTTATGCTTTGTCGCTATCACGCGATCTGTATACAAAATTATTTAATTGCTGGTCTAGATACATTTGTTCTGGAAAATTATGGAAAAGTGAACACGGACTTCTGGTAGTTAAAATAAAATCCTTAGCAGACTAAAACAACAAGAATAGATAGATAGATAGATAGATAGATAGATAGATAGATAGGTAGATAGATAAATAAATAAATAAGTTTATAAATAAATAAATAAATAAGTAAGTAAGTAAGTAAGTAAATAAATAAATAAATAAATAAATAAATAAATAAATAAATAAATAAATAAATAAATAAATAAATAAAAGTTATACCAAAAGGTCGCACCAACTGAATTGATTTTCAGTTCCCGTCCTGCTTTTAAACTCAGCCAACCTAAACCAGCTGGATTAAACCCCATTCTGCCCTAGTAACACTTTACGATTGCAGAATTACTGCTCAGGCGGATGTTTATTGTTGACGCCTGTTATGATGGTGTAGCCCTGGCAGACGACAATTTGCTTCTTGATTGAAGTTGTTCCAACAAGGAGCACTATGGGAGGGCGCAATCAAGCGCATGTGTCTGGTATTGACGCCTTGCTTTCAACAATGGAAATACCCATTTACTAGAATGGAATAACCCACTAACTTTGAATTAGCAAGTATTCCTGTTTAGATCCTAAGACGGTGGTCAATGGGGTATGAATTTTGAAATTCGAAAGCGAGTTTTCAGGTCAAATCAACTGTGTCAAAATTGAAGTTTTGGATGACAGTCTTATGAAATTAAGGGTCGAAGCCACATTTGTCTGTGCATATTTCTAGCGGAGATGTATTTGTAATTTGGCGATATATTGGAGGCTATAGTATTTTTTTCGTAGAGTATCGTCAGTTTTCAAGCATTTAAGTGTTTTGAGAATATTTTAAAGTTTTCTTCAAGCCACGTGTATTTTTTATATTGGAGTTAGTGAAAACTTTGTCAAAAGTGTAAATATGCTTCGTACTGTTCACTTCAAATTCATATTTTCGTTTTGTTGGAAAGTCACACTCTGTTCCCGTTCCATATAGATATTGCAATTCTCCTACACATTACAAATTTGTTCTCCTGGTCACTTCGCCCCGATGTGGTTTGCACACAGGTTCACATGCATACAGAACGTTGTAGCTGTCCACCCCGCCTGTTGCCGAATGCTGTGTGTCCACAGCGACGCCGACGGTGAGAAGATGTAGAGACAAGACTGTGAAATCGATGCACTTAAAATTAGAAGAACCAAAAATGCAACGACGCAAACCAATTCTGCGACTTCGCACAACACTTACATGTACAGAGTAGGCCTCTCTCTCTCTCTCTCTCTCTCTCTCTCTCTCTCTCTCTCTCTCTCTCTCTCTCTCTCTCTCTCTCTCTCTCTCTCTCTCTCTCTCTCTCTCTCTCTCTCTCTCTCTCTCTCTCTCTCTCTCTCTGTGTCTGTATATATATATATATATATATATATATATATATATATATATATATATATATATATATCGGTGCCATGGTGATTTCATCCAGTGCCGCTCTAGTACAATGACAAAATAATCTGGTGTGTGTGTGTGTGTGTGTGTGTGTGTGTGTGTGTGTGTGTGTGAATGACAATCTCTTTTGCTTGAAGATCCTTTGATAAGGGTTGGGTTCGGCGCCATGCAAAAACAAATTAAGGTGGCATGCGTTGCAAATTTCCTTTGAAAGCCGGACACAAAGGTTTTCTCAAAAGGGTAAATAGGTGGTAGGGTATAACCTTGCTTTATGCTACTTCAACGAACTGCACAAGACCTTTTGTCTAGCCATTTCGCTGGTTTAAATAAAGTTTATTGAAATAACAATTGGGCAGCAGGCTCACTAGCCTTTATGAAGGTCTCCTGCACTACATGGACATTTCAAAACACCAGCGCACAGATAGACAACAAACAGCACTACAATTCAGAAGGAAAGGGGAAAGAGGGAACGGTGTATGAGTAAGAATAACAACTTTACCAAATTCCAACGCAAAATCATATTACATCTAAAAAAAAAAAAAAAAAAAAAAAAAAAAAAAAGGTGGTGAGCATTTTCTAAGTGTGCACTACAGGAACATGACGGATATTCAACAACACCAATTTTACAGAGATTATTATTCTCTGAAAATTGAGGATGATCTGCAGCCCATTCTCATTCTAGAATGTATGATAGGAATTTTTCTTTCTCCAATGTGATACAATTCGTTTCGTTTAGATTTGGTTTCATTTAATGCCCTCTTAAAATCATTTAGATTGTCTAAGTTTTTATCTGATAGTAGATTCCATTCACGAATGGCTGATAGGAAAAAGGAATTATGAAATGTGTTTTTCTAGGCCTCATATGTGCGTATTTATTTAGTCCTTGTCGAAACTGTTCCAGGTAATAGGTATGCCGGTGCAATTCCATTTTTTAAAATTTTGAATAGAAGTACCAGTTTTTGTTTCTCCTATGTTCAGCCAATGTTTATCAGCCCGTCTTAGTGCAAATTTGTTGGCGACTTGTATGGGCAAATACCCCTGTAATAAGTCGGGCTGCATCGAACTAAGACAGATCGGAGTCTGTCTTAGTCGGCCTGTGCGCATACATCCAAAACAATGGCAGCATGTTCCAGGCAAGGAAGTACAAAGGACAAATAAAGAAACTTAAATGATTGTCTGTTTAATTTGGACTGTCAACATTTAAGCATACAAACTAGTTTTCTAGATTTTGCAATGATGTGTGCATGATGTGGTCGACATGAGGGGACAGAAAGTTACGCGCCTTGTACAGGCTTTTAAGCAATACACACTTCCAGTTTCCATACGCCCGTTAACACTACATTTATCTTGCATGATTGATGCCCATGCCTTACCTGAAATCGTTCCGAGTGTGCTGGAAAGCAGAGCTGGACACAATAAGTGGACCTGTTTGTAAAGGCATGATCATTATAAGAGTACGGCAATCAATTTCGTATATTTAACCATTTTATCGTTCAATACAAGTTGTAGTTTATAATTCTACTTAGAAGAATACTACTTTTATAAACTTGAGTAACTTTCAGATATTTACCAAAATTGTGATTCTTATGTACAAATTTATGTGAACATGTTTCAAAAGAACATGATTGTGTTCACACTTAATCTCATCCACTTTATAGAACACTGAACATGCTGAATGACAATGGTTGAAAAAGGAATATTGTGTCAACTCATCATAGGCCATGCCCCTCGGCAGGTTCAACCGTGGTCAGAGTGTACTGAGTTTATTCAGAGCCCGTGGCACACTCAGCAAAAGAGGTGTGGATTTGTAGTAGTTTTTTTTTCATCGAAATTCTCAGTAAAATCTTAGGGTAACACGTCCGGCAGACAACTTTAGTTACAACCTGTCGTTGTCCACCCATTTTTATAAGAATGTGATTATACGTCAAAACTCAGGGCTCGAGACAAGTCTATTAAACAAATATGGGAATTTTGGACCTCAGATGGCAGTACTTGTAAGTGTACATTTGCATAATTAATCAAATCTCCCCTGAGCATGCTAAAAGCTTCAAAAGGTTTATTGTTGTGTAATGAGTAGATTCTGTGCAAACAACACCGCCTGATGCTGCCCTCCGAGGTCCTAAAAATGTCTTTTGTTATCTTCAGTAAATAAATCAAATCCTTACCAAACAGGAATGACAGAGTTTGCCCCAAAAGTTTGGCGAAAATGGCTATAGCTGTGACAGTGTTTCGATGATGCACAGGGAACCACACTGATGATATGTAGGGGGCGCTGCTCAACCCAATGACGTAGCCTATACTGCCAATGGCGGCCCCCAGATACGCCGTCCTGTGGTGCACCCAAAAGACATATGAAGCAGTGAGTTGCATATCGCGTCAAGCACGAAGACAGAACTGTTAATGTAATCTGAAAGCTCTGTTGCAAAACAAGGCACATTTAGCAGAACAGAACACTAAAAAAACCATCAAATGACGTTTGCATCGATATTTTTGGGGTTAAAAAAATGCGAGGAGCAACATTTTGCCATATTGAAGTGTTGACCAGAATTCTGAGCTTTTTTTCTTTTTTTTTGTGTTTTCTCAATATGTTGCAGGCGTAGCCTAACATGCGATCGTCAGCATTACAAAGTATCGAAAATAACGTCGGTGAATCAGGCAGTAGCACCTGGTCGTTAGGTTCCTCTAGCGGCCATTCACTAAACCAGTCAAAAGGGGCGAGGCTGTAGTACCTTAACAGCTGAACAAAATTATCTGCTGTATTACTTTTCTTTTTGTTAGACACTGTTCCACAAATTTAAGTATTGTTCCCAAGATCTTTGTATCGCCATTGAACTAGTGCCGTATCCTGTGGCAGAGACGTAGTGTGTACGGAGAGTTATTGTTGGATTCTCGAGCGACAACACACAAATTGTGCAGGCTTTGGCAATATAGCGTTTAAGGACCCCTGGGGGGGAGGGTGAGTGTGACTGGAAGTTGCGATCTGAATGGCCCCGGGAAGCGACCTGGTGACTGCGCATCGTGCAGATATTAATAGGGTGAGACGCAGCATGCGCAACAAATGCTACATACTTTGGGGTGTCTACTTAGGTTACCCTCACACCTGCTTTATATTTCTATTCCGCAGAAACCCATTTCCAGCCCCAGAAGCATGTTTGCCAGGTCCACGTTCCACGAGGTGTGTTATATTTATTTCACTCTATCGACAATGTTTTCTGAACAGTTATGAATTATTAACATAATTTCCATAAATGCCGGTAATTTTGAGACTTTGGTGTAAAAAAAAAAGCTGCAAAAGTTACCCGGGATCCATAAAAAAGGCAATGGCTGCGTCCATGTGCACTTGCGCAGTAGGGGGTGACGAACAAATCAACTTCGTTGGCTAGATAATAAGTACAATTCTGATTGGATAATTTACTGTTCTGTTATATCCTATATTCACATGTGTTTATGGTAAGAGCTCGCTGACGCTCGCTATAATTGGGCAGTAATAAAAACATGTAATGGGTGTAGCCCAAAAACCAAGCGAAGTATGTCTCCAAGCGCGTATGCGGAAGCAGTATGAAGGGATTGGGAAAGCCACGCGGAAACCACCACATGGCGAAATTGAAAACGAGGTGTACAACCATTCACTTGCGCATCAAGTTCACGAAACTTGGCAGCGCACGCAAATCACTTAAAGCACAGATTTCAATTGACGATTTGGTAGACGCATTTTATGCAGAACTGAATTCAACAAATTTACGTTCATTTAATTCCACCAATTGCCATGGATAGTAGACGCAGTAGCTGATCGAAACAGATCCAATCAGCACATAGCCTAATAGGCCATACTGAAGATGGCCGCCATTTCCGAAGAAATTCCAAACCCAACCCCGGCAGCTCGCTGGCAATTTACACTTACACATACAAGTTACCATAAAACCGAGCTTCTGATATATATATATATATATATATATATATATATATATATATATATATATATATATATATATATATATATATATATATATATATATATATATATATATATGCATGTAAGGAGCAATCCAGGACACCAAATAATATCTTCAAAGTTACGAATTTACCTACTTTTTCATGTGACTGAAACAAATGGAACAAATTGATGAATGGAAAGTAAGATACAATTAACCCTCCAATTGCAAGTCACGATAATAGTCACATTTATCTTAACTTTCATCACGGTCCCACTTTCAAATTCGTCATACAAGATCTATTCATCAGACTATCATCATGCTTAGTCTAAATTTAGTGGTTCAAGGAAAGATGTTGTACCTTGAAAGCTTTCTCTGTACACCCGGGGCCCATACCGGCCCAAGGGTGCCTAGAAAAGGTGTTAACTCAGTCTACAAATCAGCACTTGAAGTGTTCACGCCCAAAGCACGCACAGAGAAGCCCAGAATCCGTCCAAAACTTTTATATACAATCATAAAATTTAAGTACTGGTCACTGATTTCACGGGCGAGTGCATTACATGTTATTTTTAGTAATAAAATATTTCTCAATATGGCAAAATAAAAAGTTCTTGACCTACACGTTAAGGATGCCTGGGTCACGGGACACACCGCACTGCTGTGGCAACCACGAAGGATACGCACCCAACGAGGAAAGACTTTCGCAAACCTGCAAAGTCCACAAAAAAAAAAAAATGTTTAGAAAACTCAGAGAAGGTCAGAGAGTTAGAGAAGCCAATCACAATGCGTGACTCTCATATGTTAACCCTTTCAGCGTCAATTTTGAAAAAAATTGATATCCAGTCAATTTAGACAACGATACATTATTCATGTTTTTTTGTAAAACGACATTAATTTAAGTAGCCAAATGTCTACAATTGCAGAAATCATAAAAAAGAGCATACAATGGCCTGTGTCAACAGCCTTTACGGCGCGCTCCAGGCATAATTTTTCCAAGAAGCGCCGAGAAAAGCTGTTGACTCAATCAAAACTTGGCACATATATACCCTGCAGAGGTTGACAGACATTAGTTCCTTGGAGCACATTAGTTAGGCATCTTCGTCCTCCATAGTGCAAATTCCTGTCAACCCTTTTAGGTTACATAGGCGCATAAATGTAATGCAAATGAAATGCACCCAAAGCGCGCCGACGAAAGCTGTTGACTCAGTCCAACCCTTGGCACTGAAAGGGTTAGCATTTCCAACCATACGAAATTCGGCAAGACAGGCTTTATTTTCATTCAGCTAATGATTATATTCCACACCTGAGGTACTTTTACAGTCCTGCCGCTGGTTTTCTTCCCAATTCCTCTTTTTCCATTATCTTTTTTTCTAGTTACAAATTTGATCGAACTTTTGTTGTAGCAATCAAGTACAACATGTACCCCTGTACACAGTTCTCAAAAACTGTCATTGATGTAAGTCGCAAAACAATCAGTTTCCTGGATTTTTTATTGCCAACGGAGAGTCTCCATTGATTTCTTCTCCATACTTATAATAATTCCTCGACAGAGACCACGAGCTACATGGATGCATGATCTTTTATTATTATTGTTTTTTTGGTGAGTCATTGCTTCCATATGGGCCATGTATGGCATGGTCTATATGGTCTGTTTGGAAGTGGTTGCCTGGAACCCGGTAGATTCTTACATGTGCTGCTCCCTTACAAATTGGTCTGCAGTGCCCCCTGCCATACACCTCTGCTATTTGCATGTCATGAAAAACCATGTCCTCTGCCTTTGTTCTGGCGATTGCTAATAGAGGACAATACATTCTCAGAATTGGAAGATGACCAGTTTTGTACCATCGTTTGCATTCCGATTTCTCCTTGTTTGCCCGCAATCATTAACAAATCAATCTCTTCCTCGTTCGCACTTATGTCGAGCATGTTCCTGGTACCCAGAACTAATCTGGTTTGCTCTACAAATGTCCGATTCCAGCGATTGTATACATTATTTGAATGTGTAAGGCTAATCAAATGTCCTGCTGTTCTGCATAACTCTCTTGAAAATCGTTCACACACACACACACACACACACACACACACACACACACACACAAATACACACAGAGGTGTTGCATATTGTATCTGGTTAATATCGGCCAGAAAGACTAAACTGCAGCTAAAATTCCAGTAAATGAAATGGTCATATGCTGCCTTTTATGTAAGATTTATGCATTTTATATTTACAACATATCAGACAGAGAGCCTAAATCCCATATCCCATAGTAATGTGCTGCCACCGAAGGCAAGACTTCAGCAAATAAGGGCAGCCACAGCCACCATTTGTTGCCCCGCAGTGCTCTAGTAAGGCGAAGCAGATCCAACACTAGATGCATGTACTCCCTCCAGGCAGTAAAGATGGTATTGTCATTTTTGGGTGCTCACCAGAATCACCCTGCTCATAAAGCAGTTAAAATCAATATGGAACCCTCCCATCTTGACAACCAAACTTTTACATCATTCTAATTTAACCACTGCAACATTTAATTTACAATACATTTAGTCATCAAAAATGATGACTGTGGATGTTTTATATTCGAAGCAGCAGCACTTTTGACACCTTTAAATAACAGTCCAGATGGTTTGAAAGCCACGTGCAGATGCACATATGATTGGCATTAGATACATTGCTGTTATAGAAGCCTTGACGTTGAAAAATTGTTGGCTAACTGATGTCTAGTTAGGAACACGCTGATCATCAGTTTTTTAAAGCCCCGCTAAACCCAACGCTGAATTATAATATAGACCGATATTTGGAATTTTTCTCGTCCCAATTAATAGATAGTGGTAGACAAATACTGAGCGAAACCGTCTAGGCACATGTAGGCTGACTATTGTGGCAAAAGTGTTTACAAGTGTGATTTTACATTGATTATTCGAGACAATCATCATGCATCAACTCTAAAAAACAAGCTGGAGATCATTTCCAAAGAAACGTTGTTGTTTTCCAAAGACGATAAATAGAAAGGACCACCGACATTTCATGAGAATTGAAATGTGTTTTATATATATATATAATTATAGTGCAACTTGGTAATGAAGCCAGATGTTCCCTAATGAGTCAAATATCAACGCGAATTCCTTTATTATTTGATTCCCTTACCTGACATATTTAGATATCTGACATATTTTCCCTGGAACAGATGGTGCCATTATAACAAATTTCAGTATACATATAACACAATTTCTCTGTTCAGCCTAGCCACATGACTGAAGAACATGAACAGAACTTTTGTGGAGAGGTCTTAGTAGGGATATTTTGGTACATATATGTGTATACGGAAAAGCTCTCTCTGTTAAAACCTCTCCAGAGAAAAACCACTTCCCCATGAAACGTTATGTATGTTGGTCCCATAAGCACTCATTATGTATATACATATATATGTGTATATATATATATATATATATATATATATATATATATATATATATATATATATATATATATATATATATATATATATATATATATATATATATATATATATGTATGTTTGTGTGTATTTTTGCATGTATGTATGTATGTATTTATGTATGTAGTATTATGTATATGTTTCGCTTTGAATTATCCTGTTACCACTTTCGAATTGAAAAAAATGGTGGCATGATTTTAAATATATATGAAGGTGTTCCTCCTTTCTACACTGTGTTCCCTCGTATGTATGTATGTATGTATGTATGTATGTATGTATGTATGTATGTATGTACGTATGTATGTATGAATATATGTATGTAGCCATAATGAACATTACCATACTTCACAATTGAACATAGGACACCATTTGGCAAAAACTAACAGTGTACACATTAAGTAAAAATCTTTGCATTATGAGTGACCTGAATCATAGGTACATCCAGAATATATAATTCCTATTTAGAGTCTGGTAAGCTCAGTGGGGCTGATCGGGGTTTGCCTTGGTCTGTACTATCTAATATAACGCTTGCACTAATCATCATCCAAAAACAGCGAAACAACCTTTTCGATTTGCTAGAATTTGTTCTTAAAAATAACGTATGTTACCGACTTGTACATCAATTGTCCCGAAAAGTTACGTTTTGAGTCCACTAAATACATTGCAAATTTTATGGGTTATTTTCACCATTTTATGACTGATTGGTACAAAATGACAATACACTGAAAATACACATACCGACTTTTTGAACTAGGTAACAGCCCGGAAGAAATGCAATAAACTGTGTAATAATTCCCACATTTGGAAGCATGGCGATGTCAATTGCGGCCCATTTTAAAGCATATAGTGCGGAACCAGATATTGGGCCCCATGTATTCCACAAGAAAGGCCCAAAGGCCGCGTATAGACAGTACAAAAACAAAGCCCAAAATCGTTTCTTGTATAACTTGGGTGGTTGAGGAGATGTTTCTTTCTGGATGTCTTCCTCGAATGGATTCCCGTATGTCTTTTGGTTGCCATTATCATTTCGGTCTATCAGTGGCCTTCCTGAAGGCATTGCTTAAAAAAATCCTATGTTCTGCTTGGTTATATATCCAATACTTTTGGTAAACACTGGCTTTCATCCAATATTTATGTATGTAAAGTTATAACTAGTGATTTGACGACTGTGACAGAAGAGAGCACGTAGTTGTTGAGAATATTAAATGATGATGTTAATCCCGTTAAAGAACCACCACAGAGATACACAGTTCGTGTCTAGAAAATGAACATTTCGTGGCGTGTAAATTTGTGCTGGGCTGCGCTACAGGTATAAACTAAATGCACCTGCGCATTGTGTTCCTGGTCTTACATCCCCATTGAAGCAAAGAATCCAACCACCAGCTGCTTACTTTAAAGGCCCAAAACAAGTCATATTGAAAACATATTATAAAGCTCTGCCATGTATATACCACAGCCTGTATTTCAATGTAGGCACAACTAAAATAGGTCATCTTCTTGAAATAATTCAGCTGCCAGCAGGATCTGTAATGTATGACGAGAGTACAGCGTGGGATATAATAACTTGCAATATATCAAAAAAGAAAAAATACATATGTATGTAAATCTTTACTGTGTTATATACATTGTACCTATAATAAATGATATCCAGCTTGTAAATATACAGACATATCCATATCATATTTGTTAAGTGTGACAAACCGCATTCAGTTCGCATCATCTTTGCTTGTTGCCACCCTCTCACTTTAAACATTTCTCAGATGGCATTGGCAAGGACACCCTGTTCAGCTGGTATTTGCTTGACTGTACTGTAGACATGTGACAGCAGGTCAGGTACACTTCAGCTCAAAAATGTGGCTTCGATATGCCATGTTTAGGAATGTAATTTTCAAAATTATTAAAA
Source organism: Hermodice carunculata (assembly GCA_964020975.1). NCBI lineage: Eukaryota > Metazoa > Annelida > Polychaeta > Eunicida > Amphinomidae > Hermodice > Hermodice carunculata. The sequence continues at coordinate 62,880,882 of OZ026627.1, read as the reverse complement.
CGGCTATGGTGTAGGGCAAATTTTGAAAGCGTTGCAGTAAGCACACACACACACACACACACACACACACACACACACATATATACATGTTTCTATTGCTCATACGTATATAATATGTATGACATAATTAAGACAAATTTCGGACATATGCCGCCACATTTGGCAGGATTCAGCTTGGAAATGTGAATAAAACACCTGCAATGTGAAAAGTGTACGTTGATCCTGCGCACAGTGTGTCACACAGGTGTTTGTTACGATTATGTTTTCATGTGATACTGTGCGTCCATGTTACAATGAACGCATTGGAGTTTCTAGTCAAATGTTGTTTTTACTGAGACACACGTGTCAAATGTGGACATCACGGACAGGAAGGAAATGCAATGAGTCGTGTATACATGTATATTTTTTTCAGTCTTTGTTATATAATCAGCCAAAGAATTCAGGAAGCGTTATCATTACTTGCCCTGTTTTCAACCAAACGAGGACCACAGCAAAATTTATTTGCAACAAATGTCATACCCATGTGTCAAATATTGAAATCACCAAGTGCTGCCATGTCTGTATTCTGTGAGAACTAACATCCTCCTGATTAAATCTTATGACACTCTAGTGATATAACCTTGCTTCAATGTGAACGCAAAATAACAATGCAGTGATATAACCTGGCTTCAATGTTAACGCTAAATGGTTTGCACCCATTTTTAATTCCACACATATTTAGAGACATGTTTTTCCATTTTGAAAGAAAGGTCCTCGAATAGACTACAAAATCAAATAATAATGTGCTTACTGGGTTGGGAGGTCCCCAATTATTTTTTCGTTCAGCCAAAAGAGTTTGCGGAGCCCCGGAGGGTGAGGGAAGGCAAAAATATTTTTTTCTCTCATGTCCCCTCTGGGGCTCCGTAAGAGTCTGTACAGCAAGGTTTCTATGTTTAATATTAACTTTATTTTGCCATTAACCTTTCATCTTCAGAACTTAAGATACATGGATATAGTGATATCAACAAAGGCAGTCAGTATATGTAGGTTACGTTGAGCTCTGTTGGATAGTCAGGCGCTCACCGGATAGCAAAATACCGGTAAAAATGCTTGAAATGTCGGGTACGCGAATCGTAAAATTATTGGCCGTGGAGTCTCAAACTCTTGGCAGATGTGCCTGAACATCTGATTTGTATGGAACAAATCAACTCCTGTTAGTTATTCAATATTCCGGCTCCCTCAGTCGTGCGTTTATGGTTGGGAATATTTGACATCATTAATACTTGAACCTTGCACTTTGGAACTACAAACTTTGACACGCTATTGCTTTGATTCCTGGTGGAATGGTTCTAATTGCTTGGTATATAAATGCATGGTGTCTGTTACTTCGGGGTCAAAAGAGATTTATCTCTTCCAGACTACATGGTAGTTCCTTACCCGACACATAATCTGATCACTCATGATTCATAGAACGTGCTGGGCAGAAAATCAAACCCGGGTGACAGTGGCATGCGTGCTTAACCAGGGCAATTTTTCTTACATTTTTTTGCGGCAGATCCGTCGGTCGTAAAATTATTTTACCATTATGTCTTTCGAGTTCGGCTCGAAGATTTGGGGTTAAACGGGAACCGGTCAATAGTAAGTATTAATATCAATTGAAATAGTGTGCTGCCACCTAAGCTGCAGCAAGAACCTTGTCACGTGATGTATTAAGCAGCGCCAAGGAGCTAATACGATAAAAGTAACAATTTGGTTGGGCAAAAAGCTCAAGAAAAGCCATTCACTAAGTTTTAAATGTTGCAGGACGCTTAACATTTTTTTATTTCCTTCGTTTGGTAAAAAAGTGTCATTTCTGGATGGCTACGGCAGCGATCTAAGCCAACCGCTTTTCAATCCACCCATCCTCAGTTGTCTTTATTAGTTTACTTTAAGAAGGGGGGTAAGGGGGGGGGGGTTCAGTACGCTGGTACAGCTAATTATTTTTCTAGAGTACGCAGTACGGAAAATACAAATCTTTCAAAATTTTGGATAGTATGAAGTACGTAAAATAAGAGGGATTCCAGTACGCCAGTACGGGAAACCCCTTCCCCACCCTCCTTCAAGTGTTGTTACGTTTCGTTGCTTTTCACCTTGCGTCTCTATTGAAAACGTAGTTTTTCTGAAGCAGTCTTACCAAAATAAAATGTAAACAACTTTGCCATCGAACGTGCCGGGTTTGTCGGATCACGTGACCTGTGAAGTGTCCACCCTGACAAGCATACATATCTAACTAGGTCAGAGGTCACTGCTAGGGGCATCGCACAGGTCTTGATCGGTTTGTCCAGGATGGCTTCGACCAGTAGTTTCACTGTGGCTTCGAGAAGAAGGCGTGGACATGGGCGGAAAAAAGACAAATGCTCACGGATCGCCGAAAAAAAATTGCCGATAATGACAATTAAGGGCCAGCGGTCAAGTGCCAGTCCTTCCACAGCTGTTCCATTCACTTCCACTGCAGCGTATGCCTAATATTCATTAAAAAATTACACACAGACACACAGACACACACACAGACACACACACACACACACACACACAGACACACACACACACACATATATATATATGAAGAGAGAGAGAGAGAGAGAGAGAGAGAGAGAGAGAGAGAGAGAGAGAGAGAGAGAGAGAAAGAGAGAGAGAGAGAGAGAGAGAGAGAGCCTTGGCGTTGCGGTTGACAAATTATAAAGTTATAAATTTCATTATTTGGCATAAAAATTTTAATTACCCGAGGTCCAGGTCGTTTATTGCTGCCACAACTCAAAGGCCTGACGGCATTCTGTCAACTGATCTGATGGACTTCATTTTGGACATGCCGCCCGGTACGGCGACCGCGACCATAGCCTCTGCCTCTGGCCCTTCCCGCCGCCACTGTGCTAATCCTCTGGGTGGCATTCTGGACACTTTAGGTTTCTTAAGGTGGAAGCTGTGAAGTGAGTGCGCAGTGAGACTGGCAACTTTGCCAATTCTTATGCATTTATGACTGCAATATGGCACATATTCATTTCTTCTGTCCTGTGTTTTAATTATTTTGTGAAATGAACTTGTAGCTTTAATTGTGTCATGTTTTTAAAAAAAGGTACATTTTGTGGCTTAAATCTCGCCTTTTTTTTAATTTGGGAACACCACACTTGGCTTGTTTTGGGTGTGGGTTCAGATGCAGCTTTCCATATTTGGGGAACAGTAAGTGGATTGTGCTAATTTGTTTTTACATCAATAGAGAATTTCAAAGTAATCAGAACAATGGTACTGATTAGTCTGAACTGGCCCATTCTCCTCTCCACGGCTAATGGTCTCCTGTGAGTGACCTTTGTCAATGGCTCAATTGGTTTTAAGGGGTCATGGACAAATGACTATGGCAACAATGACATGGTTCATTATCATGCCATTGCAAACAAACCCACGTGACCGGCACTTCTTTAACTTTTCAGTGTAAAAAAAAAAAGCTTTTGAGATCAATTTTCTCAGATAAATTTTATGTTCACACATCTGAACTTTTGGGAGCAGGTTGTTTAAGTATCAAACTATCCAAAAATATGAAAAACTGATTAGAAATTATCCAAAGGTGCTGACTTCAGATCTTCTGTGAAATAGGTGTTTTGCAGTACGTGTTAAACAAAATATCATTTTATGGCTACAGTTTACTTCTTGTCGGGTTTCGGGTTTCTTTTGATATCGCACTGTCTAAGCAGTGTAACCTGGCGATTTGACTGATCTATGCACATGACACATGGTAAAGTATACACCAGCCTGCAGGAAACGAGCTGTGTACAACCAAGGAGGGTAGGTACAGTGAGAAGGAGAGAGGTCTTGCCGCTTTCAATAAGTTTCAGCACCGCCCCATGCATTGGTTGATAACTTCCGCCAGTTGTGTATTCGGCAATCTGTGAATACACAGAAGCGCTTAGTCGTAAAGCTATTAACACAACGACTCGCGCTCTGCCGAGTGCACTCCGGATATTCCATAATATATACGAGATCACGTTAAGCGTGGATTTAACGTGAGTTGAGTGCACGAGTGAAATGAAAAATGGCGGAAGGAAATGTTGATCCTGTTGCTGTTCATGCAGCATTCAATGATTTGCAGCGTTTGGAGGGTTTAGACGATGAATGTTTTATGGATTATGATGACGAGAACATCCCAATTGACGAGCTGTATTCGTGCTCCAAATGTGACCCCAAATTCAAGCGCACTGTGTTCCTTGCAAAACATGAGTGTGCATGTAAAGACAATCATAGAGGCAGACGACAATTTAGCAAATTAAGCTTGGTCAAAAACGATCAAACATGTAAGTTTTATCTTTTCTTGTTTGACGTGTGTGTCTTAATTTCACCGGGAGAAAGATGGCAACAGCTGGATGCTGGACTGTTGATTTACAGGAAATGGTCGTATCTGCAAAACCCCAATAAAGACTTTGAGTGAGCCTGCTCAGAGCCTCGATGATGGCTTCTGGCCTCTCTAATGTCCTTCTAGTAGAATGTGGCTGCATCCTTGTTTAACATTTTTGATTGCCAGTTGTAATTTGTTTGGTTCATAATATTTATAATCCTTATTAAACTTGTTGATAATAATTTTAGACAATATTTTGGATAAGGAATATTTTGATTAGATATATATGTATATATATATATATATATATATATATATATATATATATATATATATATATATATATATATATATATATATATATATATATATATATATATATATATATATATATATATAAGCTTTTTTCTTTGCCTGTTCTATGTGGGTTGGCGAAAGACTATATTGTTGATGTGCATTTGACAAGACAGTAGTACCAACATTTTGATGTCTGTTTAAGGTTTTGGCAAAGAAATTGAATATTTGGCTCAAGATTTCACTTTCCTCTCTGTGGTTTAATACCTTCACCAGGTCACAGACATGGCGAACTTTATTATAGGACCTCAAGAGGCGATGGCAAAGGTGGTTCTAGTGGATACAATCAAATATGTTTCGACCAAGTCGTCATGGATCCCGTGCTAGAACTATGCATAGGTTCGCCAGGTGCCAAGACACAAGATGAAGCACGGCAGGTCAGAAGTTTCATTGAGCAGGACCATTGGTAACATTTTTCAACAATGGTTGTAAATGAACTGATCAATATACTGGCAATGAAATCCAGCTCCAAATATTCACACAAAGGGACTCTGGAAATGTTAAAGACATTGACGAGTTTCTCGGTCAGTAACTATTTATTCTTTGAATTTCAGAGTCATATTATTATGGACGGATTGGACATGGAATCAACAAGTTTGCAGAGTCTATTGCAGCATACTTTAGAACTCATGTTCCCATATGTAACAAGTGTTGCTGTTGAAAAAACAGAGGGGGAAAATCATTAGTGCCAAATCTGCCTGCAGAAGAAGAATCTGTACTATATTATTTTGCAGGTTAAGTGCACAGAACTATGCTACATCGCTTACAAAGAAAGGGACAGATCATGGTACCCAAAATACTAGGATATTACTCTGAAATATACTCGTATGTCCCATACTTTCTCGAAAATGAGCAGTCAGATTATAGGATTATATAGTTCCCAGACTTTAATATTTGTGATAACTATTTCAATATGCTTAGATATTTTAGAGATACAGACATACATTTACATATATATATTTGCTGCTTGTACTTTTTCATGCGTATTGAAGGGAATCAATCTGTATATTATATAAATAAAATGTATTAAAGTAGTTCATTACTTCTTTATATGAATTTACTTAATTGAATCAGGGTGAGAAAATGTTATCAAGGTTTTAAATCTCACTTGTTCTCACTGCGATCTCACTGTACCCTCCTTAGTACATCTGTACACTTTGTTGTAAACAATTGTTAAAACTGCGAGGAATTGCAGAAAAATGGGACATGTCCGGGTTATTTAAAACCTGATCTAATTCATTGTAGTAATTTCTATGAATGATATCATTCATTCAGCAGTACATCATCTACTTGCATCATTTAAATTAATTAAATATTGTATTTTCATGATACATTGACCATGTGCCTGGACCGTGTGAACCACCTTGTCCTTGTCAACCAAGCTTCGGTTATCAAGATCAAATTAGACAGCGTCATAACCATATCAAAACCGTAGTCCTAATGAAACAAATCCTAGACAATTCCGACCGCAGGCAATGTTCCTAGGTATATTCAGCTGAATCACAGTTATTTATGATTCGTCTGTACCCAAAAGAGTCCAAAACATACATCCAAATGTCCATAGGGCAAAAAAGTCATGTCTAGTTTTAACGTGACACGAAGGCAAACATTTTTGTTTAAACCTATAGGCCTATTTCAGTAAATTGGTTTTAACAGGATAATGATTCATGTGCATATAGGACCGTACAATTCATGAAGAGGGACCAAAATGTGCAGCACAGCAGAGATTTTGCAATATCAATAAAATTCAGCATTTAAAAAGGGATGCTAGGTCGTATGTTTGTTTTAGCTGTTTGTAGGATTAATCGTCCATGAAACGTTAAGAAACTGTCACACAAACAGTGACACTGATCACTTGAATTTGATAACGATTAAATCAGTATTTTATTGAGCTTGGGTACGATTTTTGAGGTAGCACATTATCGCAACCCCTATTATCGCCCACCCTTCATGCTTTTGAATGGTCACAAACGAACCATGCTGGAGTTGCAAAACCTGTTGATGTGTTTTGTGAAGTTTAGACATATATTTTGAATGACATTTGCGACGAAAAGGTTGAGGTATAACAATGATGGGGCAGGGGTAGGGCCTATATATACAGGTAATTAAAAATTGTAACAATTCTTCCAAATTACAAATTAGATGAAGCCTTGTCCTCTATTGTTGCTGGTCCCCGGTGATGAAAGTTGTATGAACCCTGACTAAGACATATTTCTTTAAAAAATGAACTATTATGTGCAAAGATGTGAAAGTACATATAACATTAATAAAGATAAAAGGACTGATGCATAAAAAGTAACTTTTGGTAATAAATAGCTTGAGAGAAAGCCTGCTAAAGTAATTGTACACATTTTTGGTAATTGTACACTTTTCTGTTTCTCAAGATTGGCAGGTCTGTGTTATATGAATCCAGTCTTTATAGTGTATCCTTACAGCTGCACATTATGTTCTTTGTGGGTAGTAGAATAAAGAGCTTAAACCCCACTTCTTGCGGCTTGTTCAAGAAAACATAAACCCCACTTCTTGCGTCTTGTTCAAGAAAACATGTTTAGAGAGGTAACCATTTTCAGTAAAATATCATTAATATTGCCTGAAAAACAACTCATTAAAAGTCATTAGTTTTGAAGTTCTTAAGACTGCATGAACCATGGGTATGTAATTCATCCTTCTTTAGAATCAAAGAGATGATTCCTCTACGCTGATCAACCTATAATCTACCCATTTCAAAAGCATGGTGAATACTGCCCACCACAAAGTCCTTAGTATCACTCACAAAATACGAAATTGAGCTGTGAGCCGATCAGAACCAGGGCTTTTCCTATTTTCAAACAACCTCAATGCTTCAAAGCATTCAATTTCTGTGAGCATGCCCTCACACTTTTGTTTTTGTTGACCATCAAGTTTTGCAATATTTTCATTTTCAAAGAAAAGTCTAACATAAGTTTCATTCTCAGTTTCGGCTTGTGAAGCATATAATTGTGCATAAAATTCATGCTGTTGTTCTAAACTTTTATCTGATTGTGTGACTAGCACGTCATCTGCTGTCTGTAATTTTGTAATGCATTTATTCTTATAATTTCTTTTTTTTTTCCAAACCAAAAATACTTTGTGTTCCTCTCTCCTCCTTCCGTCCACCTTGCATGTGATCGAATAATTGCGCCTCTTGTTTAATGATTATTCATTTGAATTAAGTCTGATTTAATTTCTTCTATTCTCACTTCTGCATTGTTATTTCCATCCAAAGTAATGGTTTACAACTCTTGTTTTAATTGTTTTTCATTTTCTCTGATCTCTTAAACCTTACAATTCGAGTCTTTACTAGTCATGCCACATAACTCACATTTAACTACGTCCCACACCAGACCCCTATCTCAATAATCAGCAGACTTTTCACTACACACCAGCAGCATTTCTTTAACTTTCTGAACATAAATAGAATCTTGTAACAATAAAGAATTAAATTTGAAAAAACCTGGGCCACGTTTACAAAATAATTACCTTGTAGTTCTAAGACAAATGGGATTATGGTTTGTCTTTATTAAAGGTCTTATTCTGTCATCTGTAGCAAATGGGGTTAAAAATGACGAAATCAGCCGAAAATCCAATCTAGAATTGAGGTGGAGGTTTTTTGACTGCCAAATAAACATGAAAAGATCAGGACTTCTCATTCCCCACATACCTGAAGGATCTAATTCTTCAAGGAGAAGATCAAATATTTGTTGCATATATTTTGTTACCCTGACAATTTGCCCTCCTCTTTTGTCCAAATTAGGATCTAAAGTGGTGTTAAAATCACCACCCACTATGCTTTCTCCCTGGTATACCTGTACCTTTTCATTAAGAAAATGCACTGATAAACTGCCAAATGTTTCGTCGGAGCACATATATTGGCTAGGATGCAACGTGTATCATCAATCAATGTATCTAGAATCAAAAGTCGTCCTTCGTTATCATAAATGACATCTTGCACCTTATAGTCTATATTGTTGGGTATTATACTTGCAACACCCTTGTTATTGTGTGTTTCATGTGAAAAATAGATAGAAGCACCCCACTCGCTTTTCCAAAAACTCTCCTTTTCTGGCACACTATGAGTTTCCAGCAAAAAACATACTATTATGAAATTTCCTGAGCCAGTGAAAGATTAATCTACGTTTGACAATATCTGCCAATCCTCTGACATTAAATAAAGATAACTAAAATTAAAAACCATATATAATCTTCCTTGTATAAATATTTCTATTTCAGCACCTTTCAGCTGAAGAGCAATGTAATAAGATATATCACAGGTCCTTTCTTGTGAAACCATGTGATTATGATAGCAAAACAGCATTGCGAATAAACTTATGTAATACTGATATATCAATGCTAAAACTCTTTTGCCAGGATAAATTAAAGCAACTGAACATTGAAATGAACTTATTTGAGATTTTAAGCAATGTGCAACCTTGCACTGTGACATTTACAAAAACAAGAGTTATTAGTGTAGTGCCTTGCCGTCTTCTTCTGGAACAGACTCTAGTGCTTCAAATGGTGTTATCATGGTCATGGTAACGCCGTTATCAACACCGGTAACTTTCTATACTTAGCAGAACTTACACCTGGTTTGCAACGGAAGTCAATAAACCAATGTATTTACCCGTTTTAAAGAGGCATTCTGATTGGTTCCAATGAATCCATGAGATTGTGACGTCTTCAGGATACAGCTATTCCAGAGCTGTACTTCAAATTGATGAAACGCATTTTTATGTCTTTAGAATCGTGGATGCTATACGAAATAATACAAGACAAACAGGCCAATATGATTGATACAGCGTGATTTGCAATAATCTTTGGCCAGAAATGAAAAACTACCAGCCCGCAAAGGTCACCAAATGCACAATTCAGTTAAGACTGAGGTACGCATGTCTTCTAGTTTAGGATCACACGGCTGTACCATACACTGTATTGCAGTTTGTCAGTTTCTGGTCGCTAATTTTTCTGAGTCATTGTTTTGGGCTCCACACGGGTCCTGAAAATTGTGGTTGTTTCCCACTTTATCTCTATGTGAGGAAATGGTAGTTTCCATTTACATTTTTTTCTAAGAAATGTTTGTGTCATTTTCCTCAGAATTAACGGATCTGCTAATATCAATTAAGGTCACCTCCAGCCATTACAGTGACCCGCTCTTATAAGGCCACCCAAAATCCTGTCAAATTATGGCTCTTGAAGAAGGGCTGTCTTCAGATGGTTACTTTAAAATCCATCACGTGTAAATATGTGGCACACTGCATCATACTGTTCATGCAGAAGGGCTGGTTTTGCCTCAATTTAGAAATAATGAATCTATAGCGACATTCAGTTTCTGTGACTTAAACGCTTCACTATTTATAGATTTACAAATTTCTTGTTTCGCTTTGTACACGTTTTAAAAAGCCAACTTCGGATTTCCACCTGTTAAAATCGCGATTTAGCACATCGTGTTTTACCCATACGGATCGAAACATTTGTATTGTATGGCGTCGAAGTTTTGTTATCTGCTCTTGTCTGCAATGCGTGTGATACTTGTTTTAAACATATTTATTCAGAAAAACAATTGGGAAACAGGCCTTGCCTATATAAATCTCTCTCGCGAAAAAAAAGTAAGAAATGAAAGAACAATACAAATGCTGTACAAAAGGTAAAGACGGGCCACAGGACACCACATTGACGTAACATTGACAAGGACACACATATAGGAAGATAAGGCATCACAGTTACAATTACAAGAAGTATACATTATCATATCAAATCTGACGTGGCCAGAAAACTCTGTACACAACAAGTACTGCATGCCGAAAAGCTGTATCGTACCGGCGAGCACGTGACCCACCACCCGTTAGACGCAAAGCTTCTACACCAACCCCGGTGGAGATCGCACGGGCCTCACTTGCCAGTATTTAAGTCGTATATTTGATACAATCAAAAAAATGATGACACGAATTTTCTACCTGGGCAACACAAGCAGAAGAATTTGCTATATATAAGTTTTAGGCATATCATGGTTCAACTGGCTGCAGCCAATCCTAAATTTTGCATGTAAAATATTGACTTTCCTATTACCAATGTAAAATGACTCATTAGTCTTCGGTTTCCCTTTATCCAATTTATGCTCTTGATAGACACCGCACTGCGTGTGATGCTCGAAGTATATGTTTTCAATGGATACCCGATTCTTGGAGTTTGGCGATCAATTGCCCGGTTACGGGTTTTGATACCAACGTCTGTATCAACGACTGACTGCTGGGGAAGAACATAGATATAACTCTGTTTTGTGTTATATGTCATGACGTAAAAAGCACAATCGCAGATTTTAGATTCGGTCAGGTGATGTTATCGTGCATAACAGACTGACCTCATTCAGGAAATGCGTTGATGTTGCAGTATGTGACCACATCGCCTCTGACGTTGTACAGTTTTCTGTGCAAAAAATACATTAGACGATGTAAAGTTTGGGACCAAGTGCTAGTATTTTCAGCTTAAAACAAAACCAAAAGGCAGAGTAAAGACCGGTTCTGACTTCTTTCTTTCTTTCTTTCTTTCTTTCTTTCTTTCTTTCTTTCTTTCTTTCTTTCTTTCTTTCTTTCTTTCTTTCTTTCTTTCTTTCTTTCTTTCTTTCTTTCTTTCTTTCTTTCTTTCTTTCTTTCTTTCTCTCCTTACTTACTTTTTTTCCCATCTAAACATACTTGTGCAGAATATGACAAACACCACACAGAGTTGCTACAATTCCACTTTATTTTGACAAAACCCCCACGCTGGGGGAGGTTGAGGTATCACGTAGCGAAAATTTACATTACTCTAGACACAATTTGTCATGGTTTATCAAATATTCATCCGGTAATTGTAACACACGCTTGCTTTTAATGGCTCAAAGCTTACTTATGGACTTGCTGGCAGGAATATTTTGTGTGTACGTGTTTCACTGGCTTAGTACTTTCTTCCAGGTAAAATTAATTTTATAATGAAAGTACATATTCTGAAGAATACAGGCCTGATATTATAATTCCACAGAGGAACAATATCTACAGAAAGTACATATTCGGCAGACTATGCAAAGCATTATATTCAACGGCTCGGGCGGCCAGCAGGTGGACCAGATCGGATGGAAAGCAAACTGAAGGATCGATGATTCGGCAGGCAGGCCATATCACCGCTACTTTCTTCAGCAGTTTGCACGTTGTGTATCCCCGTGTGGGCTGATATTTTTCAGTTACGGAATCTACAAGCTGGTGGAAAGTTTACATAGTAGATCGATAAAAGTAGTAATAGTGGCTTCTCAACGAGCTCTCCTGGCCAGTGATAATACCGTCCCAGATTCTGTCTCGTTCACAAAACCACTTGTGTGCAATTTTGTCCCAGGAACCTTTTGTTTGATCAACTTTGGGCACATTGTATCAACAGAGGTCTTCACCAGTTATCTCGTAAGAGCGGCCCTTAAGCAGAACCCCCCCCCCCCCCCCGAAATTCTCTTTCCCGACTGCATATCTAAATACAGGGCCTTGAGATTGTGTTCAAAATAAGTACATCTTCCTATAGATGCAGTGGTTACAGACATGATACATTTCTCCTGAAAGACACCCGTATTGGTATTACCAGATCGCCAAGCAAGTTGTGCCAAGTACAAATATCAATAAAAAAAATAATAATAATAAAATGACTGTCAAAGTATGAACTTTAATATCCTTATCAGGGTCTTTCCCTGTGGACCAGACCAGTCCTTGAAACCCGCACAACCCACATCAGTTCAAATAGTAATGTAGATTCCTGGGTAGGGTACTGGGCTCCGAAAAGGATATATTGGCGCCCTGGGAGGCTCGAACCCAATGATCTACATGCAGTTGTTTCAACAAAATAGGGAGTCATAATTCTACGTTTTTTCAAAAACAGGGGTCAAAATTCCACATTTTTTTCCAAAATGGAAGAATCGAAACTATATTTTAATGAAAAAAATGTTTGTTTTACATGCAGATTGTAAGAAACTTGACCTACATGTAGTAACGCTGGTGATGTGTATCCCATTTGAAAAAAAGGGTGGGTTGGGGTCAATATTTAGAATATGCACCAGGAAGTAGAGGGCCATAGGTCTACAGCGGGTGAAAAATAGGGTGTCATTCCCGCGGCGCCTCTACACCTGCCAATGTAGAGGGTGTACCCCCCCCCCCGCCTTGTCTCGATTGCACACTTGGACCATTCGACGACGCATTGCCATGGTCATTCTATCTATCTATCTATCTATCTATCTATCTATCTATCTATCTATCTATCTATCTATCTGTCTGTCTGTCTGTCTGTCTGTCTGTCTGTCTGTCTATCTATCTATCTATCTATCTATCTATCTATCTATCTATCTATCGATCGATCGATCGATCTATCTATCTATCTATCTATCTGTCTGTCTGTGTATCTGTCTGTCTATCTATCTATCTGTCTGTCTGTCTGTCTGTCTGTCTATCTATCTATCTCTGTCTGTCTGTCCGTCCGTCCGTCTGTCTGTCTGTCTGTCTGTCTGTCAATAAAGTCTGAGAGAGTGACGTTAACAATGCAGCTAACTTGTGCACATTTTATCGTTGTTCCACACAACTTATTTTTTCGCCCCGAAGAATGATTGTTCCAAGGGCCATTGATGTCTGTATCCAGTTCCCTGGCACGTTAGCTAAATTAACTGCTGGTAATGCAGATTGTAGTGCAGATTAAAATTTGTACTTGACTAACACGTTTAGGCGTACAGATGTCCTGTGCTTCGACGCTAACCAAACAAATTAAGAATGTGAGTATATGAATAAACTACCGTTGAGTAAACATCGACACAATAGTCACCAGATAGCGGTGCATCCTAAAATGTGTGCAATTTATAGACCCACCCCCCTAAAAAAACTTCGAAACCTGCTTTCGCGTTTAAAGATCCATTTATTGCAAGACATGTTTGGGCTTTCGTAGATTTGAACCCTGTCAGTGTTTAATTGCAGACAACAGCGTTCTCTTTTTGTTCGAAAAGCACAAGCATAATGATACAGGAATGAAGGGTCTTTTTACCAGAAATTTGAATGTGAAATCATAATAATTATTCTGATGGGCACTAACATTTTGTGACAATCACTGAAAGATTCAATATATATTTTGTGCTTCACAGGGAGATTTTGTTCCACTCTTTCGTGTGCGGCCTGTCAATCACCTGGACCAGTGCACGTGACTGTTTTTTTCATTGTTTGTGACCCGCTCTTTGTTTGCAAAGGTTCACGCTTGAAGAATCTTGATTACACAAACAATATTACCATATTCCTTTGCACTGCATGTTTTCATTATCATTAGGTAGGATCAGCACATCATCCGGTAATGAGCACACGTATATGTAAATGTATCGTCTTTCAGACTATATTATATCTAACTTGTATAGCTGTCTGATTATTGCATGCAAACCAGACCAGCACCGGTTTGTTTGGCAGGCAAGTCTACAGTTAGGTTTAAAAGTTCATATTTTCTTGTACAAAGTTACTTTTTATCGGTTTAAGTGTAGTTTTTATTACTGGAAATATAAAGTAAATATGGCAGTAGTACACTTCATTTTGTTTTCCGGCTGTTGAAGTTTTCTGTGCACACACAGTATGTCAGTAATTTTATGCCGTCGAGAGATCGTGCATCTACGCATGCGCCGTTCTTCAGTCGAGTCAGAGTTTAAAAAAACGCGAAATCTGGAAAATGCGTCTACTCTGAAGTGTTTCTGAACTCCAGATCACGTGACGTGTTTACATGGCAACTTGAAAGGCACAATTTTTTTTACAATTATTACACTATTTGCACAATGTCTCGGAAAAGTAGGTTACCTTTGGAGAATGAATCTCGAAACTGACGAAAATATATTTTTTGATAATTTATGGTCTTCAGATTGAAATGTCACATAGAAGATATTTTGCGGTTGTTGTAAAACAACTGATGTTAAGAGATGCACTTTAGACACGCATACAAATATGAATACATTTAGTGAGCGCAACGACAACCAAATATGTGATTGGTACATGGATGGCCGCACGCGCCTCGAGGGACGCAGCATCATATTGTCATGTAGTTATACATTACGTAACAACTTCTGCAGGTTCTCGCTCCAAGGTAAAGCGCTTTATATCACTCTTGCTTCACTGTCTTCCGAGTCGACGAGTCAATTTCATTCATTAAAGAACTCCTTGTAAAAAAGTATCACGTGGATTTATATTTGGGAGCGTGATGACGAAACAACTCAAAAGACTCAGTATTCTGGGTAAGTGTATTTTCTATGTAGTCGTATTCATTTGACATAGAAAAGAGCTGCACAATTGATCTTTATTAAGGCACAAGTTATATTACTCAGAAATATGTTGTTTCTTGTCTAATATGAAGTCTTTCCATTGATGCTAGCTGCTGAGCCATTCATCTTTCCTTAACTGTGTCATGTTTAATTCAGCATACACTTAAGCATATATTTTTGAGTTATTATCATGGTATAAATAAAAACGTGTTTCCTTTGAGGTCGGAATGTCATATATATATATATATATATATATATATATATATATATATATATATATATATATATATATATATATATATATATATATATATATATATATATATATGTATATATAAATATATCATGGGCCAAATATGGATCAAAATGTAACAAAAATGGATATATTTTCATCGCCGTGAATTGAGTTGCATTTCCTGAGCAATAAAGTTTGTATTAGGTTTCAATTTGCAACGAGTACACACATTGTATGGAATTATATCTGTAAATCAAGCCATGATTTAATGTAATTCAAAGCATAGAAGCAGACCTAATATTAGATTTCATGTTTTCCAGTTAAACACGTATCACGGGCTACACAAATAAGCATGTTCTAATTAATCCCCATAGTCTCAAGTGGATCAAATTGTGTCCCTCGGCTGCAACTCTTTGAATTGGAAGCATTGAAATATGCTGCTGATGATGAAAATTGTCACGTCTTAAACTATCTAAGGAAAAAAAAGAGTTAACAGTCATACGAAAGAATGACATTCACGTACTTTCTTTGGTAGCTTGGAGGACCAAAAATGAGTGATTAAGTATCAAGGACAAATAGTTATCGCCGCTGGAGGTGGGATGAGAAAGACAGGTTTTTCAAATGTGATATAATGCCCACTATACGGTTAAGTCCATTATAATCGCAGTACAGTATACTTACTTGCTTAGTAAATATATAGATTCATGATATTCTCATTCTAATATACTAATTCATATAGCTGATAAATAGGTGCATGGTATTCGCAATGTTACATTCTAATTCACGTTGTCAGTGAATATGTCCATGGTATCAGCTTTTTCCCATACAAATTCATGCCAATATAATAGTACATGATACTAGCCCCGTAATACACTAATTGACTTAATTAATGAGTAGGTGCGGGATATTCATACTGTACTAAGCTAGCTTACGTGGTATATATATTCATATATATATATATACATATATATATATATGTGTGTGTGTGTGTGTAAATATTTATATATATTTATATAATTTACATATAATCGCATGTTATTTCTGCATTACACCAATTTATTCGCATTTTGCCTCAGTTAAAAAGTTTCACCAAGTAAAGCAAAGAAGTTAGCCTCTTAAAACATATTTCCTCTTGAGAAAAATATAAACTTGGATTTATAAATTTTTGAAGCTCCAGAGTAAAAGGTTTAGGGTGAAAATGGACTTGTAGGGACTAATACATATTGTCACAACACAGTGTACCATCACGTATAAAAGGCTACGAGCACAGTTTTTGAGGAGCTTTCAGATTATGTCGCTCTGGTAGCAATTGTGAGCTTCGACGTCGACACAACAATGATTACAGTGCACTATAATAAACATAACCATTCTTGAAGGAACGAAGCACATCTGACAGTTCAAAACATATCTACTTAGGACACGTAGACAACTAAAAATGTACGTGAAAATAAGAAAAGCGCTATAACTTTGCAATTGTTCTTGAGACAAAGTGTGTAAAATTGTCCGGTTGACAGGTAAAATGAAAATGCAACTTTGGAGTTTTGTTGATTGAAAAACTTCTTTCACAGCGGATCACAAACAGTTGGGACACAATCGGAAATGTGTCAGTTGTATATACAGTCCAATGCGTACGAATAATAAAAATATCACGATTTAAGGACATTCGTCATGCAAAACACCAAAGGCCTTTTTGTAACTACTAAATATCAAAATTTATAGGGTAATAAATATTAATAAAAACATGTAAGAAATATAAATTTCGGGATGGACAGATTACAAAGTTTTTCAGTATGACTATAAATTCAAGCCTTTACATGATAAATCAAATGTCATTTTGTACACAGAGTTCGTGTATGTCTATGTGGCTCAAAAACATGTCATAAACTTTTTTTTACATCAATGATTATTTTTGCAGTCATGAAAAGCCAAATTTGAGGTTTCTATATTTCTGTCTCCCCAGTTTTGATAGCAGATATATGAAAAACTAAACAAGACGTGAAAATCCCTAACAAGATTTCTTAGTCACACTAGCGTTCATTATTTCGAGAGGGAAAAGTTTGAATTTTGATTAGCTTGAACAGAACCCTATCCACATTTGCATGGGATCTGACGTTTGACATGTTTGCCAATGAGGTTTATGTTTTTTCTACAGTTGATCACAAAGGTGAAAGCATAATCATGTTTGAAATCCTTGACGATTTTCTGACCAGAAATACATACTTTCAAATGTTTGCATTGACACTTTTCAGTCTAGGAATTCGGTCGGTCATCCAGGAGGTTCCGGTAGTATGGCCTTCTTTCTTTGCCAAGCTTCTATCACAAACGATATATACGTGTGGTCACCCTTTCGTAGCACCACACAACAATATCGAAGAAGAAAAACAAACTAACTAACAAAAACAGAACACACACACACTTCTCGATAAAAGATGCAGCCATAGCTTCTTTTCGTCATATTATAATATTGTTTCTTTCTCCTTCTTCAAACACTTTCCCATGTAGTCAAAATATCATTTACTTATACTATTCTAACCAGAGCAAAATCGGAAGACGACTGAAAATAATCTTTGTGTTCTCCATACAGCTAAAACATCCTTGACTGAACAGACTATCCAGAATAAAGCAGTTCCATCATCATCATCATCATCATCATCATCATCATCATCATCATCATCACCATCATCATCATCATCATCATCATCATCATCATCATCATCATCATCATCATCATCATCATCATCATCATCATCATCATCATCATCATCATCATCATGGGAATAAACGAAATTAATATTAGCGTTATGAGTGTATATAAATCCCCTCCCTGGCAATCTTATAGACCGTTTTGATGATAATTTCATGGATGGCCGCAAACGACCTGCGGTGTATTATAAAAGGAAAAAAAGTCCGGAACAAAGCTGTGATAGTACAAAGTCACGGCTACGAATGCGGATAACAACATTATCATTATCATTAGTTTCTGGCAGAAAGGAAGGAGACTGGACTTACTAGTTAATGGTTGGTTTAAACATATTTTATTTCACCAAGTGAAAAAGGATTGGAGAAAAAATGTAGAGCACTTATATGAACTTCTCTCCGTGTACATCAAATGAATTTCACACTTTCATCAACAAGATGGTGGATAATATATTCAGTATATATATTGTCATGTACAGTATTGCTGACTTATGGTATTGATGCAATGGTTTCAAAGAACAGTACATTTATGCAACAGGTGAGATGAAACTTTTCATAAATACAGTGACAAGTTAGAATCGCTTAGTATGAATAAGGACATCATGGACTGTTCTAAATAAGTGAATGTTTACACTCTCTGGTTGGCTTGGGTCGCCGTATAGTAGGTTATTGATGTTTAGGCTGATATGGCTAGGTAACTGACTTACAAGTGTTGCTCGACCACGAGAATAACGGATGCATTCGAGAAGATAATGACGCAAATTGCATTCTTTAAAGGGAATTAATTCTCACGCAGATTTAAAATGTTTCGTTATTTTCTTTTCCTACAATAGTCGACCTGTCTAAATGTTTAGTTAATGTCCAGGTTGTTTCTGTTATCCAATATTTAGAAATGGCTGCGGTTACTCTCATTTTTGTGAACCTCCATTTAAAACGTCCATAATTTGGGAACAAACAGAAAGACCATTTAAACTTGCTTGGGGATATCTAGAGCTCCATTTAATTTTCTGAGAAAAATAAATCTAAATTAGGGTTATTGTAAATTCAGCATAACTGTATGTACCGCTGATAGTTCCATTCATTTTTTCACACCTTTTAATTGACGCTAATAGGGTTCTTTAAAGGGAATTAATTCTCACACAGATTTGAAATGTTTCGTTATTTACTTTTCTTACAATCGTCAACCTGTCAAAATGTTTGCTTCACCTATTGTAATGTTTTTTTGTGTTCATTTGTATCATCGCTGAGGAGCAAGTTATATCGTAATACAGTTTGCCCATTATCCAAGATTGTTTAAAAAAATAATATCCCTTTAAAATAAGTTGATTATCTTCTGACAAGAATGAAGGTTAGGGTGCATGATTATCTCACTTGTAATTCAAATCGTAGACCTGTACGTTTAGATTTAGGAGTGTCGTAATAATACTTTTATATAATATTTGCTTCTTACATATATGAGATTCGTACTCATCCGTCCGTTGATCCCAAAAGTTCGCCGCAGCTGGTGGCGTCATATTTGTCAGCCTGCCTTAAGTACGCTGAGTTGTTTTCTTCAATGCAGCATCAAGATAAAATGAAATGTCATCTGACTATTAGTTTACAAACGTTTGTTCACACGACGTCATACCCACCGCTGTGTTTTAAGCAAATGTAGCTTATAAGACTGCTTACCGAATAAAAAAAAGTTAGTCCATGTAATACAATAAAATCTATATTTATACTCAGTTTGTAAAAATACCTATATCTATACTCAGTTTTTAAAAAATACACTCTCTGTAAACAGCTATTATACAACCAGTTTTGATCAACAAAATGAACAAAGTTGCTAATAACAATAGATTAGGTGAACATCAAAAGTAAAACATTCAGATAGTTAAGTATATCAAAGAACGTCACAAAGGCCATCATACATTCCCATCAGATAATTGCTTGACAGGTAGACATGAAAGGTCTATATATCCAGCTTGTGCCTGTAGAGATGACGTTTACAAGTAGGACCTTTCTAGTTTTTAATTTGGAATTTGAACATTTTGGGATATCAGTTTGCATATCATCTTGCATGCTTTTCCCGACCTTGTCCCCATGTGAGTAAAGAATATAGGCCACCAATAGTTGTTCTTTTGCGGGATTGAAATAGAGTATGTTTTGCTGGAGAAAAATATCGACAATTTTTATTCAACAACCTGCAAGTTTATCTTGGGCTGAGACTAAAAAAGCTTTAAAGCTTCAGTGCTAATCTGTTGGAGTCTAGATAGTTATTGCAGTTTCAGTTCCGAAGTAGGGAGGGTTGTTTAAAGGGAAGCATAGCCTGAACTTCAGTGTGTGAAGCTGTACGTTTTCAAGCTTTTTCAAATCCTAACTCAAAACATTATTATTCTGCAAGGAGACGAATAAACGTAATTGACTGGATGGTTGGAGGGCGAAACATAGTGTGACCCAATGTATGCATGTATATGCATTATAGAAATAGGAAATAAAGAGAAATGCAGTGTGTTTTGAGCAACACATTATGTAATGTTTAATTTCGTCAGTTGACCCTCGTTCAAACGCATCACCTGCTGCTCCAATAGTGTCTTTGTTGGTTTAAATACAAATAAATTTCCCCTGGTACCCATCTGTTGCAGGTCGAGACACCTGAGAGTATAAACAAAATCTGGTTCATTCTTTGGTTAATATTAGGACTTGATATATGGCCCAGGAAGCAGGTGCTGCCGCCATGCGGAATAATAATAAATTTACTGAACCCCATCCCACATTTGGAGACATAAAATAATACATATAGTACATAAAATGATACACAGATAAAGGCAATACATAAGATTATGAAATAAAAACAATGAGACATCTGCACAATAGACAATATATATGCATACTGAAATTGCAGACCAGAGGCAATATAAACATTTGGACCGTCCCAATACCGGTACACCCCCTAGCACAGCATCCTTAAAATGTATGCTGGGGTGCAACAATCGCTGGGCCATGATTTAACCGTCTACGTGTAACTGCAAAAATTACGACAAAGCGGTTATTTCTTTGAAAAGTTGAAACGTCAGTGATGACCTATTATCAGTCTCATCACTCCGAAGGAGGGTGGACAGGCTGTCCACAAGCCCATCAGACCCTGCAGACATTCCGTCGACCCTCCTTCTCAAGATCTTGCACCTAACTTGACTAGAGCGAAAGACTGCATCTGTACATGTAATATTATACGAGTGCACACGGTGAGTTAAAGCACCTGTAATAACAATATCCTGAGTTATGTTCACCGCAACAGAGTGCGAAAATAACTGAGCAGTTACGGGAAGCTGGTTTTTAGTGTGTCCTGCGTAATAACAATTTTCACCCGTGGAATTTGAAGTGCTCTCAAAAGACGATATGGATGGGCAAATTAAATTTGCCCTAAAATATGTTTAATTATAGTTTCTTAAGCAGACTCAAGAGAAGCCATATTCTGAGCTGAAAGCGAGACACTATTCGTACCATATGTAAGGCTAGGTATGTCAATAACTTTCTATGAATAAGCTCTCACTTCGGACTTAAGTCTTAGATGTGCAATACCAGCACTAGCCGCTCGGAAAATAGCACGTCGTGCAGCAGCGATTCTATTGTCTACATGTAAGTTAAACATTCCATCAGAGCAAGGAGGGCGGGCTACCCTCCTTGATCAGACCGAAAGGTAACTCCTAGAATGTCTAAATCACTTATTGTTTCAGGGCTGTGTCACCCCAGAGACCACTGAATTAGCCCAGTAACTGGAGCGAGACAGCTCAGAACTTTTAGGATATACAGTCAAACGTTTAGATTCAGCCTGGCCAAAAGTTAATCTCCATAGATTAGCATAATTATAACAAATATTAATAAGCTTTTGCAAACCGTTAGGAGTACCTGACGGTAGAGTAATGCCGTCAGCATGTGCAAAGCTATTAAACTTCACATTACCAATACGAATTCCTGTGTCCGCATAGAGTAGGGACACAACTAAATCATTAATGGTATGGTATGGTATTTTTTTTTATTAAAGTGACTTGTACATACGTAATCAAAAATAAATACAATTTTCAAACAATAATGTACCCAGCCCTCTTGGGCTTATAAGTCACTAATAATTCAAATAAACAGATACATTAAGATGCGCATGAAGGCTATACGTTAGAGTACATGAAATTACGACGTTTTGTCCAAGATTGAAACAAAAACTTTGAGAGTAATCGAACATCTGTATTACTTAATAAATAAACAAATTTGTCATCGACATTCATATCATTAAATCCACCATTCCTGCTTGCCACACTTGCAAACAGACTTTGTCTTAAATTTAAATAAAAAGGACATACACACAAAAAATGAATTTCATCTTCTACAGCTTGATTATTACAAAAAATACACAAACGTCTTTCAACAGGTATACCATTAAAGCGACCAGTTTCCACTCTGAGAAGTAAAATTCCCAACCTGAATTGAGCAAAAATTGAACGTTCATGTTTTGGTAAAAATGAAGTGACATATGTTTTCTGTTTCAAACGTGGTTTTAAACTTGGCATA
The DNA here is from genome assembly GCA_964020975.1 of Hermodice carunculata. Taxonomy (NCBI): domain Eukaryota; kingdom Metazoa; phylum Annelida; class Polychaeta; order Eunicida; family Amphinomidae; genus Hermodice; species Hermodice carunculata. The sequence continues at coordinate 62,858,412 of OZ026627.1, read as the reverse complement.
TTGCCTTAGCTTAGGTTTGGAACCAACACTTACAATCCAATCTGAAAGTTGTTTAGCATGTATTTTATCACGTATTATAGCGAGGTCACACACGTTTTTACCTTCAAAAATATGTCCACAATCTAAGTAAACAAAGACAGTCTTCATATCATTTGCCCAGCCCGTCCCCTGATTTAAATCCCACGTGAAAACTTGTTTTACGAGCCTTGAATCATCTAAAGAAATTAGATGATTCCAGGCTCGTACCATATTAAGAAAATGCCTACTACGAGGTAACAGCCAACCAATATCTCCTTGCAGACCGGGAATAGGTGCCTTTGCATGTACTCCAAGAAAGTACGTTATTGCTCTATTTTGAATATTTTCGACTGATGAATATTTACCTGCCCCCCAAATTCCCGAAAAATAATCAGAAATTGGTATAACACCACTTTCATACAAAGAAGTGAAAGTTTTAAATCCTGCATCTTTTAATGTTTTAAATTTAGCTATAATACCCTCTAAAGCATTGGCCAAAGTATCTACCCCCTCTTTAAAGTCTAAATGTGAATCAAAATAAAAACCCAAATATTTATACTTCTCCACAATTTGTAGTTCATTATCATGTTAAAAGAAATGTCTAATTGTGATCATTTTTCGCTTTTTCTAAAGTGGACAACTTTTGTTTTTGATATATTAACTTTCATGCGCCACTTACAGCACCATTCATAAAGACAGTTAAGCATGGTTTGCAGATTATCTTCTGATTCAGCTATGAGAGTCAGATCGTCTGCATATAATAATAATGAAATTTCATGCTGATCAAACTTTACACCACACTGCAGATTTTGTATATCATTAGCTAAATCATTAATGAATAAACCGAATAAAGTGGGAGATAAAGAGTCCCCCTGTCTTACTTCAGTGACCGTCTAAAACCATGTTGTTAAATTATTATTCAATTTGATTGCAGCGACAGTATCTGTATATAAAGATTTCACTGCTCTATAAAATTTGCCATCAATATTATACGAAATTAACTTATAAAGTAATAAATCCCTATCAACCCAGTCGAACGCCTTTTCAAAGTCTACGAATGTTACAAATGTAGATTCACCTCTTGCAATTCTGTTACAAACAATCGTAGACAATGAAAAGGCGTGCTCAAAGCAAGACCTGCCTTTCCTAAACCCGTTTTGCTCTTCTGCATACAAATCTAATGTTTCAAGGTAGTCAGTTAGTCGCCCATTTAAAATTGCAGTATAAACCTTAGACACAGTGGATAAAAGACTAGTTCCTCTATAATTGAGTGGTACATAAGGATCCTTATCTGCTCCTTTCGGAATAGGAAAAATAACAGATTTAATCCAAACATTTGGGACAACTCCAAATATAAAACATTTATTTAATAGAGCGACCAAGACAGGTCTAATATTTTCATTTTGTAGTACCTCGTTTGGAATTCTATCGATTCCAACTGCTTTCTTCTTCTTAAGTTTCTTAACAATTTTAACCACTTCGTTTAAAGTAATATCATAATTTAAAGCATCGTTTTCTGGTAATACATCATTTAAATCAACTTCCAAATGTAATTTCTCATTCAAAATCTCACGGTAAAAATTTAAATCATATCCAACTGGAATATGCTCTGGTCTGTTATATAATTTTCCAAAATCACTAATCCACGAATCACAAACAAAATCAATATCTGCTGAAATATTTCCACCATCATCATATACCTGCATGGGTATATCCTTGTTACTTCTCGGTCCTAACTTTTTAATGAAATGCCAAAAATCTTTTGGATTTTCAGTATTTAATTCTTCTATTTGTAAAAGAAGACCTCTATTAAATGCCTTTTCTTTTTGCCTCAGCACTTTATCAAAGTGCCTTTGTGACTGATGAAAAATTTGCCTTAATCTACTCTTTTCACGAACTGCACCTTTGAAATTTATAAAGTTTTTTTCGTTAGTGTGCATATCTTTCCACAAATCGGATAATTCTGCATCCCAAAAAGGTTTCTGATTCTTAAACCGTTTCCGTGTATTTTTACCGACATCTCTAAAACTTAAATACTTGTCCATCTCAGTGAATAAAGAGTTACAAAGCGTTTCATACACCATATCAATATCATGTTGTCGCTCTCTACAATGTTCAATCCTATCAATAATGTCTAAAGTTGCTACTCGCCAACTGTCATTATTTAAAAAATTCTCATTAACATTATCAAAATTATACTTGCGACACACCCACTTAGAATGACTTTTATTACTCACAATTTGTTCCTCTCTTTAATAAAAGCATTAAATAATTTTGGCGATAGGGAACTCCCTTGTCGATTGCCGAGAGTCAGTTTAAACGGACGGCTAAATGAATTTTGTCCTTCTACAGCAGCCTCTAAATGTTTATACCATGAATATAGAAGTAGCCTCAATAGATAAGTATTCCACAACTTTAAAAATAAGCCCTCATGCCAGATTTTATCAAAACATTTTTGTGGGTCCATGCCGCTTGTAAAGATGGGCTAGCCCCTATGTGGAAAATAACAAATTCCATCGTCAAGAAGACTGCAAGCAAAATCAGTACTTCTACGAGGCCTGAAGCCAAAATGGCTATCATGGGCATTATCAGGAACGCAAATAATATTTTCAGCACTATGACAGAAAATGGAACACACGATAATCGGTCTAAAATTCCCAGGATTTAAGGTGGCCTTTGTCAAGATTGGAGCTGTGACACCAGGGATGTGGGTCCGACATGCACGTTCCTGGTGACACCGAGTCGCAAGGCTCGAGGTATAATCATATTAGAAAATGCTCGAATATAGAGCCGCTAAATGAGCCCGCAATATGTCGCTGTTGCAAAATTTTAAATGGTCGGAGGTGATTTCGTCCATGCCCGGCAAACTGTTTGGTGGTAAAGATGGTAGCATTTGGTCAAGAGTAGCAGTGGATATAAGCTTCGGGTTAATTTGTTTGATATTATCATCATACTTGCTAGCCACGAAAGCCTTCACTGCCTTTTGTTGTTCAGTGAGAGGATCAGCATCTTGGGGTCCATGATGTTACTGTAATCTGATGCAGAAGCCTGTACATCAAGAGTTGACGAAGTTTGTTCTGTGATTTACAGTTAATTCATTCCATACTATGGTCAAAAGCCTTGGTCAGTGCCAGAACCACTGACTTAAGACTATAGGCATGTTGGTACTTGGACGAAAGCTATTTTCATGAAGAATTTAAATATGCAATTGTCATCTTAAACTTAGGTAAATATACGGAAAAATCAGGGACTAGTATGGAATGAGTTAAGAGTTGAAAAATTTTTTTGTTGCAGCTTATAGATACATTGCCTTGTAAAGCGTCTGAACTTTTTTTTTAATTAAAAAAAAAAAATAAAAATTGACATCCTGGCGTGGTATGTCATTTTCGACGTACAATTTCCACCAAAACCGTTTTCGATTCGTTAAATGTGAAAGTTCAGGGCACCTATAACTGTTGGGTTTATACACTCTAGAAAAAATGCATCCAGCATCTTGGGTAGCTATATGCATCGCTGAACTCAACGTATGAATATAGGAGTCTAGAGCTTCTGTGGTACATGTAGTATCATTTGTAACATTAATAACAGGAATGCATCTGACATGGCCTGATGAGAGTCCGATAATACTAGACAGTTAACTACAAGTTGCAAGGGCGTATCTGATTGACACTTTCAAAAATTGAATTATAAGCTAGGAAACAAAATATTTGCATGAGGAGTAACATAATAGTTATAGTACGCCAACCGCACTTTCAGGGAACTTTTATTTACGCTCATTAAATATGTTGAATAGTTTCGCTGTAACCGTTATCAAATTTACAAGTGTATTTTAGCTATGTACAACATCTAGCATAAGAAATTTGATGTTTCTAAATAAGATGGTTTTAAAGTTACGTAGGTGCAGATTACAATGGAAACTAATGAAAATACAAATACCTAGCCCGCCTGCCTACAGAGCCCTCTACTGAGAGCCCACATTAACCAGTTGATCTTGACCTTACCTATTTGGATCTCCATGAGCAATATAAACACTACGGCTTATCATTCTTTCTGGTCTCTTTTGTACATATGCAACTTATCAGTGAAATTTTAAACTAGATCCTGAGAACACTTAACAATACCGTAATCTGAGGGTTTCATGTACAACTTAACAGGTAACTCACTAAGTTCATGTTGTATGTTACAGGAGTGTCGTGGTTGGGGACCTGGTTCCTGTTGATCACGTCGCCGTTTTACCCACAAAGCACAGCGCGTGTCGCGCTACGTACTCTTTCTACGCTCTACCTTCCCTTCAACTACACTCGGCCGCTGTGGCACAGCTGGCATCCCTGGATGCCGTCTGGACCTAGACACATGCCACGACCTAGACATATGCCTATGCCAATGCCCAGGCCCATGCCAAGGCCTAGGCCAATGCCAGGAGTCAGGCATGGGCACGGCCCTCCGGGAATGTTCCCGGGTATGGTTAACGCCACAGTGCCACACTATTCGTTGGGAAAAGCCGCCGCAGTGAACGTGGCCTACCATAATGCTACCAAGACTGCTTACGTCATAGGTATGCACGTGATGCAAATTAGCTTTATTTTGTTTTGTTATATACTCACATAAAGCATTTCAATGTGTTTGCAAAAAGCACTAGCAAGGTATCTCATTTAAGAGGTTTCAGTTCTCTGACCATATTGCTAAATGTAGGTTTGGTAATTTTCACCCATAAGTCAAACGAGTTCTCTTATCCGAAAAGAAAGAAAGAAAGAAAAAAAATAACAGGCTGCCTGGGAATAGAAATTCTGGCACAAAAAAGCAGAGTGATGGAACTCTTATAAACAGCAAGCAAATTTATGGTGGTAGTGGTAGTAGTACTGGTGATGACGATGATAATAAATAGAATTAGAAGGAGAAAATGAAGAAATGGGAGAAATGAAGAAAATTTTGAGGATCATACCCTTCCCATTATGACAACTGTCGCGCAGATGTTTAATTCTGTACAAGTGATATTTGTATTCAATTATGTTATGTTTGTATTCTATTATGCTATGTGCTTTGCTTTATCTTGCTCCACATTTTCTTTCCCCCAGGCGATAATGTGCTGCATGTAATAGACGTGATGAATCCGACAGCCACCAGGGTTCTCACTCATTATATTTTACCAGAGGGACGAGGAACTGATGTAAAAGTTTGCGGAAATTACGTCATTGGGGTCATGCGCAACAAGATACAGCCACTTCGAGGATGGCTAATTTTCTTTCACGTTTACGATAGGCGAACGGGATGGTTCTATCAAGTCAACCAAGTTCTTGGTAAGATTTATATTTACTGTGCAGGTACTTTCAATCATTTATACCCATCTTAACAAAGTTCGAGAACGGTTTGTTGAAAAAATTTTAAAACTTACAAAAATTGTTCCTCTTCTGAATTTGTAGTCAATCATAGTATTCAGTTTGTTTCAACTTTTAGGACAAATATCCTGGTACTATTGACTTTTCTAATATAGATCTATAATTTTGGAAGAGCCTTGAAACCTTTGTACTGCATAGAAAAATTGTTTCTGTGTGCTTTGAGCACGGTATGGTCCAGAACCCTTCCAAGTGTGACCCCCCCCAAAAAAAAACAGTGTACTTCTCTTTTTGCGAAAAACAAGCCTCCAGGAGGCGCGTTGCTAAAAGCAGCATACCCACCTAATTAACATTTAAACATAGCCGGCAACATATTAAGTCTTTTCCCTTCCCGGGTTTGCCTTGAAACCCAGGAGAAGAGTCACTGTTATTTTTAGGACCTGAAACCATCTTGCATGCCACCGTAATCAAAGTTCACCGAAACCAATATGTTGCTCCGAAAAAAAAAAAAAAGTTTTGTTTATGGTCGTTTTGCACATCCCAGAAGCAGCTATCCCGTATTTTTTTCAAATTATATCTATCTATTTATATATTGATTGATTGCAGTTTTAGGATAGGAGTTATTATCATTGTCGTCATGATTAAAGTTTGCCAATTTTTTAGATCGTTTACTGCATAAGCATTCCATTGCAAATATCCTTAAGTATTATTTCATAGTTACAAAATAAAGTTTTCTCGGCATCGTCAAGACGGTTATATGGAAGAAAAACCACTCACCAAACCAATGTTTTAAGCCACCCGCTTCTTTTTACGTCATTAGCTCACGTCTTTGGTGTTGGGAACTGTAAATAAAGTATGTACTTTCGGTCGGTCGTTGATCCGACGTTCGGCGATACAGTTTTTAGCATTAGAACCGTTGATACTTCATGAGTACGGAATTTGATGAGAATTCATAAATGCAGATCGGTACATTATAACGTGTTTATTCCGGTGCATAAAATAATCTCTTATTAATTTAATGTAACACTTAATAACAAGAAAGCATATCCACAAAAGCATGCATTTGGTTTCAAATACATCGGCAAACAGCACATGCAATCTTTATATGTATTTTTCAAAAATTACTTAAATTCATATATGTCAGATGGTGTATTTCTTTTTATAAAAAAAATGTAACATCGATTCATATTTTTTCTGTCAATCATCTGTTTGAATCGACATGCAAATTTGCTATTTCTTTTTGATTGGCATGTTTTGCAAACAAATTAAGATTACTGTGCATGGGATGTAGTGTGGGTAACGAGGCGATATTGTCTCACGGTTGTGTAAAGGACCATTGCGACAATATCTTATTGTCATTTTAGGCGGTACACTTCATCGGCCAGCGAGTTGTTTCTCCTTCTGTGCAGCCTCCTCGGCGTCCTGGAATATCTATATGTGCAGAAACGCAAAACTGTACAACGATAAATAGCAAGACAAAACGACGAACCGAGTTAATAAATAAAGTGCATCTGAATGGATGATAGCTTACTTCAAAGAAAGCCACTAAAGAAGCAAAATTAGAATATTATCTTTGGATTTTCCTTTTGGGGGTTTTGATTTTCTGGTTTGTTTGTTTGTCTTTTTGTTTTGTTTTTTCTTCGCTTTTTGTCACTCGGATTGTCTGGCCGCATACAGCTGACCACAGTACGTTACAACAGACGTGTTTTGTTTTCACAGTGGGACATGCACCAGAGATGGTAGCGCACACATCGGACTGCCAGACATTTTTATCTGCCGACGAAGGGGAGCCTGGCCTGGGTCCAGGAGGGTATTTTATGAATCCAGAAGGGTCCGTTACTATGGTAACATTTCTTGACAGAAATTTGACAAAATCACCGTTTGTTTCAACTTTGGCCTTTCATCGGTATGACAACTGGTACGTTGTTTATTTGGCTGTTCTAACCGCGTTTATTGATATCAACTTCTATGATGGAAAGTGAAAAATTGTTTTTCCAGTGTAAAATCTATATACCGCCTTCCATCCTGGTCACATGACCCTCCCTTTAGTTTTTATCCAATTAAAATGAAGTACTAAGGAACTAACATTACTTTCTATTTATTTATGTAAATTGTCTGTTTTTAAACACTACGCACGTGGAAATTGTCATCATGGCGCAAATTGGAAATGGAAATATTGTCACCAACTTCGACATGTCAAGCACACAGAAACAATTTTGCGACGCGGATTGTTTGAGACTCCATATTATCATGAAACATTCATTGTAAGACGATAAATATCATGCCCTGTGCTCCCGGGACTTTGCGCCTCTCGGGCTTCTAGTTGTAACGGGTGACAACATGTTTTGTATTGTTTATTTTCAACGTTGCTATGACGCTTCACATGGACACAGAAGCCGGTGATTTGGATTATGTACCTTTTGGGGACTTTGGTCCAATTTAAACTTTTAGTATGCTGTTTTTTCTTGCTTTTAATCTACTGTAGTTATGCCTGAGTCATTTCAGTGTGGTAAATCCCTTATGTTACACACTGAACTTAAGAACTACATGTATAAACACCGAACAACGCAATGGCGCGAAGAAGTGAAAACAAGTGGGCCTTGTATATATATATATATATATATATATATATATATATATATATATATATATATATATATATATATATATATATATATATATATATACACATACATATATATACATATATATGTATATACATATATATCTTATTGTAAAATGGCGTCAAGCAGTGTGGTCCCTGATTCACGATTTTTTGTGGGGGTGGGGTGGGGGGTAAATAGTTGCAATATCATTAAAGAAACAGTATACTACTTAGGCGACTGTGTGTGACTGTTTTTCCCTGTCACTTGAAGACACATTTCTCGGCAAAATTCACGAGTGACCTTCGACGAGTGACCTTCGGTCACTCGTGAATTTTGAAATGTGCGTTCGCATGACATGGAAAAACCTACACTCACGGTCGCACATGTAAGATCGCCTATAACATTCAAGTCTCACGTATTTGCGTTGTATTTTTTAATAGTTTTTAACATAGAGACTTTGAACAATATTTGCGTTGCACTTTTATTTACAAAAAATGCACTTGTGTGTATGACATTTTTTTCGCATTTCGTGATTTATCTGTTAGGGATAGTTCAACATTTTAATCATTTTTTAATTACTACTTTAAGTACGCCGGGGTTGGAGGAGAGGGGGGGAGGTGGGAATGGACAATTTTACATATAATGGGTAATGATGGTCATTTGTAACCCCAAATGTGTGGTATTTTGGTATTATTTCTTGGAATATCATCATTTTAAACACCAAGTTGGGAGGAGGGAGGGGGGGGTCATGAAATTAAGTACCCTAAGTACTAATTCAAAATGGTGATAATGTTGAACCATCCCTTACGCCCCTTTAATAGCCTTGACGAAACGCGCCTCTGTTGTAAATGGTGTTGAAACCTGATTGAATACGTTAGTGAACAGTAAGCAATCAAGGAGGTAAGCAAGCAAAAGCGGAGATTAAGCTGTGATACGAATTTCCTCGTACTTTTTTGACATCGAAACCAAGAAATACTGATAGACATGTTTCCTGGTAGCAATACTCAGTATTTCGGGGCAAAAATAGCAACGTCGTCCATTTTTTTTTGTGTTTTATTTTCCTCTTATTGCCAACTTTATTTGACCTCACAGATGCGGCAAATGCCGATTTAGATTAACGGAATTTGACTTGGCATTACAATAAATAAATAGACAGACAGACAAACAGACAGACAGACAGAAGGATGGATGTACATATAAATAGATAGATAGATAGATAGATAGATAGATAGATAGATAGATAGATAGATAGATAGATAGATAGATAGATAGATAGATAGATAGATAGATAGATAGATAGATAGATACTTAGCCAGGTAGAGAGACAGATAAAAAAAAATTCCACATTTCACTTATTCACGATTGTTATTTATTCAGATAGACATATACGTTGTCATGATTATCATGGTTGGTAAATTTTGTGACAGTGCATCATATTTGTTTCAACAATTTAGAGAGTATGCCATTCAGCCACTCACCCAGGTTGTAGACCTGTGCAAATTTTGATGCAAATTGTTTTTTCTTATACAGGGCAGAGGAATATGTGGATAAAGGAGTAAGATTCGTATTCCGTGCGAATGAATTTAACAACATTACATACAGCTTGTCACAGGACTTAGAACCTGAATACATCACCGTCAGTGACGACAACACTAAAGCCTTTGTCAGTCTGCAGGTGGGAAACTAACGCCATATATATATATATATATATATATATATATATATATATATATATATTATATATATATATATATATATATATATATATATATATATAATATATATATATATATATATATATATATATATACATTTATTACTATTCTACGCTCAACTTTGTCCAGCAAAGGCCTCTCACTCAAACATCAGCACGTCTGTTCGCCTTACGTTTTGCGCAAAAAAGGAAAACAATTTGCAAAGTTTAAAATTACCAGTAGTTGGGTAAAAAAATTATCGATAACATCAGGATGATGTGACAAAGCCTGAGTGTCAATATAAAATACCTGAAAATCAGTTCTCCGAGGAACGAACTAACATAACAGATCGCCAATTTGTTTCAGAAATGTCCTGTGCAAATCCATTCAATCGCCTTTATTTATCCCTTGCTCCAAATCATTATAATATTCAGGGAAATCAAAAGAGAGAGAGAGAGAGAGAGAGAGAGAGAGAGGAGAGGAGAGAGAGGAGAGAGAGAGAGAGAGAGAGGAGAGAGAGAGAGAGAGGAGAGAGAGAGAGAGAGAGAGAGAGAGAGAGAGAGAGGAGAGAGAGAGAGAGAGAGAGAGAAGATGAGAAGCAGAAAGATGTAATTAAAAGTTTGTCTTATGGTTTATATTTTGATCGTTTTCGATTTCATTTGTGAGGACACAATTTGTGAAAACGGGGTCGGAGCGAATATCTTATTAAAACCACAAACGTATATAGAGATCTGAAATGCTCTTTGCTAAGTTCTTCTAATCAGGATTGTCAAGCTATACATTTAGGAAATTAAGATAACCTTTCAATAATTGATAAAAACATACAATACATGACATGGTAATTTTATGGAGATATTAAATCGAGCGTCAAGTTTCTAGGCTGCCAAAAAATCTAGTATTTTGCATGTCTGCATATCCCGATCAAATTCCTTAAAATATTTCATTCGAGGTGTGACTACCCCTCAACCTGTCCCATAGGACCACACATGGCCTCTTTTACAAGGAGGTCGCTTAAGAAAGACGGTCTGAAGTCTTACAGTGCCACGTTTTAACTGAGTCAACAGCATTGTGTCCAAAGCACGGCAAGGAAAGGTGTTGATCTGGATCATTTGTAATATTTGTCTACAACTATAAACATGCTGGTACTTTTTGAGGTTGAAAAAAGAAGGCGATTCCAATGTCATCATGTCAATTCAAGGCACTTCGTATTATGTCGAAACGGACAATGCAATAGTTGGGGGGTGGGGGGGTGGGTGGTAAATGGGGCATGTAGGATGTAGATGTGCCAATCTCATGGTGGCACGACCTACATCCTGTGTCCCGTAACTTCTTCCAGCGAATCAGTGGAGCTGGATTTGTTCTTCTGCTGGGTGGCTCGACCAGTGACAGTTTGATACCCCGCGTAGTACCACTTACAGACGACATGTTTCACAGAAGTATAATGTGTGGGTGGGAGAACTGGAATCAGTCTCTTGTCACACGTGGGTCTTTAACAGACTGGTGTGGGCATGGGGGTAGACTTGAATGAAAGTTTAAAATCAGAAATCTTCCAAAGTAGCATGTATTGTTTTTCAACAAGGACAAAAATCTTGCTAAAACATATTACAATAAAAATTCTGCACCGGATGAATCCGTGTCACTTTGTCTAAGGAGGTTACATTTCAAATGAAACAACATGTGGGGCAAGATGTATAGTCTGTTCTTTGTTAAATTTATCCAATATAGCTCCAGTTCTGCAAAATTATAGCTGTGCCCAACAGCTTACTGAGCATTTGTATGTAATGAGCACATGACCCTGTTTATATGTTATTATGTTTCACAGGAAAACAATGCTATAGCTGTGATAGACATTCATCGAAGGAGCTTTATAGAAATATATCCCCTAGGAGCATACGACTGGAGTGCTTCTTACATGGATACAAGTGATCAGGATGGAGGTATATATAACCAAACAACAGATTTGTTTAAGAAAAAAATGTGCGGGATATTCCAAACTATTATCATCATCATCATCATCATCATCATCATCATCATCATCATCATCATCATCATCATCATCATCATCATCATCATCATCATCATCATCATCATCAGTCGTCGTCGTCGTCGTAGTAGTAGTAGTAGTAGGAGTAGTGGTCATATCTTTCAATGAAATGTTTCGCTCAAACAGGCAATACAACAACTTTAAGGAATAGGAGACATTCATATATAACTGCGATCCTGCTCACTTTCTGTGTGGCCGGGGCAACCGGCTAATGCTTCCACCATGATCAGGGCAGATTTGTATTATATACTACATAAACACCCATAAATAACACCTTTTCAACTAAAAGAGAGCCAATTTCTAATCACTTTAGGCATCATTTATGTTTCAAATATATATGTTAATACATTTTCTTATGAAATTTCTGTGTTCGTGTTGTTTATTTTATTTATAAAGTAGTTTTGACCATGCTAAATACATGGATCTGCCCTGATGCAGGTGGCTCCCTCTTTTGCTCGATCCGTGTTAGTAGGACCGCATTTAAATGTGAATACCTCCTATTGAACACAAAGAACGGACCTTACTTTACGACATTTTTTTCCTGCTCTGCCCGATATAAACTGACAGTCACTTTAATACATATTTGAAGCGGATTTCAAACAAATATCATCATCATCATCATCATCATCATCATCATCATCATCATCATCATCATCATCATCATCATCATCATCATCATCATCATCATCATCATCATCATAGTAAAAGTACCAATTTTCAACATAATTGTTTTCTTGTATTGTGATAGGTGTCAACAGGAATGCGTGGCCGATCTGGGGTCTCTTTCAGCCAGACACTATAAAGTTTACGACGATCGACGGTCAAGGCTACATAATAGGCTCCAGTGAGGGAGACAGTAAGATCTACACAGAGGCCGTTCACGGTACTAACTTCTCTGAGTCAACTCGAGGCATCAACTTGGCGCCATGTGAGTTTATAAGGGTAACCAAAGAGGGTAAAGGGGGAAGAGTCTAAGTAACGATTCACAGGGGGTTTGGGGTGGGGTTCATCATTTACGATTTTTTTTTCGTTTTCCATAATGCACGGGAGAAAAACAAACCTTCACATTTCACTGGACTAACAACTTTCTTTTTGCGTTCAGAGAGAATATTCTGCTGTTTTCACTCTTCACGAAAAATTAGAAGCCACAATAAGAAATTCATGAGTTTCATTTTCCCCGTGGCACCATAAGAACACACTTCACCCATTATCACTGGCCTAGTGTTGACATTCACGAGAATGCCTCTATATAATAGCTATTATTCTGAACCTTAGAATTAATACTTTAGTAAAATTGCTCCACTGGTTAAAAGTCTTCACGACATGGTTGTCCGAGAGGTATAAAAATCGTAGAATAAGATAAGGTAATCGTATCAATTATACTGAATATTTTATGCATTTATGCAAAGAAAAATTAACCTTTTTCATCTCACATGATTCCCTGGGAAGTGTTTTGTGGAGATATTTGACATTGGTCACCCCAATTACATTAGCGCTTCCATACCATGAGCCTTAACCCCAGACTAACATCGTGTCAAAAGAATAAGTAACATAGCTTATTCGAGGGGGGGGGGGCATGACAAATGTGTTAAAATGTGACTTTTTTCATTTTCATGCAAATATATATCTTCCCCTTTTCATTGTTCCTAGTGAAGCATACATGACAGTTGTTAATGCATTTTCACTCAAAAAAAATACTGCCAACAGAACCATTTACATAGGATCGAGAAGCACACTTTTTAATTTTCTATTCTAATTCATACACAGTTCTCAGCCCGTATGTGAATAAAACTGTTGAAGAAGCTCTACTAGACCCATCAAAACTAGGTAAGTTGGTAAAAAGACATATAAAAAGGAACAAAATGCGAATTACTTCCCAAATTTATCGAAATGGATCCCAGTTCTGTGCTTAAAGTTAATCCGTTTTTTTTTCTATTTGGTAAATTTCACCAGGAACAATTCAAGCGTGCAGCACCTGCTGGTATATCATGTTACTTTACGGTTTACACTTTAACAGAGAACAGGATCAAAACGCATACTTACAAAATTATTGGGCTATGTATTTGGTCCTTGCAAGCTGCTTCATGTTATCGTTGGCCTTTTGATAAAAGGAAAAATTAAAAAGGAAAAAAGAAAAAAAAGAAAAAGATATGCAGATTTTTATTACACGATGCATTGTTTCATTCATATTATCCCACCACAGGTCGAATGAAATTTAGCATCATAGACG